>WBMZ01012573.1:0-41230 GCA_013400975.1 Atrichornis clamosus | reverse complement strand
GGACCTCGCCGGGCAGCGCGGCAGCGCCGCCGCCCAGAGCCCGGTAGCGCTCGGAGCCGCCCGGGCCCCTCCGCGCCCCCCGCCCCGGGGCCTGCGGGCAGCAGCGTCCCCGGCCACTGCAGGGGCTGCGTGCAGATTGCTCACCTGATGCGAGCTGCAAGTGCCGCTTGTTGTTGCCGAGCCTTATGTTGTGTGCATATGGTAACTGCCAGCAGAAGAGGATAACGCATTTTGGGCTGTAGCTCGAAACTTTACTAATGTTCCTTTGCTTCTCCCTGCTTGAGGGGTTTTATTCGTTTGAGTGGAGAGGAAATGGTAGAGATATGTTTTTTCGGGTGGATGTTGGCTTAGGAATTTGAAAGCAGTTGGAAGGTCTTACTTGTTTGTTTTATGTGAGATTATAAACCTTGTTACAGGTATAAAGCCACCATTATTACTGTCATTACTGTTTTTATAGAGGCACAGATGTCAGGGTGTCGAGAAGAGCGGCCGTGCCTCAGTGCTGTGTGGCTGCAATAAACTTGGCATTTTGGAGTGGCTCACGCGGTGGCTTCGGAGGCACACGCAGCTGGCACAGGGCTCAGGCTTGGCTCCCAAAATGGCACTGCATCCATAATTGCTGGGGTGGCGGTCGGACCATTGCAGATCTAGAGGTTGTGGATTTTAAGGCTGTTGTTGCTTGATGTTTCTGTTTCCTCAGCCCAGTGCTGTCAACAAAGAGGTGGTGATGCTCTTGAGGAACTGTTTTTAATTTCTGTGGGCGACAGGCACCTGAAGCTCCCTTTCCCTCACCTCTCTGAGGTATGTGGTATGTGTTGTGTGGCTCCTGGCCACATGAAGGTTTTGCTATGCAGCTTACGGGATCAGCAGTGTTGGCTGATTTTGGTATGTGCACCGGTGCTGTTTGTGTATTGTGGGTATCAACGTGATTCTGCACTTGGCTGGAGTTCTCTACCAGTCAGTATTTCTACACAAGATAAGCTGGACTCTTTTGTAAAGAATAGCTGGTTTTCCAAGTTCAAGACTTCCAGAAGATTTTTTTTTTCTTTATTTTTCATTCTGTACTTTCCTTCCTAAAAGAATTTTCTACGTATTTAATCTACGGTTGAGAAGAAGGTGTGTTTCAGGTCAGCGTATGTGTTTCTGGGGCTTTGTGGAACCTCTGTGGTGTGAGGAGCCAGGTTGGAAGCAGCTCAGATCCACTGCTTTCCATGCATCTTGTGGTGCTGCTTCCTAGGTTGTATGAGGCAGAAACCCTTCTGCTGGTGTTTCTCATTCTGAATCAGGAGTTACTCAGGGTGGTTAGGAAACTAGAAATAATGCATACAGGGAATATTTTTCCAGTTGAAAGTCTGTTCTGAAACTCTGAAATTTGATTAACAGGTAAATAATCCCTCATGAAAACTAATAAGGAAAACACATGCTAGAGACATTTAAAAGTGAAGTCTAGGCTTCTTCTGTTTCTTGGGCATCAACTTGGACTTGATCACTGGGATCTAATTTTTCTCTGGGTCTGCTGTCTCCAGCTCAAGAGCTTTATTCTCCACTTCTTCCCACTATTATTTTTCAACACCCCTTCTTCTCCAGCATACAAATGACAGCCAGTTTATTTTTGCAGCAAAACAATTGTATTTTTCTGTCCTGAGTAAGCTTTCCTTTATACGTGGCACTGACAGTCATTTTAAGTGCTGCCACTTGCCTCTCGTTGCTCAAAACAGGGTTGTGTCAAGAGAAATTGTGCTGCCGCTTTTGTTTATGTAGTAGTACTGTAATAGGAAAAGACTAGTTCTTGGTACAATGAATGCTGGTACACCAGAAATCCTGCTAATGATAGTGATTAATGGGTGCTGCTCAAAATAGCTATCACTGCTGATATGACTAATTGTGCTGTTTGAAAAGAGCTCCTTTATTCCCAGTAATCTCAAGGTGTTTCTGCAGTTTTAGAGAAGTGCCTGATCGGTGCAGACAGATAACTGCACAGGGAGATACAGAACTTGCAGTGGAGTGTGGCAGCTCTCTGAGGAGCTTGCTGCTGTGCTGCAGAACCAGTCAGGGCTGAAAATGAGTATTTTCTTGTGGTGATTGTAGGTAGATGGAATATTATGACTGGAATTGGGTGTTAGCCAGTGCAACACCCTACGTGTTGCAAACAATGCCAGGGTATTGTTAGTAGCTACAGAAGGGGTTTATATCATACATGAAAGATGACATTTCCAGCAGCATGGGTAACCTCATCACACAGCATGGTGGTGGGGCTGGCTCCCAGGGCAGCTGCCTCTGCTGTGCTCGACAGAAGTCTTTGTTGTAACTGCACTGGTCCTCCTAAAGCTTGGTGATGTGTCTGGATACCCTTCCTTGGCCTTTGGGCAGCAATTGATTGCCCAAAAAAGCTGCAGGCAGTCTCATGCTCCTGGGCCATGGCACGCTCTGGGTTCTGTTTAGGTTTTGTATGTATTGTGGCTGAAAGCAATGCTGGGAACTGTGGATCTAAACCACAGGAGGTGCTGTGTCTTGATACCTGTAAAATCTGAAATTCTGGCCAGTAGGATGTAAAAAATGTTTTGAAAATTAAGTAGAATTTGTAAAGATGGGTTCCAAACTCGCTGAGAAGTAGCTTGAAGTTGTGTTTGTTGTGCCTCTGGGTTTGTGTTTCTTCTCTTCTGCTGTTTGTACCTCAAGATAATTTTATGGCAGGAGGGATTTAGACATTTGTCCCTTCTGCCCTCAGAGAAATTCTCTAAGATGCGTGTGGGGGAATACGACACATTCCATTCACAAACTGCTTTGCAGATTAATTGCTGATTTGGTCTGATTCCAGTCATGCAGCGTTCTGTAAATAAACTGGTTTAGTCTAGTCCTTGAATTTTGTCAAAATGGTGATTAAAATAAGGGAAAAAAACCACCCCTTTTTTAAAAAAATGAAACTTCAAAATGAAAATGTTGGTGTTAATGAGGTGTGTTTCACTTTGGAGTGCTCTAATGTGACAAGACAAATTGTTTTAAGAACTGTGGTCTTGAAATATCAGTCTTGTCTTACCCTGCTGTAATTAATGAAGTCAGTGTGTTGGTTACTTAAGATAAATTTGGGGGGTTTGATCTGTGTGATTCTGTTAAGGCCGTAAGCTTTGCATGAGGCAAACCAACTTCCAGTGATCAAGGCTGGGGCAGCCTTGGAGTAAAAGAGAAAGGGCTGAGTGTGTGTGAGAGACAGCAGGATGGAAGGTCTAGAAATGCTGGTGAAGCTTTGAAGAAGGAAAGAAAAGGGCTGAAAAGGGGAATGCAAAGGACTCCAGGTATGGCTAGGGCAATCCTGAGATGTCTGTGAATGTATGGGTGGGTCTGAGGTGGGAGTAACAGGCTCTGTGAGGCTTTCAGGCATCTTTGAGAGCCTGAGCAGCATGTCAGGCATTTTCCCAGCTGTGATACTGCATTCCATTGATGGCAAATTGGCTTCAGTCTGGTGATAACATACGGCAGCTTATCCAGTTCTAGTCTGAAGTGTGATATTCTAGGACTTGGCTTTGAAGAACCATTTTCACAAAGGAAGTAAATATTCTTCCTTCTAAGGAAAGCCCTCACAGGAGAACATGATAGCAATAGTAGATAGAATTTTTTGCTCTATTAGCTAAAAACCAAACCAGAAGCTTAAAACCTGTGTTTTACTGTTAGGGTCACATCAGAGAAAATAATTCCTTAGGCAACATCTTTACAACACCTCCCGAAATTCTGACCATTTCCTGCTTATGTTTTCAGTAAAATTTTATCTCTGAAATAACTAATGCGTATTTTCTGGTTTAGGCTAGCTAGATTTTCATTGTTCCTTCTTTGTGGTCTTTTGTTGCGGGCTTTCCAACAGTTTGCTGCTTTTTCAAGTGGTTGGGGGCTTGGGGTCAATGTGGTGGTTTTGTTTTATTGAGTTGTATTACAGTGGGGTATGTGTCGGGCACTAAGGTTTTTTGATAAGCATTTTTACACAACAACATTGCAAAAGACAGATTCTTTGGAAAATTTCAACAGGAAAATTCCTCCACCACCCTGTCAGTCACTGCTGAGGTTGAGATTTCTATTTTTGTCCTTTCCTGACACTACATGTGTGTTGGTGAGAATGCTATATGGGGACATGTCACCTGGCTGTTTAATAACAGTATTTTAGGTGTGACTCTTGTTTAGTTGTGCACTCAGAGCTGACATTTAAATGGTACTGTCCAGTTACAGAAAATTCCTCAGGCTCTGTCATGTACTCTGCAATCTGGGAACAGAACAAATCTCAATGTAAACAGTTTCCCAGTGTAAGAGAAAGTTTGTTTCCCTTGATAGAAATAATAATATCGAACTTTGTTTCTTTAATGTTTTATTTTAACATATTTTGGGAACTTTAGAGCAGTGTATGGAATGTGTTGCAGAGGAGAGGGTGGGAGAGGAGCAGCAAGGAGGGACCGTGGTGGACCTTTTTTTCCACTTCCTTCTCCACAGACATCTCCAGTGTGATTCATTCATGTGAGAGTTACCTACCAATGAAATTTATCTTTAATCCTGTCAGTAGCTGAGTGTTTTTAGTTTCCCAAGCAGATTACCTGACTGTCATAACTGGTATGTTTGTGAGTTTCTGGATGGTGTTGGGAATTCCTCTGGATTTACTGGGTTAAAATTAGATTCTTTGAAGCATGTCCACATGATCTGTCTCATACCAGGATATTCAGAGCAATGTTCCTGGGTATTTTTTGATGAAAGTTGAACTTCCTGCTCTTCTGTACATATTACAGAGGTTGGCTATGTACCTTAGAACAATTTGAGTCCAAGCACAAGAACTTCCCTGGAGAAAGATAAAGCACCCAAATGTCTACAGCTCACATTCCAGGAAAATCTGGAGATCTCTCAAGTATTGGTTCCTAAGAGTCTAAGTACAAGGTTGTATTTTAAAAGTTCCTTAAAAATATTTGAAGCTGGCAATCCCATCCTGAAGAAGCCAGACATTCTTTTATATGGCTGAGCACGTAACAGAAATGCTGAAAAGCAGAGAAAGCTCTACTGACTAAGAAGGACAGACACAGAAACACTCCTCTTCTTGAAAGACTTTTCTTGTGTCTGCATCCTCACAGCTTCCGTAAAAGCCTGGGGAATCACAGGGGAAGGATCACATTGGGTAAATATAATTCTGTGCCAGACTCCAAAAGTTTTCAGGAATGTAATTTTTTTCTGTTGAGCATTTCAAAATGTTTCTCAGAATGCTACTTGCAAGTCTTGCACCAGATGTTATTGTATTATGTGGAAGGAGGTAGAATACAGGGAGGAAGAGGCTACCTAAAAATGTCATTCTTCCAGTTCTGTATGTTCTTCAGGGGAACTTCAGTGTAGAATGAGTTTATCAGCTCAAATGCTTGGGAAGAAACGTGTGTCAATTGAAGGTGAAAATGAACGCAGGTGTTCATCATTTGTTAGAGGCTGCTGTGTTTAGTGAAAGGTGGAGAGCTCCTGAGGAGGGATGTTTGGGTGGAAGGAAGAGCAGCAGTGCTGCCTGCATGGAGTGCTCTGTGGTTCTTGGTCCAAGCAGGGCTTGAGGGCCAGGTGGTGGAGAATAGTGTGAACTAAAACTGTGCAAGTACATTCTTACAGAATCCTGCTTCATCAGTGCAAGTTTCACAGCACCAGAATAAACTTTATTTAGTCTCTAACCAGAGACGTAGTTAGGTATTTGTGGTTTTTCAGCTGAGCAACACAGCTTGCAAATATTTAAAGAATAAACTAATAAGATATACCCTTATTGCTACATGAGATGAGCATTTACAAGCAGATGATGCCATCAAGAACTTTAATATGATGATGAAAAATAGGTCTGCTGCCAAATATGCATGTATTTAGAAAAACTAAAACCTTTTATTTATTAAATAAACAAAAGAGAATGAAAAAACTTGGTAGTGATCAGAATTTTTACTGAGTTCAGTTCTGAGTGGTGCAGATGAAACCAAGACTGCTGGGTTGCTGCTGATATTGGCAGGAAAGCAGAGGTATGAGTGGGTACTTGTACATTCTTTACCTACAGAGAGCAAGCTGGGTGTACTTTTGTAACTCAGAGTACAACTAAATTGTCTTTCTACCACTGTGGGTGCACATCTAATACAAACCAGGTTAGGGCTTTGGTAGTGTTACAACTTGCACTTCGGTTTTGGCTGGTTTTGAAGAGAAGTTGCTGAAGTTTATGTGTAGAAGAGCAGGGTAGGTTAACTAAAAATTAAATTTTCTAAAATAATGCAAGTGTACATGAACTTTTAATTCCATGGCTTATTTTTCTTTCATATTGATGAAAACTGCATGGAATCCTGGAAGGAAATGCCAGTTATTAGAACAAAATCCTGGAAAAATAGCATGTTTTAACAGCATACTGCTCTTGGGAATATGCTTGGTTCTGTACTAAAGTGTTGGAAAAGTCCTTACTCAAAGAGTCTTTCTGTCTGTCTTATATTGCTTTCAGAAAGAGAACGAAAACATTTTTTTCAAGCAATCCTATTAGATCTCATAATAAACTTCTTTGTCTAAACATTGCAATATTTTCCAGGGCAGTAGATTGTGATGTTGAATTCAGTACTTTGACCTCATTCCAGGTCCAAAGAAGAGCAAACATTGTAAGGTTTTAGGCAGGTTATTTTATAATAACTTCGGTAATTAGCAAATTTTATATAAAATTTGGCCATGAATTTAACACAGACTTGTTCACAGCTTCTTCTTAGCAAAGGTATTCTACAAATCAGGTTATCAACCCTAATGTAAATATTATCTTTCAAATAAATTACTATTTCAATAATTAAGATTACGGAAATTACTCTTTAAGACCAAATACTGGGTCATGAGACAATGTATGGTCTAGTTTGGCAGTCTTTGGTCAAGTGCACTTAAAGCTTTATCCCTGTGGAAAAGTGGTGCATCTGACCTGTGCTATTTTGAAGTTAATCTGTTGCTTGGTTTGGTGGTTAGAAAAGATCCTGGTCTGGTTAAGTGAATCCATCGCTCTGCAGATGTTTCTGGACGTGAAATCTGTTGAAAACCACTAATGATACATTTTTTGTTTTTGTATAGGAATGTTACATTTTTGTGGTGATGAATTGGTATGACAGATTAAATCTGTAGTTGACACACAAGATTTAGGGAAATGTTTTTTGGGTAAAGTACATTTTCTTCCTTTGAAGACAGAGCAGGTAAAGAGTTTTGGTTGGGTTTTTTTTTTTTCCATCTTAGTTTCTGGAATGGTTGGGTTGTAGGAGGTTTGATTAGGGTTGTCTGATACAGTCAGACAAATGAATAACAGACCATGATTTGCTCTGTAATTGTGCTTCCCCTGAAAGTGGTTGGAAGATTAGAGCTCTTCTCTGCCTGCCCTCCTTTTCCATATTACATGATCATGAGGTCCCTTTCAGATCAGAGATGGTGTCATTCAGGCATCAGAAGTGTCAGGTTGTTGCTGTCAGGTGTCACAGTTACTGCTCCAAAACCTTTCAGGGTGTGTTTGGTTTGGACATGTTTCTGGAGGGTGTTTTTTGAGTCAGATGTGTCAGGTGAACAGGGGATGTGTGAATGCTGTGGCTTAGGGTAGCAGAGGGCAGGGCTGAGGAGCTCCTCTGGCTTTAAAGGTTCAATAAGTAAGTTTCATTTGTTCTTAAACACTTGCACAGTTTGTTGTTTGTGCAGTGCATTGATACAGGGGTTTTGTGATAATTTACATTGTGTGTTGAACTAAGCTCCTCAAGTCATTTTCTGAGGACGTGTCTATAGGTTGGGCCTGTTGCTGTTGGTGTCTTCAGATTCCTTACCCTCTTATTCATTATTCCCCTGCATTTATGGGGATTATTGATGGGAAATGTCTGTCTAGACTCTGCCTTCTCTTGTGTTTCAGAATCTTTGCTGTGTGTGTTTCACTTGAAAGGCCTTCATGGCCGCTTGGTGAGAGATGAAAAAGACTACTGAGGATATGACTGACAAAATTTGGCTTAATGTTGTCATTTGTTTGTTCTTTTTCCTGAGACTTTCACATTTTTATGGGCTTTTTCCACTTCACAGTGCAGCCAGTGGGTGCTTTTCTCTGTCTGATGTAATACGTTGTTACTGGTATTTTAAGTCCCATTCCGAAACAGGAGAAAATTATGTATTTCAGTCAGTTGCTTTCTGCTAAAAAGTTGTATCTGTATTCTGTGCTGAAATTGTTTTAGGACAGATGAGGCAGTTTCTTTTGAAAAATTCTTGTGGTTTCAGGGAAATAATACATTGTGTCTTCCTGGCATATGCTATTAGATATATTCTGTTCTGGAGCATGAGTTCTCCTCTCTGCTGTGTTGGTTGTATTTCACTGCACATAAAATGAAAGAGCAAGAAAAACAGGGATAAGTATAGTTTATGAAATTTGCTACACTGCATAATTATGCTCCTTTTCCTTTTAACTTAAGGTTTTGTAAACGATCCAGTCCTCATAATCACGAGTGTTCCTGGGAAGGTGTGCTGTATTTTGATTCAGATGTTCGGTGTGTTGAAGAATAAATTATAATATGAATTCAGGGCATCTTGCACGCTGTGTCTATGCTAAATATTTTTCTCTAAAATGAATTCTAACGTGAGCAAAGTTAAACTGGTATAATTTGGAACAGCAGACTTGGGGCAAATATGCAAGTAGCTATGTGTGAATATTGATTATTGTGCTTGGTAGCATGTGAGAAACCTCATCCTGCCGCGGAGCATTATTGCCTTGGTGGACTTAAAATCCCTTATTTAGCTGTTGCTAAGGATTCGTGTGTGTTTGTCCTTTTTTTCTTAACTACTTCCTTAACATCACTCCACTGACATAAGACCTGCAGTTCATTGGCTTTCCCTGCCCTCACAGGCAGGCAGTGTTTTGGCCAAAGGATAGTGCTGTGAGGGACAATGCTCTGTCTGAAACAGTCCAAACCTGGTGATGTTAGAAGACCCAGTTAATATAGTCTGAAAAAAAGCAAGGAATAGTAATTGGAGCTGTAGAATACCCTCAGAGGGGGGAAGCATTTGTCAGGTTGACTTATATATACCAGTGTGTCCTCAAGTGCAAGATACCCTTGTCTTAACCGTTGGCTGTTCCAGCACAACAGGTAAGATGTTGTGTATCTCTTCAGTAAGAACCAGCATTTTAAGTAGGAATGCTTCAAAACCGATACTCTGTAGTTGATGCGAAGGGAAGAGTTGGGTTTTGTTTTCACAGGTGAAATTACTTTTTTTTCTAAAACAGCTACTTACATTCTTGCCTATGAAAGATACTGCCTCAGCCTTGGTGATGAGCTAGAGGTTGTGTGGCAGGTACTTGTGGCTTACTCACACTTACACAGGAATGCCTTTCCTTCTTTTCGTGTTTGTTTTCTTTTCTTTGTTCAAAAATGTTGGGTTAGGTACATTCATATTGAAGACTGTAGTAAGAAACATAACAAAGCAACTGCTCGTAGCCATGAACTCAGTAAGTAATTATTGAGGCTACGCAATGTTACCTTTTAGAATTGCACATTTTTGGTAAAATAACTTCTCCTTTATGAATAACAAACTTAAATCTGGTACTTTCCACAAGGGCATGTGGTGATAGGACAAGGGGCAATGGCCTTATGCTGAAGGAGAGTAGGTTTAGATTAAATATTAGGAAGAAATTCTAATATTGGGGAGGGTGGTGAGGCCCTGGCATAGGGTGCCCAGAGAAGCTGTGACTGCCCCATCCCTGGAAGTGTCCAAGGCCAGGTTGGACGGGGCTTGGAGCAATCTGGGATAGTGGGAGGCGTCCCTGCCCATGGCAGGGAGTGGATTGAGGTGAGCTTTTAAGATCCCTTTCCACCCAAACCATTCTATGAATTAAGGATAAAATACTGAGATTTTAACAACATTGTTATATGGTAAAAACCTCAGTGCCACAAGATATTTTCACTGATGCTTCTTCTTGAGCAGGTATTGTCTAGGTGCTTCCAGTATAGATTGCTTAATATAACATTGAAATTGTTTTTATTAGTAGTAAATAGACGTCAGTTCTGACTAATAAAAATCCATTGTTTTGTCCAAAATATGGACAAAGAAATGCTCCTAAATGGAGGGCTTGTTTCAACTTCAGAGGCAAAGAAATGCCAGAAATCACCTGAAAAATACGAAAAACAGTCCATGGAATAATTTTCTGTTTCAGACATAAGAAGAGGTTTCATTTTACCAGTGACTGTACTGTTTAAAATGATTTGCTGATAAGCATGCAGCAACTCAGAAAGCAGCAGGATGCTCACTAATAGCATTTGAGAGCCCTAAAATATAGTTTCATCTCCATTTTGAATATTATTATATTGATACGCTGTAAAAAACCCCATTGGTTTCATTGCCCAGCACACAGTCATCTCATGTTTTTATGCTGCTGAATCCAGTCACTCTCCTTTTCCCTGTGATTATTTTAGTTCCTATTTCTAGTTTTACTTTTTTTTTCCTGCTTTACACTTTAATTCCCATTTAAAACTCTCCTGATTGTATTACACAGTCAGGATTGGAATTTTAGCTGAAAGATGGGCAGAGGAATCTGTTGTGTTGAAAATGGAAAAGATTTCCTGTTGTTGTTAATTCAGTTTGGTACAAGTTAGTGTCTCTGAAGCACTGCTTAATCTCTCCTTGCTTCATGTAAATGCACAAGTGGTAGTAGAGGATAAAACTCCTTGATGTATCCAGTAATACTCTGACTGTGGTTAGTCCCAGTTCTGTCTTTAGAACATATTGTTCCTCATAAAATAAATGCACAAAGTGGTATGGCCTGCTCCAGCTGCAGTGTTACTGGATGCTTTGGAGGAAGGTAATTACTTTATTTATTTCCAGAATTGAAGATTTGAGAAACTGTCTCATTGAAATTCAACTCCCTCAATAAGGAGAACACGCGTCCTGTGGCCTGCACATAACAGGCATTGTTAGGTACATGCAGGAAATCCATATTTTGTATTACTTGTGGATGAAACCAAATCTATAAATATTTTGGTGTGTAGTGAGGATGCATTTCTGATACTCTGGGATTTAAGCTGCCTGGAGTTAATCTAAAAGTAGGAAAAATAAATTGAAAATAGACCAGTGTTGTTGAATTGAAAGCAAGAAACAGGATGCATTTTTAGTGTTCAAAATTTGCAGGAAACTACAAACTTCATGTTATAATAGCATTTTTGGAAAGAAATGCAGAAAATAAATGTGGCATGCTTGTGTTTATGCACTGTAGTGTTGTTCCTTGAGGGGTTTCTACAGATGCACATTGTGGACTTATGTACAATATAGAAATTGTAATTGCCTAACAAAATAAAAGTGGAGCAAAATCCTCACAGAGCTGTAGAAGGAAGGAGTGCTGGTAGAGTAGTAACACGGTTTCCTGTTTTTTTCCATTACCACTTTGGAGAACAGGAATGGCTGGAAATCCTCCTGCAGAAGTGTGTTTGCTGTTTTCTTTGGTTGTGCTGTAGTGATTTGCACGTTCTGCTGCCGTCAGTAACTCAGGGGCAGAGGACACACAAATTCAGAGCTTGCCTAATGGGGAAAAGATGTGGAAGAAGGGACATTATTGGAAAATGGAGAACTTAAAGAACTGCAGTGGAAGTTAGAGCCTTAGATGTCAAGGCCTAGCAGCAGGGTTCTTCCAACCTCTTCTTTATTCCCTGGGCTCTCTTACTGGGCTGCTTCTCTTAAAGCAGATGCAAGGAGAAATTTTTTCCTAAGTAATAGTTTCACTTACCTTCTCCAGAGCCATTGTGGAAGTTGTTGTTTCCATAGTATTGGTTATGGAAGAGCAGTGGGCATTGAGTTCTGTCCAAAATCAGCCTGGCTGGGCTGTAACTGCTGTGCAACAGTTCCACGGGGTTGGAGGAACTTGGAAGTAGTGAATATGTGGGAATGTCTTAGACGAGATCTGTGCTCAGATGGAAGATTCTTGGCTGTGTTTCTTGAGGGGAGTGGGTTTGCAGTGCCTCCCCAGCAGGCTGCCCTGGCAGGGGAGCTGCGGGTGGGCTCAGCCAGGTGTGCCAGGGAGGTTTGTGACGGGTGCCAGAGTCACACGGCACTGGTGTCTAATGCAGTGTTTACTGGATCACCTTGGTATCCTTGCAGGTCTTATTAATATACTTAATATTTTAAATTGAGTTGTTAAATTATTTTTTTAAAATTAATTTAATGACTTTGTAGTTAAATATGAAAGAAAACCATCAGGCACTCTGATGGTCAGTGTCCGTTTCTCCCTGCTCCAGTATGGACAACAGTGATAACAGCACTGCTGCCAGCATTGTGCTGACTTACCTGGTGAGGCTGGGGTGCTCTAAGTGAAAGGTATGTCTTCCAAAAACTGTTCTCCGATTTCCTTTCAGAAATTTAAAAAAAAAAAAATTGCTAAATTTTCAGTGAGTTTAAAAGATTTTCATGGCCTCATTGAGTAATTTGAGTGTTTCCTATAAACTATTGTGTGTTGAAAGGATTGTTTTGACTTAGTAGAATGTGTGTTGCATGCTTTATTGGAAATGAAGGCACAGATTAGCATGCAGCTCCAGCCTGCATCAGTGACTGTGCTCCAGGAGCCCTTTCCCTATGAAGTAATGGTTTTTAAATGGTGTCATGTATGGGCTTACTCTGGTACAACTTGGTTTTCATTCCTTATGACTAATGAAGAATATTCTTACTGTAACTAAAACTACCTATGCTGTGTTCCCACAAGTTTATGAAAGATGGGAGGGGAAGCAGTGCTGGAAAATGAAAGACTTTAATACTGTCCTCGGTGAGGACTTTAGAATTGCTTCAGTACCTTTCATACTAAAGGCAGAGACTGTGGGAAAATTAAGTTATATTTCCATTGACAAGCAGTATTATATTAGTTCTTTAATTACGCATTTTATTACTTTGGTGTCTGTAAAATGCTTAATTCAGTATTTTGAAATAGCTGGGTTGTTGGACAGTACTGTTGTGATACTCTTTTTCCATTTGACTAACGGTATCCTTTTGAAAACATACTTTCAAATATTTTCCTAGTGGCATGGTAAATTTTTGTGGCTGTCATTCATTGACACGAGAATTTCAGCAAAGTTTTTTAAGATGCTTCTAGTCCTTATTTTGAGGTGGGGTAGAAAAATTTTCAAGTGTTGACCCTTAAGAGTCAAGGAAGTTAGCATTCAAAATATGGGTTTATAATATCTTTTTTTGCTTAGGGATGAGGCAGTCTTGATTTGCATTTATCGTTTATGTTGACAATGTAATTTTGTCTATTTTTTTTTAAATAAGGAAAGAAAGTATTGTTATACCCCCGTAGTCACCTAGGAATGAATCTCATGGGCTACTTCTGGGTGCACTGTGCCTGTCACTGATAATTTTTGTTTCATGGTATCCACTGATGGATAAATACACTAATGAGGAGACTCTTGTCACCACAATTTCTCTTTTGTTTTTCAGTCTATTTCAAAATCCAGCTCTGCTACCTTAAAAAGTTCTCACTCTTGGTTTTCTCAAGTCTGATACGTGTTCACTTATCTACTTTTATTCTTAATTGCTGAAGGCTGTCCTCCCACTTGCACTGTTCAATTTGTGTGGAACTGGTAGTAAATTCAAACAATGCCCTGCTTGGAATAGGATGGAAACTGAAGGAGTGGGAGAGAGAAGTGAACAAATTGATGGTATTTACTAGAGCTGCCTGTGCAAACCAGTGTGAAACAAACAGTATTTATTGTCAAGCACATGGATAAGGTGTATATCTGAAGAAAATGAACAAATCATGTCATAAGACTTAATGTCTTGGTTCAAGGATTATTCCTCTTTCCTGATTTTGCTTGTGTGGTCAAGTTGTCCTGTAGCTGACTATGCCTAAAATATAATTCTGAAAGTAATTTTGTGAAATAGTAGGGGTAATTTCTTGCTGTTAACATCCTAGGCTGCCTACCTCTCTGATTAATCCAGTCATATCAGTACAGTTGGCCTTGCTTTGAAAGGCTTGCTGCTGTCTTGGTGTAACTGTTATAAATATTTTGGGGTGTGGGTCCACTGGAGTTCCCTTTCCCCTCAGTGGGGAGGTCACTAAGGCCAGTGACCAGGTGGGCCCCTCTGGGCAGGGTGAGCACACAGCCAGCTCAGCAGTGCCCAGCACTCCCTCCCTGTCCCATGGGGGTGTTTTCTGGGACTGGGACAGCTTATTTTGGGGTGGGCAGAGGAGTGCTCAGTGTGGCTGCTGAAAACCCAGATGTACTTGTACCTCTTGGCAGCTCCGAGAGGGCCTGGCCACGTTAGGCTGCAACCTCCAGGCTTGGGATGCATCCTGGAGACTTCTTGTTTTTCAGCACTTCGGAGACAGAAGAACCTTTTTCATTCCTCAGGGAGGTGTTCTGTATCAGAGTGTTTTTGTGGGAGAATTGTTCATGGAAAAACATTTTGCCCTAGCAACTGTACAAATTGGGTATAATTGGTAAAAATATGAAAGAGGGTTATGGATAGTGGTCATTAATTAAAGTCGAGATCTTGACCACTGCCACTGTGGCCTAGATGGGTGTCTGGTCCAGTAGGCCACTTTTAATTGTCTTTGTATAACAAATGTTACGGAATCAGTGGCAAACAAACAACATATTTTGTTGTTGCAAAAACCCAAACATGTTTAAGCAAAGTGCTTATAAATAGATGGTGTCAGATGAGATTTGCCTTGTAATAAACCCCTGTAATTTGTAAGACTTTAACTTAATGTCCACAGATAGTCTCTCAAGTATGAATAATTGCTGGAAGTTTATGCTCTGCATTGCAAACTGCCCTGATGTGCAGATCTGTTGTATTTTAAGGTCTTTAGATAATCCTTCCAACAAATCAAGCTCTTTCATTGCAGTGGAGTACTGACAGTGGTATTGAAAATCTCTGAAAAAGAGAAAGCTTTAAACCTTTACTGTGTAAATACATTCTGTTTCTAATGTTTTTAAATGTAGTGTTAACTTGTCCTCACCAAGAAACATATGGTTATAAATTCTGACGTCCTCCATGCACTATCCTGACTATCAGAAGCAGAATGTGCAATGTGGAGGATATTTAATTTAAAAAATTGGGATAAGGGTCGTGAATTGTATGCTAGAAATAGAAAATAAGATTAGAGGTTATGTTTCAGGCATGGAGCTGTCTCTGAGGGGGGAACAGAACAAGGTTACTTCAAGGTTTGGAGCCTGTCTGGGGGATGGGAGGAGGGAGGAAATCCATCAGTGGCTAAAAATGGTGCCTGGGGGAGTTTGTAGTAATACACACAATAGGAATTGCCAGGCATTGCCTTGATGCTGAGTGTTGTGCATTGTAGCCTTCTCCTTGCTGGTGCCAGCTTGGTCATGGGCAGTGCTTGGTACCGGTGGGGGGTCCTTGCCGCCAGCATAAACAGTCCTGCTTTCTCTAAATCTAATACTTAGGAAATACATTTGAAAGGGGCCTGGCCAAATCCATGCATCAGCTGGTATTGAAACATTGCTTAAATGTACTTGGCATCTTTGCAGTGTCTCATGGCTGGCAGAACTTTGCTGTGTCACAGTTTGTGCAGCAGAAGAGCCCTTTGTCAATAAAAGTTGCTGAGAAGTAGTGTCAGCATGGCTTAAGTCACCTAAATATCATTTAATGAAAGCCTAGTTTTTTGTGTTGCTAATAATTTTTAAGTATAATTGACACATTGGAAGATGCCACTTAAAATTTTAAATGTTTCTTTTCAGTCTTAGTTTGTGAACAAAATTCAGCTCTGTTAAGGAGTACTGAGATGCTGTAGCATGTACTTGGTTAGGTGTGAGTTTAGGATCTTCCAACAGTGTATTTGTGCCACTGTTGGTGCTTGGTGCTTCAGGGGGAACACATGAGGTTTCAGAAAGATCTAACAAATAATGGAAGTTTAAGTCTTCAGGGTTGCCTCAGGATGTTGGATTTCTGCTGAATAGATAATTGTGTTAATTTGGTTTATGGATTAAAATATTGCATCTATTTCTCTTTCAAAATGTATTATACCAGCATAAATATCCCATTGTATCCTCTGCTGCGCAAAAGGTTTC
The DNA here is from genome assembly GCA_013400975.1 of Atrichornis clamosus. Taxonomy (NCBI): domain Eukaryota; kingdom Metazoa; phylum Chordata; class Aves; order Passeriformes; family Menuridae; genus Atrichornis; species Atrichornis clamosus. The sequence goes on along the minus strand of WBMZ01012573.1, from coordinate 25,205 downwards.
TTGCACAACTCAGTGCAGAAATATTTGGCACATAACCTGGTGACAAATCATGCCATGATTGAGGGCTTAGTTGTTTATATAAAACTATCAGTACATTTAATTTCAGAACATGGTAAAGTGGTATGACTGTGTTTTATATGTTGTGGATTAGGATTGATAATCATTTAACAATTTATGATTTTATTCAGAAATATTTGAGAGTTCTTTGGTGAACAATTTTTAACCTAAGAACAAGGCAATTTTTTTTAAAGGAAAAAAAAAATCACATTCCATCAGCCAGATGCCATCAGTATTTCTGTGCACATCAGTTTGACTGCTATGTGCCTTTCCATGCTGTATCCTTAATGTAGCAGCTCAGAGCCGGGAGGTAGGAGAGTGGCAGGCAGAATTCCATGTATGCATTTGTTAGCAGGGAGCTCTTGTGGGAAGTTATTTATATTCCTTGGTAGCATCTACACCACATTTATTTTCCAAGTGTGTAAATTCATTTGTGTTGAAAGAAATTAAACTTCGTCATTAAGAGTGTTAACTCTGTTTTGAAAGAAGCAGGAAAACAATAGTCTGTTAAAATATTAAAGTACTTTTCTTAATAAAAGGAAAATAACTTTAATCAAACTAGTCTTCTAGGAAGAGCATATAAATTGCCAACCCCAAGTAACTACTTGCTTTTAAAGACAGAAATGTCTTGCAGCTCTGTCAGTGTAAGGAGTGGATGGAGAAGACCCAAGGTTGCTCCAGTGTTCTCAGCCTGCAGCTTTTTGATGTTAAGTTGACCTGTGGCTTATTTTGGCATTTACGTTGTGTGGATGAAAGGCAGCAAATTATTGTGTGGACTGAAATAGCAGGTGGGATTACTGCAGCAGCTAATGGAAGGCACTGGAATTTGGAGCCTCAACGATAGAAGCTCCTGCCACTGTGGCAAGGCAGGGGGACACTGGGTGGAACGCGGGGGGCTGCTGGACGAGGCTGCAGGAGGATCCTTTTGTCCCCAGTGCTTGACTTGTGTTTGAACCAGTTGTTAGTGGCATTTGCAGAAGATTGAGCAGCTCAGGGAAGGATTTTTTTCAGTTGTCTGCTGTGTAAAGCAGACAGAACAACTCGATAAGCACTAAGCTCTGGGTGGTCTTGAAGGGGGAAATGTTACAGGTGGCAAGTTCGGGCTCTATCTTTTCCTTTTGATTTGTATTAGAGATTTATAAACTGGAAGGGTGCTATATTTGATCTTATAAGATCTTATAACTAATCCTATTTTGATCCCAGCAATGCAAGATGAATTAGGGCTATTTTAAAAATCTTATCTATATATAATTAAGCTTTAAAAATTCTGGCCTTAATGAGGCGGTGAATTCTGTGCCCAGGACACACCAGCAGCTTTTTTGATCAGAAAAAATGAGGAAAGGTTATGAAGTATGCATGCTACTGCTTCTACTTTGCTAATCTTTATGATCTCAAATTACTTGTCCCCACTGTTCTTTCATCAGCTACAGAGATTAGTTCTACATAAGCTAATATATTACAAACCATAGATTTGTTAGAAATAAAGCATTCTGACAGTTCCAAAAGTCTCCTGTTACAAAGGTCTGGTTCAAGAATGATTTTTAGAATTAAAGTGAAAACTACTCAGCTACTACTATTTATGGAATTGCTATTTACAGTAGTATTATGGTTTTGTAGTATTATGTCCACACTAGTGTTTGGTTTTGTTATGGGAGGGAGGCTGTTATTCACACTGGATTGCTCTGGTTTATTCATATCCTGTGACAGTGAATCAGATACTGCTGTCTATATACAGACTGAATTGCCAGCCAGCCTTGGGCCCAAATATGGTAAACATAATTATGTTCATTTGCTGTAAAAATACATTCTCCTTAGTTTAACATTTTCATGATTACAGTTTTCTGGTAATTCCATAATTTTCAACATGAGAGGGATACGAAAGGCGTAATCATCATGTCCCTCTCTTCAGTGCAGAATATAGTTTGTTTTCCTGGGCAAGGCTCCAGCTGTTCAGTGATGAATTTACTGCTGCTCAAATACAGCAAGCCCATGAAGCCTTGGGAAAGGCTGTTCCTGGGATGCAGGAGCTGTGCTGAGGAGACACAAACCTCTGTGTGCACAGACAGCAAAAACCCTGGCTGCAACTGTCATGTGGCACTGAGGGGATGTGCTGATGTCAGTTTTTCTGATATGGACTCCTGTTTCCTATTTTTGGAAATGAAATTAATATTGTTTCAGAATACTTGATACTTCTCAAGGAGGAGACTTTCAATGAATGAGTTGGGGGATCATTAAGATAAAGCTCCTACTCTGTACTGAAGAGAATAAATATTAGTAAATATTGGATTAGGCTTTCATTTCAGTCAGAAGGAATGTTATGGTAACACTTACTAAATGAAAGAGTGAATAGTTTACATGTGGAAATCCATGCTAATAGTAGCCACTTCATTTATACAAGGGAGTTAGGATTAGTATGTTTAATGCAGCTAAGAAAATGCATTTGCAGGATTTTTTCTTTCTCTGTTTTGACGTAGTCTGGTATTGAGAATGTTGTAGATCAATTCTGTGGCAAGTGTTGAGAATTCAGAAGCAGCATAGTAATTTGGGTAAGGAAAGATTGTTGGTGTTGAGTTACTCCAAATGTTTTGAAAGCTTTCATCATCCTTGCTACAAACAGGCAAAAAAAAAATCGCATACAGGATTTACTGTACATAATCTGTCTCATGTTTCTGGTACTCAGAACTTTCTTCTTCATAGAAGAGCTTTAAATGTGTCAATGATCTGCAATCTTCTCTGCCTTGAAATACTACTTTTGTCTAACACTACTAAAATAATCGAAATTTCTACTGAAATTACTGTTTGGGTTTTTTGAAGTTCTGCAGCATCACAAACTCTTAAAACAGTTTGATTTATGGTTATTTATTTCAGACGGAAAATCCAAATGTGTGTATGCTGGGAAGTGTGAGTCCTGGGGCATTTATGAGATGTAATATCTATGTTTGCAGGAGAGGCAGAAGGGCTGGAAGTCTGAAAGGGAGCAGCTGAGTGATGGAGAAGGAAATGTTTCTGTTTGCAGAGGAGTTGTAAACAGTGTCCTTGTGGGACTTTTGTTGCTGTGACTCTTCCACTGCTCCTGGTGATGGCTGGGGGAGAGAATGAGAAGGTAAAAGTGGCTGATTCAGGCTTCAAAATTGATCCAACTCAACCTTTATCCCATGGAGTTTATAAATGGATATCTAGGGAAAGGCAAGAGCAGGGTGAATTTGTGGGCAATACTAATTTAAAACTGTTCTCCACAACTTGCATCTGGGGTTTCCTGAGCCTGTGGTCAGACTGTTTGGGTAACCCAAATGAGCCCCTCTGTAAGGAAGGGTGATAAGAGACCAGACCTGCACACTACATTGGAAGTGTGGGTAAACCATGTATTTATGTTTCTGACTTTTCCCACACATCTGTTCCCTTCCAAATTTATTCTTCTGACTGCCATTCAGCATCAGGTTGGTGTTTAGCAAGAACAGTTGTAACACTGAGATCATCTTCCTCAGTGGTAGTGATCAGACCAGAGCCCATCATTTTGGATGTGAGGTTAGGATTCTTTTTCCATGTATGAGTTGATAAATTTATCCATAATTAAATCTAGTGTCTTATTTTAGTCCCTTGGTCCTGTAATGCTGTGCCTGCCATTCTGTGTGTGTGTGTGTATATGTATATATGTGTGTATCTATCTGTCTATCTGTATGTATACATACATAGTGCATGCAGTACGTTGTGCCTAAATACTGCTGTATTGACCTGGGCTCTTGTTCTCACTTGTCTTTCCAAGTCTTGTTTAAGGGATGATTTGTTTAGGACAATGAAAGCTTCCTCAGAAGAATCTAACTTTTGAAAGAAGCTGTGTTGAAGAATGTCTTTCATTTATTTCTCAACGTACTTGGTCAAAGGTGGGAATTATTCCCATTTTTCTAGGTGCGGAAGCTTTTGCGGAAGTATTTGAGTCCATGGACAAATAATTTTAAGCCAGTGAGAGTAAAGCTCTTCATGGATCCTTCTGCCTGGTTTCTTGATCAGCAGTAACTAAGCTCTTCAAAGTGATTTCCAAAACCTCTTTAACGAATTTTAGTAGAAATTTTTAGCATGGATCCTAAAACGTGTATTGAAGATCTCTCTTCCCAGTGAATGTTACTGAAAACCCGGTATGGCATTTGCTTATGCTGGAAAGCTGCAATTCATGATTTAACAAGGAGATTTAACTCTTACGTGACTGTATGGGAGATATCACTAACTTTACTGGAACTAAACATGAGCCCAAGCTGAAGTGAGCCCAGAGGTCAAAGATGTCTACTGTAATCTCATAGGATTGAAGGATGGGCTAGTGTTGGGCTTTTTTATTTGGTTGGTTTTTTGTTGTTGTTGTGTATTGTATTGGGTTCACCCCCCATGTGAAGGCTGGTTTTCTGCATAAAGTTTGGAAATGGTGATTTCTGTAGTTATCATTACACAGCTGAGAAACAATTAAATTTTTTAATGTTTGTTTGTTCAGTTAAGTTTTAACAAGAAAACACCATCCTAGACTCTTTGTGCTTACGTTTTTACTTTTAAATGCAGTGATCAGGAGTGACAGGGTGAAGAAGATCAGTCTGACAGAGGTGGCTTCTGTAGCTTGGAAAGACTTGCTGTGTGTGATGTGCTGGGTGGGGGTGCAAGGACACTTGGGAATTACCTCAGGTGGCTGTAACTGGACCGTGATGCACAAGCCTGACCAAGTAATATTCCTGTTCCACATATGCTTAATTGAATATTTCTCTGGCTCAGCTTTTCCTCCCTGACTTCCCTTCAGCAGGAAGTGAATTCTGTGACAAAAAGGTGATTCACAGGAACACATTAACTTATTCTCAAGATTTTCTAGAAACTGCCAGCTCCCCATCTCTTAGTTGAAACCGTGGCTTGCAGTTCTTCCCTTTGTTTGGAAGAGAAGTGTATTTTTCCCACAGACAGCTTTCCTTGTGCACAGATGTCTCTTCCTGAGCAGTCCTGCAGGATAAAAGAATTCTGTAGGTGAGCTTTTCTGGGAGGCAGAGCTGTGTCTTTTCTACAGAAATTTGTGCTACTTAAGCTTGTTCTGACTCTGGTCCCATGAGCCAGTTCTTCATCCTAGCATGTTCTCCAGCTCTGGTGTGCCTGTGGCTGGTGGCAAATGCACCCTTCTGGGAGATGAGAGGTGGAGTCTTGAGTCTCCCCTGGCTGGCAGTCACCTTGCATGGAATTTCTCTTGCTGTGTGCAAGCACTCTGTGAGGCTGGTCTCTCAAAAGAATGGACTTTTTTTTCCCCCTCTTTTCAAAGGGGAACTGGTCCTGCTTTCAAAATAGATATCATAAGCACCTATTGCCAAGGGAGGGTTGAAACAGTGATCCTGATCTGACACAGGCATCTATTTTTGACGTTGGGGGAGGCACCCAAGTCTGAAAGAAGCTCTGGTTTAACATATTCCTTTCACCAGCTTGTCGCTGTTGAACCACTGGCAGAGCGAAAGAACCAGATGGGTTCGGGTGAGGCAGGAAATCTGAATTTATTATTTAATTCTAAAACTTACATAGACTTTCCAAAGGTCGTCCGGATTGGGTCAGTTCATAACCTCCCCCTAGGCCGATAGGCCAGGTAGAATGTCCATCTTTCCAGAGACAGTTTCAATAACATCCAAGCTTTTATCTCTATTTACAACACATAGAAGAAGAGAAAAGTTCCCGTGGGAAAGGTCTGTGTTACCACCCCAGCTTTTCCTTTTGCTGTCATACCTTATTGCTGAGACTTGAGTTAGTGCTTTTTGGAGTGTTAGCTGTTACTTCAAACAAAATGCAAGAAGTCTGATGGATTGTAGGCTCTGCCTTGGAAAAATCCAGTTCACTGTGCTGACAAGTGAGTGACACTCACTGAGTGTGACTGAGGGACACCTGCCTTCCACATGTATCTTTTAGGAAGTGCAGTTGCACAGTTCAGGTTTATGGATTCTCTTCTGGAGGGTTAAGAGCTGGAAGCAGTGTGATGCAGTGCTGAGCAGCCAAGACCCTCAGTGCTTACCTAGCTCCCAAAATTTGGTGTTCTTTAGCCTTTTCCAGTTCTCGCTGTTTCTGAGTGGTTTTCATGACAGAGTTTTTAGTGATTTAGGTTTTGGGGGCAGGATATGGGCATATTTTTGTCTTAACTTGTCATTTGGAGCACCTAGCATAGATGTGCCTCCACAGGAAAAAAATATAAATCATCACAAATAATTTAGTACCTTTGTTTTAAAGAGTGTCATTTTTCAGGGAAGAAAACTCTAGACAAAAGCATAATAAGTAGGTGCAGAGACTGTCTATAAATATTAGGTAGATATATCGTCAGTGAAATTGGTCTTTTGAGTTAATAAAACCAAGGTGCTGGTGTAACAGATCTCCATGCTTTGGCTGGTAATTGCTTTGCTGGTGAGATCAGTTTCTGCATTAATAAATTGCTCTGTTGAAATTTGAAGTGCTCAGTTTGATGATTCGAGTTAAACCGTGCTAACTGCACAGTCCCTGTGGAGCAGGTCCTGTAAGCTCTGGTCCCCAGCTGGTGGGAGGGAGGACACCGAGTGGGCCCTGAGGTGGCTCTTGGCACCCGTCCAACCCCAGAGCAGCTGTGAGGGTGGGCCAGGGTCTGCTGAGCTGGTGGTGGGAACGGGAGACCCTGGAAGAAGCATGTATCCAACAGGAGCTTCATGGATTCACTAAGGATTCACTTGACTACTTCTTTGTTTTGGTTTGGTTTTTTTTCTCAGACTGTTCTGGGCAAGCAGCCAAAAAAGGAATCCCAATGAGCAATTCATGAGCTAACAAGAACTAAAATGATTTTGGTATAGTGGTCTATTTCTGTCTCTTCCCGTCCTACTTTAATAGGAGATTTTTACAGCTTGGATGACAAAAAAACCCCAAACCAAAACACCCATCCAGGAGGTGCCTGGGTCTCTTGGAGGCTGCAGCCCACCCCATTGGAAGGGTGCCAGTCTTGGAAAGCAATGCTGCTTTTCCTTTCTGGATTTGTAGCCCAAGAACAGGCACTGGACCAGAAGCAATCGGGGTTTGGTGCCGTGTGTCCTCTCCCTGCTGGCATTCCCAGGCTGACGGGGCTGTGGTCCTGTGCCTGCATCCTGACAGCTGTGGGACTGAGTCTGGGAAAACCCTAAGCCGTGGTGGTGAAGATAATTGATACTTGTCAACCCCTGTAAAAGTATTTGCATACTTTAGGTATTTATGATGTGATGGTAAGAAGTTTCAGGTACAGAATTATTTGGTTGATGTCAGAGGTGAATGCATTATCTTCTGCCAGCCAGCATTACTTGAAGGTGGCTCTTCTTTTGCTCTGAAAAGTTTAATTTTAGAAACATAGTTTCAACTCTTGTATTACTCTGAAAAGTTTGATGTTCAAAATAGTGTTTGAAAATGAAACAAATTTTAACAGCTCACACACATTTAATTTTATGCATTTTCTCTTTGTGGATGGATTGAATATGTTACACAGGTGCCATTCCTATGGCAATTTTAATATTAATAGATGTGTATTCATTGAGAGTAATGTGAAAGTTGTAATCAAAGTCTTGAGTTTAATTTATCAGGTTGAGATTTGTTGCTGAAATTCTAACTATTCTCTATATATTCTTAACTGCTCTCTATATATTCTTTACAACCCTGGTCTGGGGATTCTAATTTCTAGTATTTTTGAATGAATATGTTTTGTCCGTGCTAAACACACTACATCTCTGTAGATGTAATCCACCTTCCATTTGGAATAGTGTAAAATGAATTAACTCCCAGTTAAAAATCTATAGAGTACTATATTGATGTCTGTCTTAAAATCCCTCCCCAAGCATAGTTGGGGCTACCTGACTGTTTTTCTTAACCTGTTTATTTATGAGGATCCTGGAAAGTTTATTTGGAGGAGTTTCCACCACCTGCCTTTGTCCACTTGTGTTGTTACTGCCAATTAGTGACCTGTGTAGAAGGAGGAGCAGGAAGTGCCTGTGGCTCTTCCCTGGGGATGCAGGTTGGGTGTGGCTCACCTGAGCACCTGGTGCCGCCCTTTGCGAGGCCCCCCAGGGACTCCTTCCCATTTCTCCTGGTTCCCCAATGTCCATGCTTCCAAACCACCCTACTGGTGTGAAGCTTCCACAGTCGGGGCTCTCCGTGCTGCCTCTCCTGAATCCCTGGCTGTTCCCTCTGCTATCCTTGCCATGTGGTGCTCCAGGTGAGCTGTCCTGGGGTGCTCCGCATGCTCCGGTCTGTGCCGGACATCCTTGCAGCCACGATTTCCTTGGCCAGGATGTTTGTAGCTGGATGCCAACACACAAATGGCTCTTCTAGCTCTGAGCCAGCTGGTGGTGGGGTCAGTGGAACACTGACCAGTCCTTAGGAAATGGCCTATGGGCTTCCCTTGCCCTTCTGCTCCCAGTTTGCTACGCAGGTGTTGAAGGCCTTTCAGAAAATTTTTGATTTTAGGTTATTCACATTTGCACTTTGGGTGGCCTGGCCAGGGGATGGATGGGTTGCACAATTAGTGGCAGCGAACTGTGAAGGTGGAATGACACTTTTCCTAGTGGGGTAGCTTTTGGATTTGCACAAGATTTGTGTCACTGAATGTGAGAGGGAATCAGTGTGTTTTTGACAGGAGGCCCTTGTCTCTGGCAACTTCCTGGCCTTTTGGCCTCGCAGTAGGTTTGTTTGTTCAGGCTTTTCCCAGGGAAGCAATCTGGCTGTTCTGGGTTGTGTCTTTTGGAGTTAACTTTTTCTTGAGCATTAATTGAATTTGGTTGCTTTCATGTTTGTTTGGCATGAATGGTGGGTGCAATGTTAAGTTCAGCCTGAGACTTGGAATCTGTATCTCATAAAATTAAAAGCAGCATTAAATGGCTGGAAGTGTTACATTAAAAAAATCAGCTCAGGTGTTTTGGACTTACTCTTCTATGTTGTATTGCATATTCACTGGAAGGACAACAGAATCCATAAAGAACACTTTTGCAAGCAGTTTTTAAAGTTGAGGTCAGAACCTTTTTTAAAGCACTTCCTCTGCTCAGTTTCCTGTGTTGATTCAGAGAAAAAGTTGCCTTCTCTTCTAGCAGGGTAATCCTAAACAGGATGGATGGGGGATTAGACCCCTTGTGCTGGTCCAAAACAAACTGGGAGATACCAAATTCCATTTGTGTGAAAGTCTTCCCTGTTAATTCATATCTCTTGCAACTGAAGTTGGAAAAAAGCATTTTTCTGGGAAGTATCTAAGCAAAAAATTCTGGGTGCTACATTTGAAAAAAAGTAGTGAACTCAATTTGCATATGCAGTCATTTTCCTGCATTTTCTGTGTCCTCTATGCAAATGTGGTCATTTTTAGAGCAAGTTGTGCAGCTGTTTGATTCTCTGGAAGTTCAAATAGTCCAAACCAGTAGCAGTTCCTTAACTTAGCATTACCTCCATGAGCAGTTTGCTGAGCTTTTCCAGTAGCGTTTTGCAGCTTTCAGCAAGGTAGTGTTCAGTGTGAAGCTGCTTTTTATGCTATATAGTAGTTCTTTTATGGTGCTTAGTAATGCCTGAACAGCACTGTTTTGGTTTTAGTTACATAAAGGAAGGACTAAAACACCTTCACTTGCAGTATGGTAACTTCTTTGAGGCTTTCTTCACTTGATTTCTGTGAGTACTTCTGTTTTCTATAAAACGAAGTACAAGCTTAAGGTTTATGTTTTGGACTGATAACATGCTGTTCTTGTATCACTAGAATGAAACACTGGCTTTTTTTTTTTTCCTCTCTAATACGGCAAAGGTTAGATTGGCCTAAAGTTCATCCAGTTCAGTATGGAGCCCTCAGTTTCAGTCCATGCACCAAAAGCAGTGGGGGAACTGCAGCATGGGAACATTCTGCATTTCACTTTTTCAGGAAAAGATGGAAAAGGAAGAATGTTTATTTTGTATGTAACGTATCGGAGAGCTCATTATGGAGCTGCAGACACAGTATTCAGACACACGTCTGGTGCTGAGGTGTGTAGCTTTCCTCTCTGTGAATAAACATCTGCTGAAAATACAAGCTGTCTTCTGTGTTGATTTTGTTACAAGAGAATTTTGAAGTAGAAGAATTGAGTAAGTATCTGCAAGTTTGACTGTGAAATTGTTTGGAAGTAAAACACAATAGTTTGTCGTGTTTGTTTATAGCTGTAGAAAACATGAAACCACCTTTCTTTTAAAATGCATTGCATTTGTGTTCTTTTAGGATGCAGCAGGTTTATGCATTGGCTAAATATCTGACTCTTCCAAATGATGAGTTCAGTGTGTTTGATCCTGAAAAGCTCCATGTGGAATCACAACCACCAAGCTGAGGTGCATCTCTGATATGCTTGTCTAGTTCAGTGCCCTAGAGCTTGAAAACTCTTTCTTCTTTGCTTTTTCTTTCATCACCATTTCTTAAGTTCCTCTGCAATGTGAAATTTATGTCTACTTAGGAAAAACAATCACTAATTTACTTCTACATTGCATTTGAATTAACCAACTCTTTTGTTCCATCTGCATTTATATGCAATCAAGAAAACCAATTTAGTCATGCTTTACACTGTAAGGCACCATAGCTTGTAAAGCCAGGAGAAAAATATCTTCAGCTATGTATGTGATATCAAGACTTACTAGAAAATTATGGGTTTGAGTTTATTGCATTTTGACACATTCAGTGTGAATATTGAGAGAAGTGTAAAGCAGTTATGGAGGTAAGTAGGCATTTTGGAGTACTTCAAGGATGCTATAATACATACGGGAATTTCTTCAGCATTTTGTCTGTTTGTCAGGTTTTAAAACGTGTGAATACAAAAGACTATTTGCTCTAGATCTCAGAAGCAGAACCATCTGCAGCAATGACTTCCTGAAAAACTCGTGTCCTGTTGTTTTAGCAGGAGTGATACTATCCAGCTCTGGTTGTTGTTTTGTCCTGCTGTGTCTTGCCTGCTTCTTTATCTGTGGGATGCTTGTTTCCTACATATGTGCCAGAACATATTATGAGAATGAATGAATATCGTGTGTGTTCAGACAGGTGGAAATAAGAAATTTTGACTGAAAATAAAATCTTCGTTCCCCAGCCATTTTGAAAATATTAATACAGGTTTAATTTCTCAAGTATAATAGCTAAAGGAACATTTTGTTGTTGAATGAAAGGGTTCCCTCCTGTTATCTCTGGATTATTCTTTTAAGTGCCCAGTGTTTGATGCTATCCTTGTATATTGCAATTGCTGCAGTAAGAATGTCCTTGTCTGATAGAATCAAGTGGTGTGTATGTGTAGGAGAGGGAGAATGTGGCTGGAGCTAGGACAGGACACACTGGTGGAAGGAATTGTGTCCTTCTGATGATGTCCTGGCATTGTTGATCAGTGTCTGCCCTTGAACAGCTCCTGCTGCACTGTGACCCTTTCCCACTGCTCAGGCTCTGTGCACCTTCCCGCAGATGCCTTCAAGGAGTGCTCGAGGCTCTCCAGCTGCACCAGGGTTTGCCAGTCAGAGCAGGGCAGTACTGGAAGTTGATTTTCCTCCCTACTGTCATGTCTGCTGAGAGTGTTATTTAGCCCACTCTCTCAGGCAGTTCTGCCTCCTGTGACACCTTGTGTACCATAGATGCTGCCCATCATGTTGCAATGGGACATGTGTGTGGTATTTCTCAGCTAATCTCAGGTGGGATATAGGCAGATTTGTCTGTCCTTGTACTGAAAAAAAATTAAGGACCTGTATCTGTTGACTTTGTAAACTATTAAAATGAATAGGAGAGTTCTGAAATAAATTAAAGTACATGAAAAAAGGTTTAATTGACTTCATTCTTTAATTATTTTTAAAGGATGAAGTTAGAAAATGTGACTAACTCCCCATGAGCTCTACAGTAATAACCTTTCACTGTTCTTAACTGTGAAAGACTTGCACTGGGGATTAACTAAAGTCTTGACAGTCTAGAATGAAAGTATTAACAAAAAATTATTCAACAGTGTTGAGTTTAGTAACAGGATGACACCAACTTGTATCTGCCTTTTAAACTGTCAGTGCAACTCTCCCTCCCTCTGGATCTTGGGTTTTGTTGACAGTGTGTGCCCAGAGATGTGAACCAGGACACACTGCAGGAGTTAAATTCTTAAACCTTCTCATTGTTCCATAACATTTTAAACTTTTTTTTTTTTCCTTTCACAGGAAATGACCTAGAGGCCTTACAAATACATTTGTGCATTTTTGTTCTGAGTCTACAATTGAGGGCAAACGCAGTCTGGAAGCACCACTTCTTAATGTTACAACGGAAACAACTACCTCAACAAACAGGGAAGGGGAAGAAGGCTTGCAATAATAAACTCTCTAATTTTTAATAGCTTATACTTGCAAAGTCTTCTGTAAACAGTCCAGATTCTTTTCCCCCCTCCAATATTAAGAAGAGACACTACAATTAAACTGAGTTGGCAGACTGGATCTGTCAAGACATTTGAAGATATTTGATCTGCTGACATAAGGATTTGCTTTTTCGAGGGGAGCCTCTGCACTGCTTTTATAATCGCTGTTGATCAGTGGTTTGCTCCACTTTTCCTGATATTACTAATGGGAAAATTGTATTAAGGTATTGCTTCTAAAACTATTATTTGCATTGACAAATGAACTTTTGTAGATGTAACAGCAAGTGATGATATTATGCTCATGAAGAAACCGTAGGCGATAACTTCTCTGCTCCAGTTGGCTTTTCTGTGAGCGGAGGGAACACCGAACAAGACACAGAGCATTATTAAGACACTTGGGCTTGCTTTTTGGGTACAGTTTATAACTGCAGCAGGGCTGCACTGAACACTGAAAACACAGAGTCAGCAAATCCGCTGCCTTTCCCACTGCTGATACAGATTATACAGACGCTTGCCTTTCTGAAATGCCTTTTGTGAAACCTATGTACACAGTGCCGCACTGTTACTGTACATAGATACCCGAGGAAGGAATTTGACAAGTGATTGTTAATTCAAGAGCTCTCTGGACAAGCACTCACTTATGTATTGCTGCAGTGCACAAGAAAGCAAAATGGACTATAAGCGGCGCTTTTTGCTTGGCGGGTCCAAGCAGAAAGTGCAGCAACACCAGCAGTACCAGCTGCCCGAGCTGGGCAGGACCCTGAGCGCCCCGCTGGCCTCGGCCACCCCCGCCACCCCCCTGGTGTCCCCGGCTGCTGCGGGCGGCTGCACCCACCCCGCGCCCCACACGACTCCGATCGCAGACATCCAGCAGGGAATCTCCAAATACCTGGATGCACTCAACGTGTTTTGCCGTACGAGCACTTTCCTTACAGACCTCTTCAGCAGTGTCTTTAGGAACTCGCACTACTCTAAGGCAGCTATGCAACTGAAAGACGTGCAGGAACATGTCATGGAAGCAGCGAGTCGACTCACAGCAGCAATAAAACCAGAAATAGCAAAAATGCTGATGGAACTGAGTGCGGGAGCTGCAAACTTCAAAGATCAAAAGGAGTTCAGCCTACAAGACATTGAGGTAAGTTACCCTGGGGGATAGGGTTTTGCGTGTGAATTTGTATCATCCTTCTTAACTGGACTTGTGTTCAAAATCCCTTCTGCACTGTAAGTTTTCTCTACCTTGCTGTGTATTTGTGGGTAGTGCTGGTGAAAAAAGAAACTCTTCAATTCTTAGGTACTCAGAAAGTACGAAGTCATTTGCAGGGTCTGACCTCTGTGTTGAATTAGCTACTTAGTAGGTATTTCTGTAGAAGAACCAGCTAGACAAAAGTTTTAAACATTAAATTTTCTGTTTTACAATAGCTAATGTTTCTAACAATGTTAATACATTGTATTCCAAATCAACCTACACTTTCCTTGGAATTATTCATTCCAAGGGGATACCTCAACACATGGGAGTAGCATATTGTCATGAGTGTTTGAGTACAACTGTGTATTAGTTGACTAAAAATGTTTTATCACTCTTTAAAGCATTTTTGTCTTTTTGAGCTGTGGTGCATAAGAGGAAAATACCACTCTATTGTGAGAGATCAGTGCTGTAGAAATTTGTCACGACTTCGCTCTAATTTTCATACTCTTAACAGCGAGTGCTCAACAGTCAGGATTCAGAGAGGGTGCCCCACTCCCATCATGCCTGGCTGGGAAGGTCTGGGTGTTTCTCCTCCAGTCAATGCTTTGTGTAACAGGCAGTGTTAAGTGAGAGTCACTGTAAATCCCTGGAGTTTTCAAGTAGTTCTTCGTGTTTTGACATACTTCTTTACTTTGCAGCAGTCTTTGCAAAGTTATTCCTTCAGCACTCCATCCTGGCTGGAAAACTTATTTTTGAGTTGTCTTGGCTTTGCTGTAGATTTCAGGTAACTTTGTAAGAATGAATGTTTGTGCCTGTCAGGCATTATCTGCTTTCTGTAACTGCACCACTTCCAGAGGGAGTAGTCAGGTAGAACACAATTTGTCAGTCATAGTTCTCACTGAGTTAAGTACTACAATTTTCAGTGTTGTATACTTGGTATAGAATGAAGTAAGATGGGCTGTATATTTGTTATAAATGTCTTGTGTAGACTGGTATTTTTAAAGACAATCCAATAGCCCCTGTTCAGCTAAAGCTGTAGCACTGTACACACATACACACACACACACACACATATATATATAAAAATATGTGGGTTTGTGATTCATTTTCATAACACCTATGCTGAAAAACGTTTTGAATTTTAAAATCAAAAACACATGAAGCACTACCTGTCTTCAGGGGTTTTTGTGGACTTTGAAACTCAGTCTTTCCAGGTGTTGGAGCTGTCTGTGTAAGTGCTTTTGTCCCCTGGGCAGGCAGTTTGCTCAGCAGGGAGCCGAGCTCAGGAGCAAAAGCAAAGCAGTGTTGCAGTGTTTGCATCAGGTGGGTGCACGTCCTGCCAGCTTGAAACACAGGCAGAGGAACTTGCTTTGGTCCCAGCTCTACCTGGGTAGGCCTAACCCTTGTTCTGGGCTCGATGTGCACCTGCAGTGCTCCCTGCAGCTCTGTGGTGGGAACTGATGTGTGGAGAATGCTGCCAGAGCAGCTGGTTCTTTGCTTTCCTGCCTACATATCTTGGGGTGTCCAACCACTTGTCATCGTGCTTTTCTTATATCTTTCCTTAATTAAAACTGCATCTTGCACGTGGCTTTGAAAGATGTCAATATGCAAGTTTTATGGGAACTTATGTATAATGAGGCAAGTGTTGTGTCCTGCTTCAGCAGCAAAATGCAAGGATTTGACAGTGACTCACGTGGTTGTTCTGTGGGTCAGTCAGGAGTGTGGTGTGGATGAGTGAATTACACAGGCAGAGGGGTTGGGTGCTTGTGCCCAGGAAGCAGCAGCTGCTCACTGTTGAAATGGACCTTGGCAGAAGCCAGTACAGGAATATATTTAAGTTTGTAGGTGACGTGAAAGTACAGGATGTAAGTTTGCTGGGAGACCTGCTGAATTAAAAATAATCCTGAACTAATGAGTTTTCCAGTTGGGATGGAATTCAGAGGGAAAGCTGAATGTTGCAATATGTAAATAGACTTTTTCAGCCTCAGGAGTGGAGCCTGCTGGGCAGCAGTTCTGGAGAACAGTCCTAGGGCTTGTGGTAGTTGTGTGTTGGGTAAGAGTCAAGAAGAGTTGTGCAGTTGCAAATAATAAATCAATGCTGTTGCTATTGTGCAAAAAGGAGATATCATGTATTTAACACAACTCTACCCTGCAAGAACCATGAGCTAAGCATTGAACTCTCTTCACTGGTTATTATGGCCTTAAACACAACAATGCATGTGCACAGCACTTAGAGAAATAGGGAGCAGCTGGAGAGGCACCAGAGCAGAGTAGCAAAAGTAGTCAGACATCCAGGAAATAGGACTTCAGAGGACAAAATGAAAAGATGGACTCCACAGAAGAGGAGACTGACAAGGAAAATCAGAATTGTTCAGGTGTGTGAGAAGCTGCCAGAACATGTCAGTGTCTGTTCTTCATGTCCATGTCAGGTGGAGCAAGGAGCAATGACCTTAAATTTCAGAAGGAAAGATTCACGTTAGATGCTGTGGAAGTCCTTTGTAATGTTAGTGGAGCACTGATGTGGATTGCTACAAAGGGTTGGGATCAGAACTTACAGAACAGGTTAAACCTGCATGTGGCAAAACTGACCCAGGTGAAATTGCTCCTGGCTTGGGACAGAAGGATGACCTGTTGAGATCCTCCCCCGTTGTGCTTTCCTGGGATTTGAAGACTGAGCTGTTGATGCTTAAATTTTAATTTAAAAAGTGTAGTGTGTTTTGGGTTTTTTTCCCCCATATGTAGAGAAGTTAACATTTCATAAAACTGCCAGCAGGATTAAAAACTCAAAATGGAAACAGAAAAATATAAAGGCCTTGCCTGCCTTCATCAGCATTTACTGGAACAGGGAAGTGATGGGGAAAGTGTGAGAGGCAGTGTAATTGTTCTTTGGAAAATACAAGGAGGGGAATGCAGGTATATCTGAAGTTGCTTTTGCAGCTTCTTTTGCAGGTACTGAAAGAACTCACAGCTCTGCCTGAGCAAACTGGGATGTGGTCAAACGTCAGCAGTGCCCTAAGGATGGGCTCTCCAGGGTCTCTTACTTGAGAAATGGAGCCTGGTGTTACAGAAGCAGTGGGAGCTGAGTTGGAATTCTGTGCAATGGAACAGACCCCCAGGTTCATGAGAAGGACGTGAGAATGAGACTTTTTCTGTGCATGAGCTCAGCTAAGGAAATGTAATTTTCCTAAGCCTTGCTCAACACAGGCTGTATGTTTTTGGGAGGAATGAGAAATCCAGGCAGAGCAGGTTTGGGTTAGGAACAAGCAGAGAGCTGTGGCTTTTCTGAGGTGCCACACCCTTTATCTGGTGTAGTGGGCTCTGGCCCCCAGGGAAGGCAGTGCCAAGAAAACTTGAGTTTTGATGAACATACCTGACTTGAATTTGAACTGAAAAAGGTTGTGCAACCTGGACTGCAGCACCATAGAGTGAGGTTTTTAATTTATTTATTGTTACTCAGCAGAACAAAGCTTGCTAGTTCAGAGCTGTCTGCCAGGCTGTGTGTAAGAAGGTGATTTCTCTTGATCAAAGTGTTGGTGACAGATGGAGTTTCCCAAGGTTTCTTAATTTCAGAAATGCAAATGCTGATTTTTATTTTCTTACTTTCCTTTCCCCCTTTCAAACACCTTTGAATTCTCGGGTGTTTTGTGCCTGTCTGGGTGAGGAACAGCTTGGAAATCAGGGTAAATGAGAGTGTGTTTTCCATATCTGTTTGTAAGCTAGGGGAATGCAGTAACACTGCGCTTCTGCTAATGAAAGCATTAAAGGAAGTCCCTGAGGAGGAGTAAAACTGGTAAAAAATAAGTATATTTCCCCATCTCTTGTGAGGCTTTGCAGAAGCCTCGGTACTGCAAAATAGAAAGAATGACTTTTAGTTACACAAAGCTTGTGTATTGTCTTAGAAGTGGTAGTAATGAGAGGGATGTACGTACTGCCTTCCTGAGCAAAAGGGAAGCACCAACGGCACCAGACAGACCTTCATGCTCTGTTTTGTATTAAATAAATAATTGTTGTGTATAAAATAACTGAAGATTTTTGAACAAGAAGCTTTTGAGACAAAAATATCTGAGTAGATATAATATGTAGGCTTTCCTTAGCAAACATCGTAAAGGCCAACTTAACTATTTTTTAAATTATTCTTCTCTGGGATTTGCAAGGATTGGCTCCAGACTTTCCTGGATTGAGGAACTGTTAGCAGCAAAAAAATATTTTGTCTTTCATTTTAATCGCTGCTTTTTATTTTTAAAATGCTTCACACTTCAGTGCTTTTTTGCTAAATGATAGTTACCATTTCAGTAGCCATCAACATCAGATTATCACTGCTGGCTTTTAGGGTCACTTCTAGAAGCAATGGGTCTGTTGGGTTGCCCAGGTCTCCTAATGCTGTAAGGGTACAATTTCTGCTGGAATCTACTTTAGCCGGCAGGTCATTCCTTTCCATGGGCAGGATCATGTCCTCCCTTGGAGGTGTTCTGTTCATGAGATCACTCTTTGGAACTGCAAGGCATAGTAAAAATGAATAATATTTTGCCCAGTTCTAGTAATATACAGGAAGGCTGTTGTCTCCTAATTGGGCACCCCAGCTGGAGTCACAGCTCAGTTTCCTTCATTACATTGCTGGTTTAGTCTGGACTCTTCAGGAGCAGCCCGGCTGTGCAGGGGCTTGTCATTACCAGAGCCACTAAGGACTCTCTAAGGGGAACCACTGAATAATTCTGCTGTGGTGTTTGGGTTTTTGAGTGTTCTGTTTGTTTAAGGAAATAAAAAAAAAAGTTCTGCTGCATAAAATGGTACTTGGAAGGTCAGTGTTTGTATCAAGTTTGGAAGACTGACACTGGTTATTTGCTAACTTTATTACTGGTAGTGTTCTGTTCTAAGGAATCTGCTGTACAAGATTTGCTTGCCAGGGAATTTGCATGGCATCACTGTTTAGCAATGAAATCTGGCAACTTTGTGTACACTTTGTCCAGTGAAATATTCCCAAGTTGATTGTGCCCCCCATGAGGAGGATAATGTGGGGCAGAGTGACCTAAGGTCTCAGCTGGTGATCCTGTTGGCAGGGAACCAGTTTAATCAAACTCAGCATCTATTTTAGAGACAAGGAGGTCTGAAGTGAGACCTCCCCAAAGGTCCTATTGCTTCCAACTGCCTCAACTGGAAAAGAGATTCCTTTAGGTAAGGCTTTTCAGCTGCTGAGGCAGAGCTGTCCTGCCTGATACAGGTCAGGGAAGTCAAGGTGCTGGAGATGTATTTCATGGGACAAAAAGCTTACAAGCTGAAGACCTCATTGTTGATGCAATATAAATGATTCTAAGAAATTATTTAAGAAAACATCACCACTACCAAGGAAATCTCACTTGTTGACAACTTGTGATGGTTCCAGTTCAGCTTTGATTCCTGCATAGTCTGTAGGGTTTAGTCTGTGTTTATTCTGGTCTAAAGCAGGAGAGTCAAACACTTCTGCATGGGAAAGTAGGGAAAATAAACTTGAAAAAGAGGTGGTGGTGTCTCTAACTGTGCCAGGGGTTTGCAGCAGGGGTTTCTGCACTGCTCTGCACAGGGGGTCAGTGCCCAGCCCTGGCTGTGGGAGTTCCCTGCTGGCCGTGCATCTTCCCCACAGATGAGACAAACGTGGGGCTCATTGCAAGAAAATCCAACCAAGTGAGCTTTAAAGCAAAGTGAGTTTGGCATCTGCCATCAATCCAAAGGGAGTGTTTCACAGTGCAAAAATCCACCACCACTTTGATACTGAAGCAGTTAAAACCATCCTTACCCATTTTGGAGGAGGCTGAAATGGATTTTTTTTCAAACAAAATAGAAGTTCAGTAAAGCAGATGTTACTATTTATCCTCACTGTTTAACATTGTGAATTATAGTAGGAATGTTGTATGCTGCCACTTAAAACCTAAATCTTTTGTTTATTTTGAGCATTATTCCCAGGCTGGGGAAATTTCAACCTCTGTACCTTAAATATTCTTTGAAATTCAATCGGCTTGAAAGTCCTTATGTGTACTAGTTTCATATTCCCCTGAGAACTGCATTCTTCCTGCACAGAAATAATTCAGATCACTAGTTGCCTTTTTCTGCAGTTTTCTTATAAATCTTTCTAATCATGTAGCCAGGAAAATTGGAGGTTTCTTCATTTTATCATTTGCTGACTCCTTTTTTTAATAAGGCAAGCTCCACTTTCAGAGGTCAGTCAAAGTACCAAAAATGTTTAATTTTATGCCTTGTACAAAGAAGGGAAGTGATTGAACCAGAATGGAATGTCAAAATGAGTCTGGATGCAGTGGAAAAAAGCATTGCCACTATTGGTTTTTCTGAAGTAGATAGTAAATGCATATAGCTGTTCGTGTAACTAAAGAGTCTTGCCAGGAAGATACATTGTGTCTGAATATTTTTATTCCAGAAGAATGTAGCTGAAAATAAGCCAGATGATTTAGTGGCTCCAAGGCATGAGGGTTTTGTACATTAGCTGTGTATTTTATGAATTATTCCTAAAATGGAATTCAAGTTGAATCTTTTTTAATAAATCAAAGTCAAATAGACATTTTAAAATGCTTTGTGTGATAAACTCCATAAAAGAAACACTTTGAATAGCTTTTCAGTACTTCCTGCAGTGATTTGGGTAACCCTTGCTCTCTGCTGCTGGCTGTCAGCTTTCTCCTGCCCGGGGGAGCGCGGCCCTGGGGGCGGGTGGAACATTCCCGTTGGAGCCCTTTGCTCTCCGGGGTGTCCCTGGGATGTCCCTGCTGGTTGGTGGCACTGCTGCCTGTCCTGCCACCGAAGTCCTCTGGCACAGCAGCTTTGCCCTGCTCGCAGTGACCGAGGCAGCTGCTTGTCCTCGGCACGGGGGCAGAGGGGGGATGCAGAGCTGGGCCCCTCTTCCCTGCACAGTGCTGGGGCTGCCCTGGGGCCAGGGAGCCCTTGGCTTCCCCACCTTCCCTGGCCCTCCTGGGGGACCCGTTTCAGTGCAGTGTTCCAAAGAGCAGATTGGTGCCAGCACTGGCAGTTCTCTCAGACAGTGCAAGTGACAGGGCAGCAGCTCTGGGCTGTGTGGGGTTATGGGGCAAAAGGCTCTTCATGCCCAGTGCCTGCCCATTACTGCTCTGCCTGGGGAATGAACTGCTGGGCAAACTCCTTGGACTTTATGTTCATGTTTTAAAATGATTCATGTTTTATTACCACTGTTTTGGGTTTTTATCATAAATTCAGGCAGGTTTATGCGCAAGTGGGTTTTGCTGCTGACTTGGTCCTTGTGATAATACGCTACTCTCATTTTTGTATTGTTTCATGTGCTTGATTTTTGCCAACTGAGCCAGCTTTTCATTCTTCATGTAGTCATAACTTGAGTGCAGAAGTAAAAAGTGACTCAGGATTAGTTTGGTGTCCCCTTCATTCATAGAAACCAATGCTCACTCTTTCCCTTATTTTAAATGGTTAAATGCCATGTGTAACTTATGATCTGAAGCATTATTTTAATAAAAAAAATCTGTGTTTAACTTGGTTCCGTACCCCAAACAAAAAGGAAGAAAGGAAACTTCCACCAGCTCTTCTGTGTGCTCGAAACTGGTTTGTTTCTTCTCCTGCAGGTACTTGGGCGATGTTTCTTGACAGTGATGCAGGTCCATTTCCAGTTCCTGTCACAAGCTTTGCAGAAAGTCCAGCCAGTGGCACACTCCTGCTTTGCTGAAGCTGTAGCTCAGGAGAGGAAGACCATTAGTGGGACTGGAGCCTCAAATATAAGTCCCACAAATGAGCTGGAAGATGCAATAAGATCCTGGAGAGGAGCAGCAGAGGTATGGAGATTTTGCTGTAGTCACAACAGAGTTAGAGAAATGGCAGTGAGATTTAGTGAGACCTAAATTCAGCCTGGGAGTCCTAGCAAAGTAAGAAAATACCTGAGTTGAAAGACATGCTGCATTTGAAGAGGGGAACATGGCACAGTTGGTTTCAGACACTAAAACTCATTTTACTGATGTGGTGATTGCACTGTCTTTGCCCTGTGTAAGTTTTCTTTGTGATAGGATTGTACAAGAGGAGCACACAAACAGTGCAAATAGATCTTTGTTATTAGGAATGAACTAACAGTGTTCCAATGGCATTTGGCAGACAGAGGGAATTAAAAAGAAAAAGCACAAGTCTTTGAAAATGGAGCAAAATCTTGATGAAGAATAATCTAGATAATGTCTATTTCTCTCAAATTTTAAGCATGAGTTCTATTTTATACATTAAAATCTTCATGGTAATTTTTAATACTTCTGTCTTCATGCTTTCAAGATTGATGTTGCTTGATTCATCCATTGATGGAATGTGACCCACGTTACTTAAATGTTCCCCCTCTCCTAATTTGTACTTTCACAAACGTGTGCCATCTGTGCAATCCTTACTTTGCCAGCCAAAACCAGTACTTTACAAAGAGGTTTTATGAGGTTTTCTGCTTTCCCTGGCACTGCTGAAGTCTGCAGACTGATAGATCAGAATGGATTCAGACACACAGTGTGTGGTTTCCCTAAATTCAGGTGACTTGGAGCATGTGCTTTTGCAGTCTCACTTGGCTCACATGGCTTCTTAGTCATCTTGACTGGGAATCCTGTCAAGGTCTCCATTTATCACTAACATCTGCAAGGTATAGGAAAGCAAACTAGTTTCCTTCAGAACTGTGAATGCAGAGGGATTGACTGTGATTTTTACTGCAGCATAAATTTATTTCACTGGATAAAATAGGGATTTGGGAGTGCTTTAGGTATATTACAAATAATTGTAAGAGGTTTAATCCTGTTACAGCTGTACTCCTTTGGCACAAAAATGGTTAATTTTATGTGTAATATACTTAGTTTCTTAAAACTATCATGATTTTTAGAAATGCCCTGCAACTGCTATCAAATTTGTTTAAAATGTGATTAAAATTAAATTTGGATATGCAGAATCTGGGACCTTAACGTTCTTTTTTGCCTTCTTAACAACCCACTTCAGCTATTGCTGTTAGTAAAGCCTGTTTCAAAACCAATTTCGAAATAGTTTGGTACAAGTATTAGACTAGTCAAATCCTGTATTAAACATACAGGGGGAGGAGAAAGGAAGAAAAATACAGATTCTCCGTAGTTCCAGAATAACAATAGAAGAAACTTCTTGATTTTTATGAATGACTAAAATAACTGATGTAGAGTATTTGTGTGGGGTATTAGGATAGCATAAGAAAAATCTGTGATCTGTAAATAAGTAAAATCTCTCTCTCTTATAATCGTATATAGACCAATATACAAGTAATTTTGAAAGAAGGGAGGTTTGAAACAGTGAAATCTTTCCCAATTTTTTCACTTTGAAGTAGAAGGCAATTCACTGTTTTCTTATAAAATCAGCCTCTTTGGCAGGAGAACACACTGCAGCCTCAGAATAAAGTTTATTTGTTAAAATATAGAATAAATAAATAGATATAGAATATATAAGAATAAAGATCATTTATTAGTAGTTCAACTTTAAGATCTGCTTTGGGAAGTGCAGTAATTCTGTATGTGAGGTGAGCAGTGTGTCTGTCATTGGCTGGAGTACCAGTACTCCCCAGTGTGGACATCCTGCTTTAGAGCAAGACTCCTTCCTAGACTGGAAAATAAGCTACATCTATTTGCTTTACCCTGGTCAGTGGTGAAGGATTTTACAGTTAAAAGTAGATATTTGGCTTTTCTTACTTCTTGTTTTTCAAAACCATATTACATAAAGCTATTTTCTTGCTGTGCTAAGTTGATCTTACCATTGTGTGGCTTTTCTCAAATTGCACCACGGTAATCACCCATAATTTTATAAAATGTATCATGCTGTGGATGCAGGAGTGTTTGTACACGTGACTTAACATATCTTCTGTTTCTGGGGCAAGTTTGTGTTGGAGCTGCGAGTCCCTCCTCAGGTAACCACAGGCACGGTGTGGTTGGTGTAACAGGATCCCTGGGCCTGAGAGGAGGCTGAAATAGTAACAGCAAACAATGCTGACTCGAGTTGCTGGCCAACACCCATGTGCTCTACAGGCTACCTCAGAGTTCTGCTTCCAGAGCAGCTGTAGGAGTTCAGTAAGTTATAATAAACAGTCTCCTCCAGGTCCTTTGCCCCAGGTGATGCTTCTCATCTCCTCTAGAAGGTTTAAACTTGGTGGGCTTTTTTGCTCCTTTTTGAAATTTAATCAAGCTTAACCTGTTTAATGTTGACCCTCCTTACCCTGGATTTTTATTCTACATTACAGGCCACATCTCGACTCCGAGAAAGAGGCTGTGATGGATGTTTGGCAGGAATTGAAGTTCAGCAACTTTTCTGCTCGCAGAGTGTGGCAATCCCTGAACATCAGCTCAAAGAGCTAAACATGAAAATTGACAGTGCTTTGCAGGTGGTTTTTCAAGTCTGCTGCTTTCATGTGCATGTAGTACAGTCAGTGGGTCAAGCAGTGAAATAGGGAAGGAGTGTGTTCCTGCAGAATTGTGTACCACAGACAGCTCGGAGGTATTTGGGAATTACAGCTTTGGAATCCCATATGATAAATGTGTGTATGCCATAGAACTGAGTGGGGTAAATCCTTGTACCAGCCCCTGTCTGTGTGCCCAGCCACAGTGACTGCATGTTTGCTTGCTGATATGCCTGTTCTATCTCAATTTTTTCTTTAATGTCAGGCTTACAAAGTGGCTCTGGAGAGTTTGGGCCATTGTGAATATGCAATGAAGGCTGGCTTCCACTTGAACCCAAAAGCTATTGAAGCAAGTCTTCAGGTAGGATCTGCTAAGCCTGCTCTCTTTCATCCCTCCTTACCTTGAAAATGACTATTTAAAATACACAAAAAATTGGACTCATGTTAGGATTTTCTAATGTCTTAATTTCTTCTGTTTGATCTGTTCTTATTTCAGGGCTGTTGCAGTGAAGCTGAAGCCCAGCAAACAGGAAGGAGACAGACTCCCCCTCAGCCCATTCAGTGTGAGCTGCCCACTGTCCCTGTTCAGATCGGATCCCATTTTCTGAAAGGAATCTCCTTTAATGAGTCTGCGACAGAAAACCTGAAGCTGAAAACGGTAACAACCCCTGATCTAAGCACAGGACTGAAGGGGGGAGGAGAAGGAGTAGAACTCCTTTCAGTGTAGAGAACGACAGTTAACAGAAGTTCAGTGCCAAACCTGTGTTCAGAAGAGCTTTTTTTCAGCCTGGCTTCCTGTGGAAACACCGTGTTGATAACATTGTAGGGCCACACCTGTTTCTGATAACATTTTGACCACCTGAAGCATAGGCACAGAAACATAGGAGGCAATGAAGCTTTTGTTAGCTATCTGAAAATAGATGGGTTAGCTATCAAGAAGTACAGAGGAAAGTGAGCCCTTGCGGATTCCCCAGCCAGGGGCAGCATGTCTTCTTCTTCTTCTTCTTAGGTGCCAGAGTAAGTCAGCCCAGCCTGGTGCTAAGGGGGGTACTTGAAAAAAGTATTTTGTAACAGAGTTCCTTTTGATGTCCTCTTACAAACTTTAATCAATTTTTTTAAAATAATTTAAAATTATGGAGATGTTAATTGTATTTTCAGTATAAACGAATGGAAAATACGTCTGTTCAGAAGGAATTTAGGCAATTTTCATCAGCACTTCCCCTTTTTTTTTTTCCCC
>WBMZ01012572.1:0-16106 GCA_013400975.1 Atrichornis clamosus | reverse complement strand
CCTCAGACCCGGTCAGAAACCCAGCAAAGTGAGGCCAGAGGGAGGGTCCTACAGGAACAGGGCTGTGGTCTCTGGCTGAGAATGATAGTAGAAAGAGTAAATCGTGGGTTTGGTTTCTTACGTTTTTTTTTAATGAGAAAATAGCATGTAGATTCCTCCCTGAAGGAGAAATATGGGTTGACAAGTGCCAATTTCATGTTTCCTTTTTGCAAGGATGTATAAAATGTTTTAGATTTGACATACATCAGGAAGAAGATGCCTTAGCAGTAGTTCATTCTTCTCTTGCTTTCCTTTTCCGTAAAGTGCATTTTCTGAAACTCCAGTGCAGTGAGATACAGATATTATCGTTTGGGGAGCTGATTACTTACCACTCTTTGTTGCCATGTGTCATTGTACCGTGATTCTGTATCTAAGAATAGTTTTTTACTTTTTCATGTCTGTCTGCTAAAGTAGCTGGTGGTGTTTAAAATAGGAGGTTTCTCAAGTCTAACATGCATAAGAAACTGCAGTGCATATATACAGTAATGACAAACTTGTTGCTCTGTCAGGGGATAACTATTTTTCTCTTTATTTTTTAAAAATGATTTTATTTATGAACTATGTTTTTAATACTAGAATATTGACTGTAAATTCTGCTTTTAATTAATTCACTCCTAGTTTAACATTCAGCATGTCTGTGGTCTTCTATTCAGCCTTGTTATGTTTTCAAGGTGGATAAATTAAGTCTAGCAAGCAGAGAAACTGATGAGGAAATATTCACAGAATGCAGAAATTTTGCATAATATCAAGTGAACAAGTATAGGTTCTGTTCTTTATCCACTTGATATTTTTAAATAAGGCAAAATGTTTAACCCACATATTCTAATATTTCAAAAAGTTTATCTAATTAAATATTCTCAAGATAAATTTTAAGTTTCAGCAACATTCAAGCTTGTGCCAAGCAAACTGCTATCAGAGCCAAAAGCTCTGGGGAGAGTAGTACAAGGCCCCAAAGTTGTGTGGGCAATTATAATGAAAAATGGGGTTACAAACTGACGTCTGGTGTTGGCAGCTGCTCTAATTCCATGGACTCCCTCCATTTGCCCAGTGTTTTGGAGGATACAGGTAAATAATTCTGGACTTTTTCCTAATTGTTCTGGATTTTTTTCTGAGGAATAAACAACTGTGGGACCAGAGTTATGTTTTAGTCTTGCTCTCATTTTCATAGCTTTGCTCTAGTTCCTTTGTGGTACGTGCTATGCCCAAAAGACCAGAGAAAATACTTTTTTTTTTTTTTTTTTTTTTTGTTTTTTTTTTTTTTGTTTTTTTTTTTTTTGTTTTTTTTTTTTTTGTTTTTTTTTTTTTTTTTTTTTTCTTCAGGTAACACTTGCTGCTGTAAATGTCTGTCTGTCAAGTACTGGTTAGGCAGACCTGGGTTTTATTAGACAGAATAACCCACTTGGCTTGCCTAGTAGGTTGGAAGATAATACAAGTGATATTCTTAACAAACCCCTAATAACTCTAAATTGACTTTCCTGGACATACTGAGATGAGAAAAAATTAGAGGGTTAAAGAACTGGCTATAGGAAAAGCTCTTGAATGCTGACCTCTTTGATATAGCTGTGAAATGAGGAGAGATGGGAAGGAGGCAGCCCTTAGGAAAAGAACTATTTCTCTTATCTTGTATATGCCTATTTAAATACTAACTTGCCTTACTTTAGAGAGATAAGTCGAGGAAACATATGTTGGATGCTATTGTATTTCTATGGATTATTTAGAGATTTCTGCCAACTTCCTGTCATCCTGTTCAGAAATGATTTAAAATCTACAGAAGCATTGAAACAAATTCTAGTTAGAGATGCTGTCATAGTGCTTTTGTCAGAATCCTCAATCCTCTTGAGTGTCGTGAGCTAAACACCTTAAAATTTGCTTTAACTGTCTAAGGAATCTGTTAAGGGACAGGATATAATTTCTAGGAGAAGTTCTCTCATCTTCTGTGACTCCATCCCCCATTAAATGTAAGAATCGTTCAGTGTCCAGAGGTCAATTGCATTGGACCGTTACAAGACAGAGGGATCATCCATCCCTCTGCCAGTCCTTTAAAGGAAAAAGATTCTGGCAGAGGGCACTTTGTTTCTACGGTGGAAACTGTTTGGAGAAGCTTCCTTTAAGAATAAGATTCTGAATAAAAACTTGTGTAGAGGAAGGTTATTTTAGGAAAATGGTAAGGCGTTCATTGCTGTGTTTGTTCCTGTATTTGGATAGCAGTTTACAGAAAGAGGAAAAAAATTATTGGAGCAGTATACATGAAATGAGTTAAAAAGTAGAATAAAGGAAAAGTTCAGAAGTCAAAACTGGAGAGAAGTTCAGAGTAACCTGAAACTCCTATCCAAGATGTTAGGGAGGAGAGTCCTCATCTTTCTGAAAAATTACTGTACATGTATTTCCTAAGTAATACATTGGGTCTGTTAGACAAAGCCAATTAATTCTTCACACAGAAGGACTTAAAGGAAAACTCTGGCACCGTGAGGAAAGAAAAGGTTTTATGGAAATTTTCTATCTTAGAATCACTGCTAAAATACAGGTGCTGTTTTGTTAGTGAGAAATATTGGTGAAATTTAAAATATTGTGAATTCCTGAGGAGTGTCACTGCGATAAATCTCCTTTGTAGAACAGTTAGGTCACAATTCAAATTTGGTGCTGTGCATAGCCCATTGCTCTAATACTTAAACTCTTTAGGGAACAATCCACATAAGGGGCAAAGATTTGGTGGTAGCCAAGAATTATATCATCTGTGTGATCCAGAGAGAGAAAAAGGAAAAGATTAAATGCTGTGAAATAGATACATTCTTTGTACCCATCTCAAAAGAGACTTGTCTGGGATATGCAGGCAGAGATCTGCTTTAAATTATATTTAGTCAATTAACATCTGTATTAACATGTGGATATTTATCTGCAAAGGTGGATTTGGGCTTTGTATAGTTACGTGTCCATTTGCTTCAGTTGAGCAGTGCCACATAGAAGCCCAAGGCTTTACAGTCTGGCCCCTTGTTTGTACCCTTGAGTGTACGGTCACCCTTGCATATAGAAAACAGATAGAAAACATACAGACCTGAGAAACACTGAGCAGTCCAGTGGAGGGGCCCGTGGTGCACGTGCTGATACATCCATTGCACGGAAAGGAGACAGCCCACTTAAATTGATAGTTTGCTTCCAAGAACCTAATTTTTCTAACAAGATGTTATTGTCTCTGTGTATATATGTTCCTCTATGGCTATAGCTGCAAACACTGTTTTGTCTGAAAAGTGTTTATAGGTTTTATTTTCTCCTGCTCCCTCTCACTTTGTGGTGCACAAGTAGACCTAAATGTCTTAAGAATGAATTATTGCTGAGTAATTAATCAGCTTCTCCTGGTTTAGACAGTTGCCTCCCAGAACTTAGCATAATTCACCTCCATCAGCCAATATATTAATTGCCTCATAATATTGTCAAGTATACATCAGGTACTACTGAAAAGGTGTGATTGCATCTCTTTGATCTCAGCAAAATTTATTAGTGTTTTGCCCTATTCTCATTCTGCACATTTATCTTACCAATGCCATGAGCTGGACTGAAGGCACCTCATCAGGGTGCAATCAGGAGCAGGTTTGTCAAAGTGAAGACTAATTTCAGATTTGCAATGTGAAATAAATAATTCCCTAGCAGGCAAGTCACACAAAACTAGGTAGTGACGCTGGGGCAGTGGAAATTCTCCTTTCAGTGGCCTTATTTTAAAAACCAAGATGAAAATATCATGCATGCTTAGAAGGTGCAAATAATGTCTACTCATTTCACTCAGTGACGTTTGCTCAGCTTCATCTTAAAGCACTAGAAACATTTTTGTATTTCAAAGTGTACAGGACTATTTATTCAGTGTTTGGGAAAGTTATTCAGATTGGTGTAAATGTTTCTATTTCAGACTCAAAACACTTTGATATTATTTGTTAATTTTATTACTGTATTGAAGTTCACTGATGCTAAGAAAGTGTGATCCTGTTTCTTCAATTAATGATACCACAGTAATTGCTTTTTTATTAATCTTTATTTGGATGCATCCCTCTGGAAAACTGTGTTTGAAGATGCAGAGAGGTAGAACACTTGAAGGAAAAGGCCAGGCTAAATATTCATTGAAATAAATAGGACTCTTCCCCTTGACTTCAAAGAAAAAAGTAGCCTAATTGAAGGAAAGAAGAACAAAATGAGAACCTTTGATTTGAACACATTTTTGAGCAGAGCATGGATAGATATGAGAATTAGCTCTGAGATGCAAAAGAGGGAATAGCAATATTGTTCAAATGAGATAGCTGGTATTGCAGTGTAGGCAGATCTCACAAGTGCAGGAGGATAAGAAAATACACTAGAAAGGACAATATTTGACAATTTTAACTCCTGGTGTTTCAAGCAAATTGTCTAAGGTCTTGTGGGAGCTGTTTCACGTGAAGGGAGCACATGAACCATTGACACAGCGAAGGTCCCTGACTTATTCTGAATATGGTAGAGAATGAGTCCCTTCATCGTCATGTCTGCATTTGTACCTAAAGAGAATCTCTATGGGAAAAGATTGTGGAGTGTGGCCATTTTGAAGGAATCATATCCAAGGTACCTGAAAAGTTGCAGTTGCATGTGTGGCCTCCCTCCTGCCTGTGTTTTCATTCAGTGTGTCAGAAACCTTTCTTGGCAGGTGAGACATTCTTTGAATTGTTGAAGTTGTTCATTAGGAGTCCCTATTTCCTGGCAAAAAAGTAGGAGCCATTGTAATTTAACATGATGCAGAAACCTGTGATATTTTGCAGGTCATCACCATCCATCCTTTGAGGAGGAAGGACAAATCTTGCTTCCTACCCTTGTAAGGAGTGTATATTGTACACTGTATATTCCCTTTAGGTTTTTACCTTCACTGAGGGTGAACTTGTAGAGAAGTAAGGATTTGTTGAATACTGACTTGTAAGAAATACTCTGTGTACCTATTAAGAGTTTCACATGCGTTAGAGATTTGGCAAAGGTCAAATGTCAACAGAATTGTTTAAGTGGAAAATCTTGAGTTGAATGTAAAGACTGATCTCTGCATAGTGCAGGTAAAAATACATGTATTTACCTTTGCATTTTTCATTTATCATTATGTACTGCTTCAATTTACCATTAAAAAGACCCCACAGCATGTACTGGGAGAGGAGTCTGTTTTTTCTTAAAACAACAGGGAATATTCTACTTTGGAAAGAAATTTTTTTTTCTTGAATGGCAAGTTCTTAGTTATCAGATGACAAACTTTGATTAACAACATTGTGGGAAGGGTATTCAAGCAAGTATTATATGTAAAATATACAAATAAATGTACATTTAATTTGGGGAATCCAGTAAGAACCAGAGACTAATCTTAAAGTAGAATCACCTTCCTTATGGATGTGTCACCTTTAGATGGTCCTCTAAAGGAGACACATCCATAAAGTAGAATCACCTTCCTTATGGATGTGTCACCTTTAGATGGTCCTCTACAGGAGCTGCAGCTGTCCCATACTTTGCTGGAAGGGGCAGCCCTGGTGCCTCCCCAGGTATTTTTGGCAGCTCACTCTTGATGAGGTAATTTAATAATTATGGTGCTACCTTTGGGATCTCCAAAAGGTCTGTCTCCCATGTAGCAACACTATTTTTTGTTTCCTTATATTCTTCTTTTCTGTCTGTAATTAGTCTTGGTAAATATAAATAAGGAGTTTATTAACACCTGTTTCTTACTTAATTAAGTGGTGAACATAGAGATGTAACCATATAAAGTGCTTCTATCAGATACTTGGGAGACTTCTATTTTGCTTGTATGATTTTTACTATGTGAGGGAAACATTTTCAAACTCCTCGTGGGCTGAGTTGTTTTTATTTCTTGATCAGACCATTCTTGCTCTGCCTTTCTCCTTGTTGTCTATTTAATTTTAGCCCCTAGAGGGATAAAATTTGGAGAAAAATTGTCACTCCTCAGGAAGACTTGCTGTTGAAACAAACGACGCACAGCCAGTAACCAATCAAGGTGTTTTTATGATAAAGAGGAACACCTGCAGTTGGAAGAAGTGCCTTCATAAAAGCAGAAAGTTGCAGAGTTCTTTCATTTTGCCACCTTGATGCTTTGTAGTAGGAGAGGCTGTTCAAGTGAGTGTGAGGTAACGTTACCTGAGCTTTGGGGGGCTGCGGGTGAGTAAAATTTTGACTTTTCTTGTCTTGTGGAACAAATTATTGGAGTTCATCCATCAGAGGTAGGAGGCTTGAAGTAAGGGCCTGGAAATGATTCTGTAGGAAGAAGTGGTTCGTAAAACAAGGCAAAAAAAGTGTGAGTTGGCTGGAGAAGATTGATAGGAGAGATGAATTTTTTTGTCTTGGCNTTTGGAGAAAAATTGTCACTCCTCAGGAAGACTTGCTGTTGAAACAAACGACGCACAGCCAGTAACCAATCAAGGTGTTTTTATGATAAAGAGGAACACCTGCAGTTGGAAGAAGTGCCTTCATAAAAGCAGAAAGTTGCAGAGTTCTTTCATTTTGCCACCTTGATGCTTTGTAGTAGGAGAGGCTGTTCAAGTGAGTGTGAGGTAACGTTACCTGAGCTTTGGGGGTCTGCGGGTGAGTAAAATTTTGACTTTTCTTGTCTTGTGGAACAAATTATTGGAGTTCATCTATCAGAGGTAGGAGGCTTGAAGTAAGGGCCTGGAAATGATTCTGTAGGAAGAAGTGGTTCGTAAAACAAGGCAAAAAAAGTGTGAGTTGGCTGTAGAAGATTGATAGGAGAGATGAATTTTTTTGTCTTGGCTGTTGTGGTAGTAAGTCCATGTGGTATATTTCTAACATTTTTCAGTTTGGGTTGCTATACAAGTATGAAGTTTGTCTTGCTTTCTTCTTGGGCAGGTTTATGGCCAGGATACTTAGCAAATATTAATATTTTATATGTATACTTTTGGTTGGGGCTTTTTTGTGGGTTTTTTCCTGCTTAAGGTTTAAATCATTAGCAAATAAGCATGTGCTAGGCTTTGGCAGTGTCCATGTTTATCCGAAGTTGGAGAAATCTTTTGATATTGTCTTGATTTCTTGTACTAAACCAGATAAAAATCATAAAACTGTGTATTTGCTTTTTGAGTTATGCTTTTTTTTTTTCTGTGGATTACTGTTTGGCAGGTGTTTGGCTGAAGATTAGTTGGTGTGTTTTGTGAGAATGTGGGAGGTAAAACGAACTGGTGAAAAAAACTCTAGGGCTTATCTTTCACTTAAAATGGTAGTTTTTGTTTGGTTGGTTTTTTTAACTTGGCTCATATTTATGGCTAATTTTTTTTCTCCTTGTGGTTAAGAGATTTTTTTTTTCCTTACATAAAGGGATTTTTTTTCTCTAAAACCATAAAAAGGACTATACTGAAACACAATTTATATAGAACTAAAACCTCTTATTGGATGAAGCCTCCTTTGGACTTCAAATGCTCCTACACCTTGAAATGCCACAAGTCCTCTGAACCCCCCATTTGTAGAGGGAGTCACTTAACAAATGTGCCTGAATATATATTAAAATATAGGAACATGTATTTACTACATAAATACATAATTAGTACTTATAAATAACTTAGAAATATAAACTATTTGCTTGAAAGAATATAATAAAAATTTTAATAGTTTAAAAATGAGAAAAAAATTTTCTTATCTCCTTTAAAAATTTTCTGATGTACAAAATAAAGGTAATATCTGCAATGTATTTTTCGTAAAGAAAAAGCAGATTAGTTATCTCCCAGAGGATATTTTAATGTTTGTTGGATTAAAATCCACCATTGTTTAAAAGAGGATGGTTGGTGGTTCCTGGGTTTGGAGGAGTCCACATGTGCTCCTCGATATGGGGTGGATGTAATGTTGAGCATTTCCTTCCTTTAGATGCCTTTCTTCTTAACAATACTGCATGTGGTGGAGAAATCAAGTGCCACGTCCTGCAGATACCTGGAATTTGGTGTTTTGTGTGATCTCTCTTGGGTAAAGTGCAGTAGATAGATTTTTACCTGGCAGTAAACTGGCAGTGTGTTGTATTGGAAGTGTTTTGCTCCCCCTCACAGTGCATGAGCTGCTCTCAACAAACAAATCCTGCACACTTCTATTTTTGCTGCAAACAGGTGTTGCTGGAGACATGAATTGCTGAATGTGCCTTAAGGTAACGCTGGTGAAAGTCAGTGTCTGCCTGGCTCAGATTGAGGCTCCACCTCCAAGTGCGTTCTGTCTTTGGCAGAGAACCCCAGCAGATCAAGGAGAAGTGTAACAGCAAGCAGGTGTGATAATTCCCAGGTGCTGTAAAAGCACCTGTGGCTCAGGGACTTTGGAGAGAGGTTGTGCCAGTACAGAACCTGTCAGTGGATTGTGCATCTAGAAAACAGCCCAACCTCTCCTTGAACTCTGACAGGCTTTTCACATTACTGTGGTGTATTCACACAAGAAACCCGAGGAGAAAGTCTGGGACATGAAGGACTATCAATTAGGAATGACATGATAAACTGGAGAATTTCCTGGGGGACACTGAAATTTGATTACAGTAACCTTGATCTTCTATGTGGATCAATAGCTGCTCCTTGAGCATCAGGCACTATGTGGCTTTTTAGAACAAGGATAGATGCTGTTTTGATAAAGAATAGCAAACAACAACAAAGGTGGCTCAATATTTTTGAGTTTACAACTGCTTTAGTCATATGGGTCTCTTTCAATTAAAACAGTCTCTTTATGAAGGCTTTTAAACTGGTGATGCTTAGATTTACTTTATGTTGTCTTGGGGGAAAGTACCAACTACTCTGTTCAGGATAAAACTAAGATGCAAAACCTGTTTATAGCCTAAGTATGTTTCTCCTTCTGATATTTCCCTGTAAAGAATTGATCCAAATTAGGTTGTCTTAGCTTTCAGCATTGCTGAAAATTGACTTTTTTTTATCCTTAGCCTGCAATAAGGAAAACTATATATAACAAAATACTATTGCATAGAAATTGATTGTCTAAAAATACAACTGTGTTTAAGGGGATAGTGTGAAGATATAAATCCTCCATCAGGTTGGGGAAGGGCAGCAATTACAGCAGTTTTAACTTGGAGCAAGCCCTCCAAAATGCAACAGAGTTTTGACTCCTATTGGTGATTTTTTTCTGACTTGCCTTTTACTTAGCAGTAAAATGCCCCTTGACTTTCAGGTCCTGGGTCTAAGCATTCCCTGCTGTTTGTCAGCAATGTACCTTCAAATTGCATAAGCAAAAGATTTTCCTTTTAGTGGCTTCTGCTTTATTTTTGTTTCCTTGTCCTGGCTTCTAATTTTGATTTCAACATGGAAAAAGATGCAGCATAGGAAGAGACAAATCCTAACTTGGGGAACTTTTGTGTGGTCTGAGAAATAAGAGTTTGGTTTTCGGTTTTGTTTCTTTAACTTGTCTGGAGTGTATTTGTGTTTTGCACCAAGTGTTTTAACAATATTTAGCCTGTTGAAACAGATCACAATATGGTACTTGAATGTAAGCTGTTAGCCGGTTATCTCTTAATCCATCTGTAATTGCTCTCTCCCAAGCACAGTGCTTACCAGGTGTGGTGTGTTGACTTAATTGGCATTGTGGCAACAGTTTCATGCGGCAACCTGTTACAGGAAGTAGTTTTAAAATAGTTTAAACTCCCTGTTATATTTTTCATGCGTAGGGAGTGATAAACCTGGAGTATGTATCTTTGTTACCTTTATTGCTTGGAACTACTCCTTCCGTCAATCTACAGCCTTCTATTTAGGTGGAAGTGTTACAAACTGTAATCGAGACGATGGTCTCTGTTGTAAATACCATCAGGGATGTGAAGAGAAGTTATTTATTTTCACTGCCTAATATCTCTTACAATGTTTTCCGGTAGGCTGTGGTTTTCCATACAAAGCAGATGAACACTTCAAGTGGTTGCCAAAACCTATCACTTTGTAATTTCTGCTAGAAATCTTTGTTTAGCTGTGGAAATGACACCTGGGGAAATAAAACTAGCTGCCTGGCTTGGAAGGTGTTTGCTGTTTCAGGGCTGGCTTTGTGTTATATCAAGTTGCCAAGGAAAGATTGTTCCAGAATTAGCTCCTCTTTTTGGCACAATTCCTTGTATCGGAGCTCTGATTAAATAGCGAGTGGCTGTAGGATGGGGAGTGGAAAATAAAAGCTAACCGCAGCAGATTTTACTTTGGGCTGCAGGGTCCTGAATCAGCAAGGCGTGAAGAATTGCTTTTCTTTCACGCTGGTAACAGCTCCTATAACTAGCAGTCTCCTCCCCGTACTTAGTCACGCCTCAAGGAACAATCTTCTGTGTACAATGTATCTTTTGGAGGAGCAAGCCAGGGCTGCGGGAGTGCTGGTTTCTTGCGGGGAAGGAGGGTGGGGGGGGGCGTATGCGTGTGCTCGTGTTGGAGGTGGGTTTTTGCCTCGTGTCCAGCAGGTGTTTTGGAGGCTTGTGTGGCTCAGCAGTTAGGCCCATTCCCTTCAAGTTTGACTGTAAAGTGTACCTGGGTCATTCTCTGAAAGAATCATCTGTGCTTTTGTGTAAACCATTAACAAACTTAAGATGTCACTACCCCCGAATAATGTAATAATGTAGTTCTAGGAATGATGTCATGTTTTAATGTGTCACAGTGGATTAAAAAGTTCTCTGCTGTCAGGCTGGAATTTGGCACTGATGCAGAAGTGTGCTTACTTAAAAACATTGGTGCCTGGCTTGTTCTGCCCTTTCTTTTCATCCAGCTGGTGAGTGATGTCAGAGCCAAGTGAGTCACCTTATGCCTTCCCCCTTTCTCCTAATGAGTAGCAACATGGGTATTAATTTGCTGTGGGTGGGGTAGCTTTTGCCACCATTGCTAAAGCACCAAAAAGATACTGTCAAAATGCAGCATGTAACTGTGGCCTGGTTTGTGGCTGTGAATGTGGTGTCCCTTCCGATGGTCGGCTGCTTGGTAAAGCAGGGGAAAGAGAATATGCTTTGCTACTAAAGGGCTGTTAGCTGCTGGAGTTGTTCAGCTGGCTGGCTGCAAAAGGCCAGTGTCTTAGCAGTAACTAAGAAATTAGGATTGACACTTAATAGAAAGGAGGGGAGAATGAAAGCTAGAAGTGAATAATTTGCTCTTCTTGTTGCTTTTATTTTGGGGATGGGTGACTCATCTTGAGCATTCTCTTTTCAAAAGTTTATTTTGACTTGGTTGATATCTGCTTTCAGAATCTGAGTTTTCTATTTTGTCTTGTGTTTTCCATGTTGATATTAATTATCATAGTGTCAAAAAGTTAATATGCCTTGGTAGAAGTAAGAAGTTTCCCAAGGTACTTTTTTATAAGTGCCTGACTCCATGGAGAAGAGATGGAAGAAAATAAGTAAATACTATTTAAGTTTGTCTACTTAAAGGCTCTTCTGATGTCCTTCTTACTGCAGTGGTTGCTGAATTTAATCATAGTCCAAACACATTTCAAACTTTGTCTCCAGTCTTAGGAAACCTGGAGATGGCCAACTGAAAATTACCTGGTGTCGTTTGCATGGTCCCTTTCCAGGAAGCCCTAATGGTACATCACAATCCACTGTGTTTGTTCCAGAAGTGTCAGTCCTTTATGGTATTGTGGAGGGCTTCAAGTCATTACTGTGCCAACCTATTGTAGTGAATATTTTGACAAAGGGAGTCCGTAACACCAGACAATTTATTTCAATTGATTTCTCATGCAAATTCTGCAGTAAAATTTCAGATGTGTTGATTAGCTCATCCTGCTGGAAGAGTGGAAACTGAACCCTTCCTCCTCTGGGACAGTCATGGCTAGGTTATGTCTCTGGGGCTGTGAGCTCACAACAAAGCATCCTTCACCTCTTACCCTGATGTAGATCAGCACGAATGACATTACGGCAGAATATTTCTG
Organism: Atrichornis clamosus; assembly: GCA_013400975.1. Lineage (NCBI taxonomy): Eukaryota > Metazoa > Chordata > Aves > Passeriformes > Menuridae > Atrichornis > Atrichornis clamosus. The sequence continues at coordinate 4,205 of WBMZ01012572.1, read as the reverse complement.
ATTTCTTTGTTTTCTGTCCTTAATGTATTTGTATACCTGTGCTGCTGCTGCACAAATTGCTAAGAAACCCTTATGAAATGCCTAGCATGGTTGTGGGAAAGGAATTTTGCAGATGTGGATGAGTACAATTGCAGTTTCCACTGCAATCTATTTTAGTCTGGTTGGTGAGCCTTTCCCCACTACTCACCTGGCTGTCATGGGTATAAGTACCTCCCTGAGCATTTATTTACCACTGGCAAGTCTGTTGTACATAAACTGAGGAAATTGTGCACCTCCTGGCTCTATTTACCTTGATGCTATTCCATAAAATATTCATGCTGATAAACTTTGCAGCTCAGAGACACTGAAAGATGATCTGCAAAAAGAGGGAATAGTTGCTCTGAACTCTGTGGAGGCCCTCAGGAGTCATTTTGATTCATGTCTAGGGATTTCACGAGGATTTGACATGCTTGATCTTTAGCTTGTAATTAATTGTCAGAGCTGCTATCAGCTTTAGAAATGGGTTTCTACTAACTGGCCAAAAATAGCAATGTTGGTCTTTGAAAGTGTTGCCTTTTATGTGTGAAATCAATTGCACCAAGAGCATGTTCTTTTCACGAGTAACAAAAAGAATCCTGTTCTGTAATGTCATCCCATTTGTTAGGAAATGTTAGCACCTTTCATTTCACAAGGCTTTTTTTGTACATGGCAAGGGTGGATTAAATTTAGTTACAGGCAAAAAAGTTTGCAACTGGATACTCCTTGTAAAATTATTAGATGGATGTGATTTCGCTGTATTTTAGCATTTATTTTAATGCAATGTATTAAGCCAGTCAGGGGATGAAAGAGCTCTTTTGCTACTAAGAGTGTATTGTCACCTCATCTCTCCTACTGTCAGTGTGTGCCCAACAGTTAATAAGAGCTTGGAACTGGTATAGTTTCAAGCTACTTTTTCCTGTTTCCCTCTTTGTTGCAATAAAAAGAATAGGTTCTATTAGGTAAGTCTCTCTTCCTGCAAGTAAACTGGTGTTTAATGAGGAGGAAATACATGGCAGTGGTGGAACATTAGCATAGGCTCCTGCACCTGCTGCACTGCTCATCATCCCCTTTATCCCTGGGGAAAAAGTGTTGGTGGTGCACTCTCCCATCAAGATATATGCATGCTATGCTGCTCGTGCCTTTGCTCATAGCCTGACCCAGGGTGGGTTAGCTGATGGTCCCACCCCTGGGAACAACCCCTAGGAAGTCTGGGAGGCTGCTAGGTTCTTGCTTAGCCCAAGGAATCTAAGGGAATAAAAGCAAGAGAATGTTCAGTCTGTGTTACGTGATAGAGATGGGCAATATGTCCACCACAAAGATGTGCCATGGACCTTGTTAGGCTTGGCAGATGTCTTCTGGTTCTGCTCTGAATGTGAGAAGAGATTCATATTGGTGGTGTAGTGCATATGCTTCGAGGAGAGAAGGTAATTTGACAGCTTACTTGGTTAATTGTCTTCAGTAATGCTGACTCTTGTGTCACGTGTTTGTTGAGAATGAGGCTTCTCACCTGGAAAACTGAGACTTCTTGAAGCAAAAATAAAGTTTTTTTTTCTTCTTTTTTTGACTTGGGTTGGAAGAGAGAAATATTTGAATATGTAGCATTTATGTGTTTAATTTCTAAGCTTTGTTTGGAAACTTTAAAAGGTGAAAATACATTAAGCATTATTGAAGGCAGAAAAAGTGTTATTGCTTGACATACTAAGCCATTTTTTTCCTTCTGAGAACCTGTGTTTTCAGACATACCAGGCAGTACTTCTTTCTGTAACAGTAACAAGTACTGCTGTCTGTCTCAAGAGATGCCAAAAAAAGGTTGGATAAGAGCTGTTCAGATAAGATGGATGACACTTCTGTCAGTTGTCAATACCTGATGAACCAGATGAGGAGTTTCACAAAGTCGAAAAACAAACAAGCAATGTCTCCCTGGTCCTGGACTCCAAGTCCAAGAAATGCTCTCAATGCCCTCAAGCTACTGTTTTTGTGAGGGAGTCTTACTCTTGTCTCTTGAGTGGAAGTTTAGAAAATGTTTTGTTGTACAGGTTATGTTAATTAAAGTGATCTTAGTTTTGCAAGACAGGAATTCAAAGGGCTGTCCTGCTCTGCATAATTACCTGTCACAACAAAGGGAATATATTAAGATGGAAAACTGAGATGGATGTAAAATTCTGTCTTATCTGATCTGTTAGGTATATCAGCAGTGTACCTCAGAACTTGATTGCATCTAAGACATTTCAGGAGGCCCTTAGTGTGTCATGTGAGGACTTCTTTAAAGAAAGAGTGCTTGGTGTTTTCCTATTTATATTGTTGAACCAACAATGCTATTTTGGTTGCTTCCTATAGCAATCCCTGAGAAATGTGGATGGAACAGTACTGCATGAGCCTGTCTGGTAGCCTCATACCAGAACCTGCTTTTAATACTGGTTACTAAGATAGCTGTTTTGCTCGCACTCTGTCAGGTATCCATGTATGGTGTATTATTCCAAACCCTATGGAGGGGCCTTGGTCTGGCTTATTTTTACTTCTGTATGTGGGTATTTGTTAGTAGAAAAGATACAAGTAATGCATTCAAGAAATTACATCTGGGAAATTTTCATCTTGCTGCTGGAGAAAAAGGTCAGCCGTTTTTCAGCCAGTTTCTCTTAAATAGCAGTGAACCCCAGAATGGGCTGAACATCATTTGACCCTGTTAAAATACGTTGATGCAGATCTAACAGAGCTAGGGGCTTTTAGTTGTGTGAATAAAGATGTAACTGTAGATGTAGATTTAAGTATTCATAGTGTAAATATAAATATAAAAATTCATAGTCTAAATACGCAGATGCCTGTGCTAGGCATAGGCATGTCTAGAGCTGTATGGAAAATGCATAGCAGCCAAAGGACTTTGCCCCTGGTACAATAAAGTGAACAGCTTTATTAAGATCTTAGTTACTCATTAAAAAAAACCCCTGAAAATAGAAGAATTTGTATTGAAGTTTGAAGTTGGGGCTTCAAATAGATGTGTATTGATAATCGAATATGAACCAAATTCTGAAAGAAAACAATCTCTGTGAAGATCAGTTGAACTGTATCCATATATATTGCTGGTTGTTCTGTCCTAAGTGTTTTTTTAAACCAAGTTTGTCATTGTGATGTTTTAGGAAGGTTAATGTCTAGTACACTTTAGGAGTTTTCAAGAAAATAATTGTTTTGATTGAAGAGATTATTTTCCATTGTGTTAAGAAAAGGAAAAAATAATCTTGCGTCAATGGTATGGACTCTTCTGCTTCAATATACAATTATTTTTGATCATCTAAAATTTTCAGAGTTGTGCGTATAAAATTTATCTTTTAAAATAAGTGACAGAATTTTTTTGAAGTTTTGCTCAAATCAACTTTTGAATTGTTTGTTCAGCTTCTGCTGACTTGGCTGGGTCTGCATATACAAGGGCATAAACTGAAGTGTTATTAGCCAGTGCTTTTTCAGTTTCTCCCCTTCTACTGTTTGTGGCCTCTGAGTGTTGCTCATCTACTGTCTTTGCCAGGCAGTTCTTCTGCAGAATCATCTTAAATCACGGAGCATGACAAACCTATGTACTACAAATATGTGCACTAAGGAATGTGTATTGCTGGTTACAGCCATTGAAATAGGCTTCACATGTTAGAAATTAGACAGTACAGCTACATTTCTCAAGTCCTCCTTTTGCCCAGTGTCCTTGTTTTGTTTTTGAAAGTTACACTGAGTTACTGACCAGTTGGCATTTGATGAATGTGACCCTTTATACTCACAGGCCACTACAGGCTTTGTTTTGATAAATACTTGGCAAACCACCCACATTATTTATTCTTCAGGACATAAACTGTGACAAAATGTGCTGTGGCTATTATCTCTCTACTACACTTATTGGATTTTTTTTTTTCTTTGAGAGAAACCTTGACCATTTTATTCATTAACCTGGTAAATGCATTACCAATATATTAAGGTCCTTTTTTTAGTGGCTGGGGTTTGTTTTTTTCGTTTAAAGTTACAAAAAATATTCTATATTCTAAAATTTGTATGGTTGGTACTAATCCAGAAGAAAGCTTTATTGGTGAAATGCTTCTGCATTCCAGTTCCCTCTGAATTTTTGAGTAGTGTATGCTAAGTCTTGAGCAGAAAGTGCAGAAGTGCAGGATTGAAGGAGAGCAGAACTGACAGAAAATGAAGCTGCCTTG
>WBMZ01012571.1:50112-62929 GCA_013400975.1 Atrichornis clamosus | reverse complement strand
GGCCGGGCCCGCCCGCCCTGGGGCCGCCCGGCCCCGCCGCGCCGGGAAGGGGGGGGCAGGCAGCGAGCGGCCACACGCCCCCGTACTACTTGCGGCCTGCGCCCCACGTGGTCGGCACCGCTCTCTTGTCGCCATTGGCCGGAGAGGATGGCCGTCACCCGAAGACCGCGCTTCGATTGGCCCCGCCGCACGGGAACCTCGCAGGATTGGTGGAAGACGGGTCCTCTCTTCCCGCCCCCACTGACGTCATATGAGCCCATTCATAAAATGCTCAGGCTCCGCCTCACACCCGAATATGTCCCTCGGTTCCCCTCCCCCTATCCCCGCACTGCGCTCGCCCACGGAGCCGCTCTGCGATCGCCACGACACAGCACGGAGGGCACCGGGGCCGCAGGGGCCGCCTGGGCACAGGGAACCCGCACCGGGGAATGTCCATCCCGGGGAAAGCGGGACAGGGCACTACAGCCCGGCTGTCACTGCACCCCACGCACCGCGGTGCTGGCAGCGCTCTCCCGTCTCACCGGCCTCAATCTGCCTCCCCCGACAAGATCGAGGGGCAACGGAGGTTTCCTGAAGTATTTTCCTGAGCTGACCACTTGTTGTGCCATGCCTGCACTTGCTTTTCCCACCGCCCTTCACCTGCCCGTTGACACGACCTCGCTCCCAGAGCCCCACACACGACAGGTTAGGAGCACCTGGACTCGGGAGAAGTGTAGGACAGACCTCTGAAATCACACACACACGCACCCCCTCGGTGGCTCCGTCCACGGTGGTGAAGAACACAAAGCTCCACTGCCTTCAGCCACCTGCTTATGGCCATGACACCCGCACCTCACCCATGGGCCCTGGGTTTTTCCGTCCCTCCCAGAAGAGAGCCTGGGGCGCAGTTGGGACACTGTAAGCTGTGGGAGGCTGAAGACCTGAAAGAGCTCGTCGTTGAGATGTATTGCCTCAACAGGCTGAAACGTCGGGAGTGGCTGAGGAAGATGGGAAAATCAGTGGCAACTTGGTGTAATGTGTGGGTCAATTAAGATGTCAGAGGAGTCCGGTGGAGGTGGAGGGGGCCGGTGTTCTTAAAGGGAGCCTCTTGCAACTTCCAGTGACAATTTTATTTTCTAGAAAACAAGCCTTATATACCATTTATTTGACAATAACCTCATTTCAAATGGTAAGAAACCTTCTCTAGATGAGGTTTTTTGGAGATCCACATCCATCTGAGTTATTAATGACAGGTAGCATGGTGGGGTGTAGTCTTGTAGTTGCCTTTCCTTTCTCTGCTGCACTGGCAAATTAGTCCTACCCAAACCCAGCCACTACTGCTGAAGATGTCCAAGCTGTACCAAAGCACCACTTTGCTTCAGACTTCATACTACTTCCATGTTGCTCTGACACCCAGGAGAGCCTGCTTCGGACTTCCCAGACACCCACCAAAAATTCCATCTGAATCTGAAATAGTCACGGAGTTGATCTTCCTCGTCCAGCAATTTTGTTACGTTGATTCCTCCCTCACTCACTCTCTGGCTCTCCAGCTGCTGCAGCAGCCACTCAAGCTGATGGCACCCCCATCTCTACATGTAGCTTTGCCACCAGCCAGTTTTCAGGAACCTCCAGCTTCCCATGCCACCCTTGCCCCTGCTAAAGCGCTGCTGCCAGGCTGCAGCCATGTTCCCCTCACGCACTCCTTTGCATTACTTTCCACACGGCACGCCAATGCTGGATGCAGCCTCCAGGAGGGCATCTGCCAAGTGCCGGCACGCCTCAGATCTGGCTTCCCTTTACAGATCCACTCCTGCAGACTGCTTACTGTAAACTGAATGGATTTACAAGTACTCTACAAATTCCCTCTCCTTGTCCCATTCCACATTCCCTAACTTTTGCCGGCTTCAGAGTTTGGAAAGAGCTTGTGTAAGGTGCCGCCCTAACTGCAATAGGCAAGCAGTACCCTGAGTGTTGCACCTCAAGGCCCCAATCTGACCATGTGAATGCAGTTACAAGAACTACTGCAACCTCAGAGATCCCATTTAGAAACAAGAAGCTTTTGTACGACATCAACTACTTGATGCAAAGAACTGTGCATCCTGAGATACATGAGGTTGCACTTAACAGCCTTTCACCTATGCTAAGTGAAACAAGACCAAAGAAATCAAATGAAAATGTGCTTTGATAGGTTTATCCCTTTATTAGTTTAATAAAAATAAATGTTTGTTACATTTCCTGTTATTAAATATATATACATGATATATACACAAAATAGCTTGTCACTCAAAAATACATACTTAATGGAACTCAAAGGTTTCTGTTCATAATCTATTTGTGGAAAACAAATTCATAGTGGAATTCAAATTTCGTTGGATGGAACAACACATTGTCTGCAGTCAATTAAAGTGATGTCAATTAAAGGCATGAAACTATCATACACTTTGCAATGAAAAATGCATAAAGTCACTGTCTTATTGCTGATCTGTAGCTTTACAGTTGATTATTGATCTTTCATACAGCAGTTGTATGGGGGAGGAGGAGGAACATGTAACTGAATTTTGTTCTAGTCCACAACAGGAGATGTCAATCTTTCCATCCTCATGGTGGTTTAGTCCACGTTTTTCTTGCTTATATTTGTCAGTCACTCAGCTGTGAAAGGTGACACTGCAGAGAACACAGCTCTCTCCAAGTTTTCTTGGAGTCTCTGCATTTTTCCCCAAGAGAGCCCACCTATTGCTTACTGGACACCATGTTCAGAATAGTGTGATATGCTAGGGCTAACTTCTGCAGTCATTACACAGGGAAAGTCCTCATAGTCCTCATCGAGTGTGTATTTGACATAACACCTTCCAAATACAGGACTTTGATTACAAATAAGTGCAAAATACTGGCATAATTTTCCTCTTGTTCCATACCAGCCTTTCTTTAATTTGTAAACCTACTTTAATCTGCACAGAGAATCTTGGCAGTTTTGCATAAACACTTGCGTGTTGGAAAGAAACAATGTTGTTACAGCAAGAGGAAAGAACAGAGGTAATCAAAGGGAGGTTCGAGTACCACTCCTCCTTGGGATCATAGTCCAATTGTAAATTGTTAGAAAAAACCTGTGCTTGCTGTGGCCACATCACACTATTTTCCTCTATTGGCTGTCAAAGTAGTTCTCAGCCTTTTAGCAGGATAAATGACACACTGCTGATCCTCACTCTTTTGTCTTCCAGACGACCAGGCAATTAACAGACAGGATACGGCACAAGCATCTGGAAAGAGAAAAGGTACCAGTTTGGCCCTAGTAAGAGATCTACTGCAAGTCAAAGAGAACACAAGAGCTGAAGTGAAGGATGGAAGGTGACATTATGATCACCACAGTTACCAAGTGTTGAGAACAGAAGTGGACTGGGCAGCTTGGTAGTGTACGTAGAGGCTGGAGGAAAGGAGATGGGTGATGGGCAACCTGCTGAAGGGAGCAGGCAACTTCCTACTGGACATTCGTGTAAGCCACACTGCAGTTACCAAGGGGATGCTGCCAACTATAAAAGCATCTGAAGTAGGAAAGGAAGGATGTGGGTGCTATGAAAGATTCGTTGGCGTTTGTCAGAGTCTACCCATCTTTTATTAGAACATCTCCTGCCCACTGCACTGCAGTTGTGCTGCTCCTGAGACCTCTTGTCTGAACAACCTTCTTGCTGCACATCAGGACAGAACCTGCCCCACTGTTCTCTCAGGGGGACTGATAAACCCCTTGACAGAGAAGCACAGACACAGCAAGGCAGTCCTCTAGGGTTAAAAAAAATAATACTGTTTTTTTCAACAGTGTTGCTATTTTTTTATGCTACTCTGCTCGGAGAGAAAGGCAGTCCTCTGAGAGGCTTACAGTCTACATTTAGAAGATGAGTCACAGGCAGGGAAAGGGACTCACTGGAAGGGAAAGAATTATACAGAGGTCAAGTGAGGGGTTTTGGATCTCCTGCTTATGGGCATCACACATTCCTGAGCAACAGGCATACCCCCTTTCCAGGGTTAATCCCAGTATTCTCATGAGCTTTGCAGGTCTGTTCCCGTTTGCCATAAGCTGCTGCAAATCCCAAAGGAGAACCCAGTTGGCTGAGCTGATGGAACAGACAGGCATTTTGAGTATACACACACATCAACATGCATACACATGTATATGAGGATACCTTGCCAAGGCCCCAGAGATCTGTATTTCCACATCTCTTATCAGCTCAGGCGTGTAGTCAGTTCCAGATGACTGCAGATGCAATCTGGGTCAGGGCAGTGATGCAAGCCTCAGTCAACCCACAGCTTGGCTACATTGCTCCATCACATGGATCGTGGCCAAGCTGTATGGCAGGTCAGAAGAGAGATAAAAGAGAAGCTTTTAGGAAAGCTAAAGGAGTAAAGACATACATGAGTAAAAAATGCAACAATAACTAATAAAAAGTAAGGATGTAGAACTACACTGAGGAAGACATCAAAAGGAGACAAAGAAAACAAAAATATAGCACAGGAGCAATAACACAGTGAATAGGGGATAAAAGAGCACCCCAAAAGAAGAAACATTCTATTTTTATTATGAAGTTTTTCTGTGACATTACTGCTTGTACTACACTACAAGTACCTCATAAGCAATCACATATCTCAGTGAGACTACATTCCCATCTCACACATACTTGCTCCCTCCTGCCCCACTCTCTTGGTACCTGAGGAAGACACCTCACACCTCTCATACAAGTCCATGAGTGAGAGCCTGAGACAGTCACTCACTGTCCATACAGTGAGACACGTGGCTTGGGGTCTCAGCACTTGGGAGCCCTCAACAGTGAGATTCACTCCTCACCCCAGCCTGCCTAGTCTAGCCAGCAATGTCATCTCCTCTGCAGCAACCCTGAGAGCAGGATGGGGAACTGCTGGTTATCTGTGATGTGTCACGTTTTTTCCTGCCACTGAGGAGTGTAATCATTTGTTTCATTAAATGGCATTCTTGTACCCAGCACTAATTTTATCCCTTTACAAATATGTTTTTCACTCTAGCAACTCAAGAGCAGCTCTCCCCACTGTACAGTCATTCTGCTCTCATGCCTCTCTTACCATTACTCACACTTATTGCAGTGAGGCCAGATTCAATAAAGGGCCTGGCTGCTGCAGTGCTGAGCACTGCAGTGTGTCTTTGCCTAAATCCACAGCCCCAAATTAAGATATCCTGCTCCGGTGCACACTGACGGCAAAAATTAGAGTACCTAAGAATGAAATCTTCGTCATCCATCCTGTTAAGTGAAGATGTCTACAAGAACCAGTTAGACATGGCAACAGATTTCTCAAGACACCTTATCCACTGCTGAGTTGATCCTAATGCTGGGGTGAGGCAAGATACCTTGTGTGGAATTCCTGATCCTCAGCCTTTCCTTAGGCACCTATTCAATCTCCTTGCAGGGGTCATGGTACCCCTTCCAAGTCCATACACTATTTAGCATTCAATCACGAACTCAGGTTTCCCTCCTCTGCCTGAAAGGGCAGCAAAGTGCTTTAACAGCATGGCACAGATGTGTGCCAGCTGAGGTGACCCTGGTTGAAGATATTGCACAGCACCTAGAATCATAGAATTCTCATATCATGGAACCTAGAATGGCCTGGGTTACAAGGGACCTTAGAGATCATCCAGTTTCAACTCTGTGCCATGGGCAAGCACACCTTTCATGAGGCCAGGTTGCTCAAAGCCCCATCCAACATGGCCTGGAACACTCATAGAGATGGGGCATCTACAATGTCTTTGGGTAACCTGTTCCAGTACCTCACGGCCCTCGGTAAAGGGTTTCTTCTTAGTAACTGTTTTTTCACCGGCTGCAATGATGGGAGGGAAAGCCAGCGGGACTGGAGGGGCTGGGGCAGACGTTCTCAGTCCCATCCTGTGCATACATCTTAAGCATGTGTAAAAGTTGGGCCACTCTGGAAGCAGGTATTTATGTAACCCTCCTCCCTCCTGATGTGCTACGTGCTAAGCACCTGGCGTGCCTGGGGGTCCATGTCTCAGACTCGAGCCTTGCCAGCAGCAGCCAGCTGGCTCTTGCTGTCAGTCCCTACAGCACAGTATTCCTGTGCACCTAACATGAGGTGCCTCGAGCTGATTGGCCCGGTTCTGCAGAGCTTGCAGGAAAAAGTGAGCCAGAGAGAAGAAGGTTGAGAGAAAACAATGGAATTAGTAACATTAAGTGCCATAATAAATAAGCAAGTAAGCACAAATTTTGATTGACGTCCTGCAATTGCACACTTTTGACTATAGTTTCTACGAGAAGGACAGAAACCCACAAACACAAGACAGGTGTGAAACACAAGTCTTAGTTTTGAAACTGAGTCATTCAGGCATTTTAGGTTACCACACTGTGTAACAACTATACACTCCTTGTTTCTCAAATAAACCTTGGGCGTAAGCAACCTGGCCTGTTTCAGGAAATAAAGTCCCAAATTTCTCAACAACAAAACACTCCACGCAAATGTAGCAATGGAAGACAAACAGAACCTAAAGCCAAACAGTAACTGGCATATTAACTAGTTGAGTCTATAGACTGTAAATTTAACATGCCATGCAGATGTACACAGCTCTTTATGAGAAGGTCTGTTCAGTTTCACTTACGAACATGAAACAATACAAATGGCACTACAAACTTCTAATATTTTATACAGAAATTTTTCACTTTTACCTACTATGGATTAACAGGTTAGTCTCCTGTAAAATCTCAACACTCCTCTTTTTTTTGCTGTTAAGAGTTCTCAGAAGTGATTGCAATGGGGAGCTCCAGATCCTCTCATCAAACAAACTAAGGAACGGCTTGAGTAGAAAATGCATATAAAGTGGGCGTTGGGATTTTTTTAATCACCAGCAACATTGGAAATCAAGTACTATTCAAAAAAAAAATTCTAATAGTTGTGCATGCTGCAAATCCAAGAGCAGCATGTGTTTACTGGAGACATGGCCATGGCAACAGAAGATTAACCTTTTTCAATCCTACAATCCACTGAAATATATTGATTTTGAGCTGAAAATATCATCTGTGTGCTCATTGTTTAATCCTTGAAGTCTCTTCTACCTGGTTTTGTAACCGTAGATAAGTGGTATGGATACTTGTTCACATAAAATGAACAAAGTTCAGGAATGCATGTCCCTCACGCCACTGCCACCACTCAGTGTCACCTTGCACGATACACTCACTTTCAGACCCACATGATGGACTACATTTGGTAATTCTCATCTATAACCCACTATTCATCCACTACACTGTATCATATACACTCAACCCTCTTTCAGGGAGCACATTAAATGTGGGATTGTGTCTATAGCTCTCCCTCCATCTGCTCCACCGCATTTACTGTCTCGGAAAGAGTCTGCCTAGTACAAGCTGGTTTATATCCATGGGACAGGAATCACGTGATATTTCCTCTTTTTCACATAACCACGTCACTTCTTCCATGTCCCAGGAGACTAGCTTTAACATCATATCCTTTTTAAAAATCTGTCATCCTCAAGTGTCTCCTTAAAGATCCACATGCCAGACAGTTCTGGTGCTCCTGACAAAACCCAGTACTTGTGGAAGACTGTCTTGACCACTCCCAGTATTTCACAAACATGAATTCTTCTTTGAAGAATGCCTGTTAAGCACAATGTATCACTCCTGGGGGAAATCTGAGGGCAGAAAGTTCACCTAGAACCCTACCCGGGATAGAACTTGAGAGCAAAAAAAAAAAAAAAAAAATCTCAGTTCACTATCTAACACCCAATTATGCATCAGTATCTTTCCATCAAATTCTTCATACGTCTTTAAAATGTCCAGCTTCCGGTCTTCCTAAAGAGTTCCACCATTAAAGTTTTAACCATTCAAACCATTTCAAAACCACCACCGTTTAAAGAAAAAATAAGACAAAAGACACCATAATAAAGTTTCCACTCAGAAAGCCATCTATTCAGGGGGTGTAAAACACTACCCCTCTGGAGACTTCAATGGAAATCTGAAGATTTACAGCAGCGACCTGGCTCCAAAGTACTCTTACAAAAAATAATTTAAAACAAACAAAAAGCAATTAAAAAACCCAACCCAAAAAGGCTGTTGCAGTGAACCATCCCTTTCCAAGTCTACTGCTGCCAAACCAAGCTGTGACATACTTTGATTTTGTTCAGTGTGTAAGTTCACAGTACTTCTAAACATTGACCCTCTGTTACTTCTACTCATCAAACAGCGCCTGCAGCGAAGCCGGCGTATGTTTATATATACGCGCGAGTATACACGTGTACATATTCCCACCAGACTTGTTTACATAAAACTAACAGAAGAATGGATTTGTCCTACTCTAAGTGACAGCAATAACACCTTATTTTTGTTTAATATTAAAATATTAGCTGTTTTGCTTTTGTTACTGAGTCACACAAAGGTCATTATCAACCTTATCACATGAATGCTTCTCACTTTCATGACTGCTCCAATCAGTACTATTTCAAGAGGTATAATACAGTACTAGAGGATGAGAAAGTAGACACACTAGTGGAAGTGTCTCTTCTTGTGTCAGAAAGCCTTGCAGGACGACACAGGTAAACCAGGTCAGAAAATTTTCCTTTGTTGAAGACCTAACACTGTGTTCTCACCATTTCAATTGGAAGGCCACAACTTCCTTCCAATTCAAAAAGGTCAAGCAAAGAACAAGAGAAAGAATCTGCTATGAATAGGAATTATTTTCTTTAAAGAATCAGACTCATGATGGAAGAGAAAAATATTTTTCAGGAATCTGGGTTACATAACAACCAAGAGTGTTTCATTCTATACATACATTACTTTATGGCCACACTTCTGCCCTGTAAGCTTCAAGATAACTGTCTGTAGCTCAAATTCCACATTACAGAAAAAAAGTACAAGAAACCATTTAGAAATAACACATATTTATTTTTTGTCTTCCAACTCTTTCATACTGTTTCATATCAAATGAGCCTTCCATTTTCGTGTCTTGTTCACCTCTAGGCATGTGAGGAAGTTTAAATCTTATAATTCATTCACTCCTCTGCTTCAGCAACTACTGAAAGTGCCACTGGTAGCACTCAACGCATAAATTGATGACTGAATCAATTCTATTACTTAGTTTTCTACTGACCACTGAATGGGAACTTACCTCCTTAAAACATATTATTTCTCTTTGAATAACCTGCTACAGCTGTGGACTGAAAAATAAAATTAAAATGGATGACTGAGCAATGATTGCTTAACTCCCTGCTTTGTGGAGATTTCCCAAATAGCCAAAATGCCAAGCAAAAACCTAAATTGTCTGCCTAGAGTTCAGCAGCCTTGCTGAAAATAAATGTTCTTTAATCTTTAGGTTCTTCTGTTAACTCTTCAGTGCTGCACTAAGTGCTCTATGTAAAAACTATACAGTCCAAAGGGCAGAAAGAAAAATGACACAAGGTCTCAGGTAACATCCTGAGGAAGCCGATTATACCCACATTTTAGAATGCAGTATTGTCTTGGCCTAAATGACTTTGAGTTTTCATTTGCCTGAAAATTGTTCCATGAAGACTTCTACAAGTAACCCTTTCAAGAACAAGAAGTCAGGTAGTACTGCATGCATTGACCTTCAGCCATGGTGTCCAAATCAAGCACACAGTTCATAGCAAACACAATCAAATCACTCTGCTTCTATTAAGGGGCATCATAAAAGGAAATTAATACGACAAAAACCAGCAGCACTTTCAAAATGGACCCTGTGTAAATGAACATATCCATCTCAGAATCCATTTTACTGATACACAAGAACGCAGTATTATGCGAGGGGATATCCAGGATTCCTGAGTCAAACTCCCCACTACAATGCAGAATCTAACACTGATGTTCTTCTCTGGATATATCAAACTTCATTTTAAAAGAAGTTTAAACTTCTTTCTGATTTGAAACTGCTCCAGAGTATCATTGGTCTGATACCGCTCTTCCTGAAATTTCCAGCAAACTCTACCCATTATTCCCTTTACACACATTTGTTTTGCTTTATTCTAATCTTGAGTTCACATAATTATTTTCCTTCCCTATATAAAAACAGCGTAATTGTCACTTCTGTGCCTTTCTGTTAAGCCTCTCTACTCCTCTTAACATCCACGTGGTGTTTTTCTGCATCTGTTACATCCATCTGTTTGAATCCACTTATCTGAACGTGGGTGATAGCTGCACTCCAGAAAAGGTCTTACTAATGCCATATACTTTGATAGTAATATTTTCTATACATACAGAAAAGCCATCCCTTAATACTTTCTAGGACACTACCTTCTTATTTTCTCAGCCACATCACATAGCAGTATGCTATCATTCTGCTGCTGACTACTACACTGACTGCCAACTTGCCACTGAAGTGCTGAACTCTTCTAGAATAATTTGTAATTAATTTCTATTTGCATCACTAAATCTCACCTAATTCTATTAATCTCAGGTTTGATTCATCTTGTTAGCACATGGATATTCCAATCCTCCTCTCTATCAGTACAGTCCACTAGTTTTGTGTCTTAAGATTTTATCACCTTTCTATTTTTTCACTAGTGTCACTAAGGAAAGAATTCCAATAGTCTTCAAAAACTCGAGTTTGCAGCCTTCTTTCCATCAGTAAGTCTCTTTTCACCTGTTATCTGACAGTGCATTCCAAAATCACCTTACAATGCAATTAATCCAAATTTTCTCCATTTTACTTGATTTCTTCACATGGTACAGCATCAAAGCTTCCTCACAATGAAACGCAAGGTAACAAGCTAGTCTGGCACAGCCTTTTTTTGCTAAAACTGTGCTGCATTTCATCCACCTTTAATTTCTCTGTGTATATATTTCGCCCTTCAAAAACTGTCCTATAGATAAGTGTATAACGGCTGCCAGATCAGATCATCTGTATTACTTCTTTTGTCTTTCCTTTGGGTACCCTCAACTATTTGACCCCCTTTACATGTGCCTTCCGCTGCTTATACAGTATTTACTGTTAGATTACACATTTCTTGAAAGGGGATATATTGTATTTATTGTCCTAAAACATAATTGCACTGCTAATACGTTGCCACTGAAATAAGAAAACAGAATCCCAGAAAACCTACTATTGCAAAATTGGAAAAGTAATGGTTAGAATGGGAACAGAGTAGGCTAAACACTAATAAGTTTCAAACATGTTACAATAGATTAGTTACATTTTTCTTGCTTTGATATTTTGTATTTTTTTTTGTTCTGGACTTGCTGATTTTGTATCTCAAGCCATCTTGAACAGCTTAACTCCTCAAGTCCAAGACACCAGGGGTTACAAAGCTGGCACTTAAGGCACTTATCCATTTTCTGTGTCTACCCAACAATTCCTTTTATAAGCAAATCAACATTTTTTCCTCTCCTAGAACAATACCTTCCCTTTAAAAACCCCCTCACTTTGTTTTCTTTCTTCTGAGAATTACACCCATCTACGTATACTTTAAGAACGACATTTCAGGTGATGATCATTGGCAAAATCTGATGTGCTTTCTGACACAAAAATATTTGTAGAGCTCCTCACACACCTCCTCTCAGAAACACAGCAATACAAACCAAACCTTCTATGGCATATTTCTTTTTTTTTTTTTGAGTTCAACAGTGTCATTTTCTTTGCACTTCAATTATTAGTTAACAAATAAATCATGTTTTCTTCTGAATCTCCAGAGGATTACTATTACCAAGGAAAATAACCTAACAAGAATCTTTCCCTTTCCATTCCCATGAGAAGTTTAAGCATGCCCAGTCTCAAGTTCAGCTGACTGATGATGCATGACACCACCGTCTTTCAAGATCTGCTTCCAAAAGGTGAGGAAAACAAACAAAAATAATCCCCAAACAAAAATTAACGAATTCACTTCAGACTGATTTATTATTTGCCATTCCAATGATACACAGAGTAAGTTATCGCCACTTATTTAGCAAGTTACTTTAAAACACCAGTATGTTTAACAAGACGCTGATTTTGCACTATTGGCATAAATCAAATTAACACGTCATGTATTTCCTCCTTTTTCTTCCCTCCCCGCTTTGTCCGGAGAGAAAACACCCTGCAATCAGGTCAACTACCAAGTTGTGTTCAACGCACTTCATCACCTTCAGGCATCTGAATTCTCCCACTTTATATTTAAAAAACCCAACGAAACAAACCCCAGCTTGCACATAAAAACATAGGATGCCCTCCTGCCACGTGCAAGCCTTTGCTATTCGCGCAAGCTGACTCGCGGAGGGGGCCACACGAAGGTATCCATCTGCTCTTTGGTTCGGCAGGAGCTCAGCACAAACTGGAAGAAAAGCTCGGCACACGCAGTGAGCCCGTGAGCCGGTGCCTCGCCGGGGCCCCGAGCAGCCACAAGTGCGGCGGGGCCGCAGGAGCCCCAGAGCCAGGGCGGACGAGCCGCACGTGTCGTTTAACCAAAGTAAATCCCTCTTGGGAGGACGCAGCTCTGGACGAGCCCCGCCGGGTCGGGTTGATGCCCCGCAACCCTGTGGCACCGCCCGCAAGCCCGGCCTGGGCCCGGAGCCGCGAGCAGCGAGCGGCACAGGGAGGCCCCGGCTCCGGCCCTCGCCCCGGCTGCGCCGACCGCGGGACTGGCCGGGGTTGGCCGGGCACCCCCGGCTCGACCAGCTCCGGGGGAAAGGGGCAAATCCGCCACTGACCTGCCGGCGACCGAGCCGCGCACCCGGCCAGGCCGCGCCCCGAGGCCGCTGCTCAGGGCGCGGGGGTAACGCCGGCGCTCGCCGAGCCACCCGGCCGGGCACGAGTCGCCCCAACGCGGCGGCTGAGCGCGGACTGGCCGGGCCGGAGGTCCCGCCCGACGGGACAG
>WBMZ01012571.1:0-50034 GCA_013400975.1 Atrichornis clamosus | reverse complement strand
TCCTGGCGCATGCCGGCCGCTCCCGGCAGTTCCCGTCATGCCGCGGCGCCTACAACTCCCGCCGGCCCCCGCGGCCCCGCCGCCGTTAACCCTGTGCGGCGCCGAGGCGCCTCCGCCGGCCCGCCCGGCCCCCCCTCGCCGCTGCCCGGCGGATCCTGCCCGGGACCCCGGCCCGGCTCCTCCGCGGCCCCCGAGCAAGAGCCGCCCCGTCCCAGCCCGCCGGCGGAGCTCGCTCCGAGCGGCCCGGCCCGGCCTGGCCCGGCCCAGCGGCTGGCCCCGAGCCGCTGGTGCTGTGACGGGTTTCTGTCCTCCCGCAGTGTGGTTTCTGGTCCCAACCACAACTGTTTGTTACTGGTATTAACTGCACGCTCTCTGCCACATAATAAAAAGCAGGTGAAATATCATCTTTCCATTCTTGGGGCTTTAAAAAATGTATTTATTTTTGTTTGAGAAGGCAAATTATAATAAGCAGATTAACTCAAAAATAGCTTTAGAACCCCCAGAAAACTTTGGAACAAAGTTACTAGGAAATGTTGGGCTATCCTGCAGTGAAACTAATGTGAAAACTCTCACACATTCACGTTCTGTCCTCCTCCCCATACACTCTTCATCCAGGTGCTCAGTGTACGTATGACTAACACATACAGCACTTTTTCAGCTCTTCTCTTAAAATAAATAGCAAACAATGTGCATGTAACTAACCTGCTGGCAACTAAAGAATAACCCAGAGAGTCAGAAGCCATTTATAAAAGTAAGTGAGGGACAGGGGCAGACAGCACAAGTTCAGGCAAAAGCAGCACCTCAGAGTAAAATCCACTGGGTCTCACCCAGCTCCCCTCCAGAGCTTAGTATCGCACCCTGAAACGCCCCCCACGCACACACATACTTCATCCCCTATACTTCTATTTTATATGCAATTTTTTTTTAATTAAAGCCTCGTGCAGCAAATACAAGTCAAATGGCTCTAATTTGTAGTGCTACAGACTGTAACATGCTCAGACGTGTAACTGCCTGGCAGACTACACAGAAATCTGGCTGAGGCTCCAACCTCTGAAACAAATGCAAATATCCAGAAACATTCTGCTATTTCTCCAAAATTAAATTACAAGTAAAACAAACCTACTGCCAGATTTTTCACACAAATAAGTCTTTTTAAAAAATAAATCACTACAAATTTATTATTTATTTCAAACTATAAACAACAGAGAGGAAAGAAACACATACACGTTTTCCTTTTTAGATTAAAAAAACTTATCTATGAGAAAAGCACACATATAGCTCCTTTTTTTAAAGTTTATTTTTTAATACCCTGTCTCTTAAATCAGCCTACAAGCCAGTAGATTTATCTAGAGAAAACACAGTTGGAAAACCTTTTTATGTTGCACTAGTTTTGGACACTTACAGAAGGTTTTTAAAGACAATTCACAGCCACGCTATTTCAAACAGCACGAATACAATTATTTAGAATTTATTCTTTACTGTAGCAATTTTTACTTTGGTATATTTTTCAGAATTTCCTGGGAAAACACAATCAATTCCCATCTACTTAGCGCACATACACTGTTACCTCTTTCTCTACATTTTCTCTTTACAAATCAGCCACAAACATTTTGTAAGTGTTTATATACACATAATAAAGTAAGAAGAAGGACAATACCACAAGAGAAATGCTCAAAACCAAACTGAAGGTGTAAATGACCTCCTCCCATGTTCCAGACGTACCTACAAAATCCCTGCTCACTGGTACAGGATTATACATTCCATTATGAGTTTGGCCTTTTTATATTTTGTACTATTTTAACACCCTAAATTTATAGATTTTTTTAATTGGCATGTTAAAAGGGCTTTATTTAAGAATTTCAATGAAAATAGTGTTATGTTTTGTCATATTACCATAATCCTTCTTTTTAAATCACTTAGAATTTCAGTATAACCTAATTAAGTAATTTTAAGTAAGTCTTAACCCAAATACATAGATGTAATACAAATGTATTTTGCAAACAGGGAAAATAGACTTCTAAAATGGATTCCTCAGGTATGAACAAAGATGCTGAAACATTTTCTCCCCACAAACTTTGAGATCTGAACTATTTCACAGAACTTACATTTAAAATCAAAATACTTGTAAGAAAACAAATTTCACCAAATATATAGCAGAATGTTTCATTCCAATTGTATTTATTTATTCCCTTTATATTTGAAAGAAATCTTTCCATTTTCCTTGCCAAAAGGGAGAGAGAATAAGGGAAGAAAAATACTTCAAAATCCTAACTACTTATCTTCACATACTGTTTATTTCAAAACTCTTCTAACAGCAGTTTATACTTATTTTTAGATAATGTATATTATTTTGCCTGTAGAAATATTATTATTCAGATTTTTGCCTTTTCAAAGGCTACAGAACAACATTATAGATTTTAGAGACTTCTAGTAATTTTTAATCTCTCACTTTTTTCAGTGCTACAAACATCCCATTTGGTAAATAGAATTTACATTTCTCTCTTGTCTAAATTATCAGAGTTGAATCAACAATTCAAACCAGGAAGAACAAGTGATGTACCGTAACACAATAGCAAGTCCAACACTTTAACACAGCTCCTCTATCTATTGGTGTATAAAAAGCTTACGCAAAGTATAAAATATCTCAGAAATACAGACTCTTTCCTGATCAGAAAATTTTACTTATTGACTACTTTGACCTCAAGCAATTGCATTTTTCTCAAAAAGCATCCTATCTATAGCTCTATGCCATTTACTGACTCTTGTTTAATTAACCAGCATGCTTTAAAAACAAGTCTCAGTCCTTTAACTTAATCAAAACAGACCACTTTTAATTGCTACCACATTAAATATATTTGTCAACACAATAAAGCCACGTACAATAAGAAAGAACTGGGTTTTTAGCCCTGTCTTTGACCAACCATAGATTATAGCATCTACTTCCAATTTACCAGCTATTCTAATATGAAGCAAACTGAAACACACAGCAGAGTTCACAAATACATCGATCTTTCTATAATATCCTATCATTTGCATCTTTTAATGGCAAAATCCAGTATACCACTGTCAGCCCTGCTGTTCTCCTGCAACCGATCGGACATCAGAAAGACTTGGCATTAACTTCCCTCCCTCTCAACTCTTTGTCTCCTCACCTCTCTCAAAATAAAGCAAAAATATCTATGTTTGTCTGAAACGTCAATAAACTCCAAAATCTAGAAGGCCAAAAGGTCAGGTATTATTTAATCTGAACAGAAACGTTATTTATTCCCTATATCAAAAGTTGTCAGTAAGAGCGCGTTACCTGAGAAGTGATGCTCATCTCCCTCGGACGTCTGTCCTTCTGTCCCAGAACAGGGGCTGTGCCACGCTCTCTGTAACGTAAAACAGAATAGATTAAAATTATTGTACGTCCAGACACATTTTTGCACATTCAAATTATCTGGCCCTCAAAAAGCTTTGTATCTTTTGGCCTCAAAAGCATTTTAAAAACTCTTACTACATTCTAATTTGAAATTTAAAAATTGGTTTTGATAAATCAGGTACACAAGTCAAAAATTAGTTCCATACATGGTCAGTTGAAGTACCAGATTCTCCAGACCTGGTTTTCAGTTCTTAGAGGCCTCTATACCGCTGCATGCTCCATCTCATTAGCAACATTTAATCTGCAAGTGGTATGATCTTATATTAAAAAAGAAAAAAATAATTTATTTTACATACATTGAAATTTTTTTTTTAAAGCCATTTACATGAGGGGAAAAGTCCTGAGATATTTCTTCCCAAGGCAACTTTTCCCTTCCCTGCTTTAAAAGCTGAGTAACTTCCCAGATAAATATGGTCTTCGCTTTATCCATTTTTCTGTGATTTGTGTTATTTTGTACCTACTTGTGATGCTGCAGAATTTACATAGGCCTGTAGTTTTGAGACTTCTATCTCCTCCCTCCACCTGCAGGGAAGATACCAGCTAAAATCACTGTCCATACACCATTTTCCCCTCCTTTTTCCCTCTACACTTTTTCAAACAAATGTGAGGGGGAAAAGTGTTTAAGATAATGAGTACAAATTCAGTGTGCTAAATTAAAAACAAAAACCAACCTTGCTTCAGTTTGTCATTTAGTAAGTATTATCAACATAAATCATGGTCAGAAAGCCTCAGCACTGTAGGGTGTAGTATTTAAGACTAAACTGCCTAAAAAAAAAAAATCTGCCATCTCCTACCCTTTTTCTTTCACATATTTACCCTCCTTTCACATTGCTTAGACCTACAGGAGACTGTTGCTGCACATGTATTTTTCCACCCAATTTCCTAGACATTGACAAATGTGAACCAAAGAAGAATTTTGCACAATGTTAACTTATCTAAACCACTTATTTCCTCCATCCTCTCTTTTTTCCCATGGCATCCAAGGCCTTTTTTTTTCACCCTTGGCTGTTGTTTTGCTTGGTATTTCCCCACTTCTCTGCACATTTGTCTCCTGCTGATCCTGCTGGACCGGGCAGGAAGAACTTCATGCCTGTCTCTCCCCTTTGCTACACTGCCTCTCACTTTTTAGTGTTTTACTGATTAAACACATTCTACCATCATTTTCATATATTTTTTAAGATACTTTTTCCTTCCCTTCTCTAGAAACTTGCTGATTAGCAGTCACCAATACTTTTGTAAAGCAAGGTCAATCCTGTCCTGCTCTAGCACATGCTTCTCTCAGAATACTAAGGGTTCATGACTTACAAGCCTGTGATGCAACGCATGAAAAAGGAAAATGCATGAAAAAGAAAAAGAGGGTAACATGTACACATACCCGTAAATATCATAAAGAAAAAAAATAGGTATTTTTAATTGGTTCTGACTTTTTAAAGGGATACCATCATGAGAAAACACCTATCTTAGGGGAGATCTTTATATAGATCACTAGCAACACTTTTTCACACTAATAAAAGTAAAGAAAATTTTTAAATTCAAATTTACTGTTCAGCATCAGCAGTTTAGGATTTACTTTTCTGCATTTCACTCAGCCTGGGGAGTGAGAGTCGCCTGTTGGTTTCACTTTTGTTCTCAGCTAGTTTCACTTTCATGCACTGGCAGAATCTTTTATATTTTTGGTTCAGCAATGTTAAAGATGATATTTACATCTTCAAACAATCCTCATTACACTTTCAATATGAACAATTCAAGTACATCTACTTCCCAGGACACTACGAAAAAGTAATTTGGGAGCCTAAATATAGTGGGCAGCATACTTCTAAAGGAGCAGCTTTCACCTGTCTCATGTTGGGTTGTAGTCTGCTCCTTCTTTCCCTGAAATCAATAGGAAAAGTGCCATTCACTTAAGTGATAGCAGGATCAGGCCACTGGGTCTGTAATCTGCAACAAAAGAATGCCATATGCAGACCAATATATTGCTTATAACATATGATGTTTGCCTTTATTTTCCTATGCAAACTCAAGGGAAAAAAAAAATCACAGTCCCTGCATTTACCTTTCTGTATGCTTTTAAATCAGCATTAAATACCCTTCTTGACATAGGCCACAGGAAATTAGAGGGCTTATATTCACTTTGGTTTGCATGGGGAAGGAAACCCTGTGTCTCCCTGCTGCCAATCGTGGGAACTCTTTCTCCTCCTTGTGCCAAGTGCAATCTATAAAAAACACTCCAGCCCAGACAGAACCTTTACTGTCTTGCACCAGGACCTCGGTCTTACTGAAGTTTCCAAAGCATATACTTGTGTAACCCTCATTTTTTCAGGAACAACCACAATGCTTTCAGCAACTATAACTATCAACAGCAGGGAAAAAATAGCTTGCATTTATATTTTCCGAACCTGTCTATTCCCTTTTATATTACCTTCCCTGTCTATGGTACAGACTCCAGAACGCAGCTGTGAACTCACACATGTGTAGGCAAGTGCATATACATACAATGGAACCTTCCTCTCGCTACCAAAGCACTGCAGTTTCTGCCTTTGTAGACAGAAAGGGTTCTCAGGTATTGAAACTTAATGGAAAGACTTAGGGGTTTATAGGAGCCACGCAACAATCACTTTTTCAACTTCTTTCCTAGAAATTTTGTGTCCCACAAGCACACACAGAAATTGTCACTAGCTGCTTACAGAAATTATTGTCATATTTACATGGCAAAAGTTAATTAGTAAAAGCTCACATACACAATTCCTGCGAGAATACTTATATCACAGTTTTATTTACGCTACTGTGAATTTCACCATATGAAATGTGAATTAAAATGTAGAATTATATTGTGATCATGTACCCATCCACTTCACAGACACACACTTTTCTGTCCAAGTAATCTGTAGTACTGTATATTTGATTTATGTTGTCACGTTACACATCTAGACACAAGCAGCTTCCACAGCTACATGATATGTGGATCATGTTCCTGTTTTCTTCTTTCCTGGATGTTACTACACAGAAGAGGAGTAACTGCTCTCTCAAAGAATTCGTCTCTGCCTTCCTTCTCAACCACCACTTCTCCTCTCCTTTTTCTGGAAGACATCCTTTGTGTTTCCAAGGCCAGTTCAACATGAGACTTACACATACACTAAATTTCAAGTGTACGAATATACCCCTTGTGTTCAGTGGGGTTATTCACTCACTTAGATCAACCACACCCTGATGTGCTTCAGTGCCATATAAAACCAGACCACTAGAATCACCTGGGTCACAGAAAAGTCAGTTTACTGGAAAGCAGGATCACAACTCACCACATCTACGTCCCAGAGTATCCACATTCCTCATAAGTGCCAAAATTCACTCTTTCCTAACTGCCATGTCTAAGACTTGTTTGCCTCTGAATTCCTAATGTCCAACCATGCTGTTGATAGAGTGTTTTGGTGGTAGTTAGCGATTACACAGATATTATATTAGGCTTTCACCCAGGGCTGCATCTCCCCCAGTAATAACGTGTCCTGGGAGAAAGACTTTGCTACTGCTACCTTTCCCTATATTAGCTTTTAGGGCAAAGACCCTGAATTGTATCGATTTCTTTAATATATGATGAAGCTAAACTTATGTGAATACTCATGAACCAGTAAATATCCATGGATTAATATTGGTGGAATCAGAAAAATAATTACAGAAATACCACTGCTTGTTTCAAAATGGTTCCTTTAAAGGATGTGCTTCATAACTTAGCCTTGCTCTTAAATGCTGATTTCTCATAGAAGTTACTTCCTTCTGGAGCATTCTGTTCTGTCTTTTACTTGACTTTTATATAAATATTTGCCATACATTTTTGTGTTTCTTAAACTAACCAGATAATTTTAGCTATGTGATTGCCATATCTTATCTTTTGTCTTCCAATATTAAGGATATTAAGGCCTCACAGCAAGTATTTCACTGAACTCTTTGAAATACTGAGAGAGGTAGAGAGGCTGGAGTCAGTGACATGGGTAAGACGACAGAAAAAGGGGTGGTGTTCTTTCAAAGATATTTAGTGTTATACTAATTCCTGAAGTGCAAAGTAAGGAACGCCCCGTGAGGTGCCTTTCCTACCCAAGCCAGCAGTTTTGAAGGGCTCTGCAGTCTCTCCTTGGAGTTTCTAATGGTCTGCAGCCCTCTTCTGACAGGTCCTGCTGCAGTACAAGAGGTTATCACAAGGACAGTCTGCTCCACTCTCCTTTTCCCTTCTGGAAACAAGGAGTGGAGCAACTATTAACCAATACTTGCTCATGTATTTGTCTTGGAAGGCACCAGGCATAACACCTGGTGCTGTGTAATAGTCACATTATTCATAATCCTTGTAAGTGGAGAGTAACTGTCATGACAGGGAGGTTAAACAGAGGAACAGAGATGTGAACAGGTCAAACAGTCTCTGTGACAGGTGAGGAGAGCACAGCCTAGAATCGCTGACTTTTCACCTTTCTCTCTAGTTCGGTCTCAAATACACCAGACTTCAGCTGTCTTTACTTTTTCCTGATCTTTAAGCAGTGCCCTGATCCTAACTCAATGAGGCATCCACATAGGAGAGACAAAGACAAGCACAGGAATAACCAGGCTAGCTCCTGGGGATGGAGTTTCATGGAGAGAATCCCTGTCATGTTGGGACCCCTACTTTGGCCTGTGAGCAAGTGGCATCTTCCTGTTTGCACGACAGGGTTATATCAGAGATATAGTGAATATTACAACACCTGTATTATAAATACTATCTGGCCCAATTTTAGACAACCAATGTAATGCAACCTCATAGTCTTTTGCAACTTCTAACTTAA
Organism: Atrichornis clamosus; assembly: GCA_013400975.1. Classification (NCBI taxonomy): domain Eukaryota; kingdom Metazoa; phylum Chordata; class Aves; order Passeriformes; family Menuridae; genus Atrichornis; species Atrichornis clamosus. The sequence goes on along the minus strand of WBMZ01012571.1, from coordinate 41,811 downwards.
GACCAGCTGATCAAGAGACCGAAAACAATAGATACACAAGACGGGGAAAATACTTTCATTTTTTTCTTAAAGTAAATATACCAACATCAAAACCTCCTTCTGTGGACACATGTCCCTCACCAAGAATAATTTCGTTTGTAGAGAAACATGAGAGAAAAATGGCTGTAACTCAGGTGAGCATAAAGACTTTATGCTGTCATGGAATTAGGTAGGTCCTCTGCCACTATCAGCAGACCTTCACTGCATCCAGGTTCAACAGACGTGCTTTCTGTCACTTTCTAAAACTGTGCTGCTGGGGAATTCATAGCTCAAAGGGGACTTCACCTCTGCTAAACAATTGTTTCTCAAACCATGGGTTGCTGAAGGACATAACGATATTCCAAGTGTTAAAAAAACCAAACTTTGTCAGCAGTAGCTCAGTTTTGACAGCTGGGGACTAAGAAGTTCCTGCAAGTATCTAGGGTAGCCACTGAGCTACTAACTACCTTGGCTTGCTGTCAGTTAAGTCCAGTCTCCCTGAAAAAGTGATTTTTCATGCAGCAACTGCAGCGTCTTAGTCTCTATCATCTAAAAAAGGAGGAATTCAAGACAGTAACAGGGAGAGAGGTGAATCAAAAGGAAGTCACAGATTCAGAAGGTTTGATAAACACTGTACTAAAGGACATAGTGACATTGCATGTAGTAGATTGCAAAAAAAGGAAGTTCATCTACCTTTTTCTTCATCTCTTCTTCATCTNTGCAAAAAAAGGAAGTTCATCTACTGTCTGCTAACAGGAAAAGGAACTGCACCACAGCTACCTCCCTATGAGATTAAAAAAACATACATAAAACTTTCCAAATGATGGGCTGACAGGTGGCAGATTTATCAGACTTGATCAATTAATGGCACATTATTTAGTGACTATCTTTTCGCCATATATTCAGTATCCTTCTACAAACAAAAAGCAGGGCATGATCCTCATAGTCCAAAAGCATTGGTCCTTCTCAGTGAGGTATCAATGGATGAATGGGAAGGAAATACACACCAATCAGCTGGAAGAAGTGCTCAGCATGTCTAAAGATCTGGTGGACTTTGACTGTGTCAAAATGTATCGTGACCTTAGTACCTTTTGGTTTGTATGCAGACAGCTGATGGGCTTGCTCTATTTCCCTCTGCCTTTTTGAAGGGCTTCAGCTATGAAAACAACTTATTGCCAAACACCCCTTCTGTTTACTTATTCTTAAACCAGCTTTGTACACTCCCATGTCCTTTCCCAACTGTTGCTTGGAGAAGATGGTGTGTCATTTCTCCCACAGCAAACCTTAAATAATATATTTTACCTAATGTTCTACATATTCATACATATATTCTACATAGAAATATATTTCTACATTTCATTTGACATTCCAGGACATCTAGGCAAATGGCATTCAATGCAGTTAATATTAAACTTCTTGCAGTAGATAAAAGACCCCTTACTTCTTCCACCCTCCTAACATGCTAGCGTAAAAAAATAACATCCTCTGGTAAACAAAAGTTTAACTAGAAATTTTTCCTTTGTAGTGTAATAAAGATCGGAAGCCATCTCCTAACATGAGACGACCAGAACATCCATTTTTATCCTCAGTAGGACCATCCAAAACCATACTATGTCAGGTCCTTAAGAATGCGTATTCATGGGTTGTAAACCGAGCGGTGTCCAACTAATCTCGGATATATGGTACACCCATCCCTTCCCTGGGCACCAAGTCATTCCCAAATATCACAACACACTTGTTAGCATTGAGTGGCTTTCCAACAGTGCAGTTATGAGCATGGCATAACAATTTAAGTGGGATTAAATAAAATTCAGTAGACTTCCATAAAAAGAAAATACAGTGTTCTGGTTTCAGAAATATCACAGGTGTGATCTTCTTTTCCCATTTAAAAAAAATTTAAGTGCTTTATAAAAATTACATCAATGATTCTACAGATTTTTATGAAAAATGAAGCCCTGTCAGTCTTTCCCATGGACATTTTCTTACTGTCCTATATGATTTTGCAGCACCTCAATATTAATGATTGAACATTTCATTAAAAGGTTTACATTATTTGTCTAAATACTGTAGGACTTTCAGTCACAGCTAATAGCAAAATACTCTTCTCTAGCTGCCCAAACATAGTTAAAATAATCAGAAACCAGACAAGGGGACAGAATAAGAAATTTTGGGCCTGATAGTTATCCATAAATCAATGGATTACAGACCTATCTGTAAACAGCGGCTGTGGGCACAAGTATTTATTCCTGATCAAAGCAGTGTGGACACTTCATATAGGTTAATGTCAGGTATTTCTGCTCAGGTTTTGTGTCTCACATGAATGGTATTCAAACTGGTCTTACTGTGTTTTGTAAAGGGACCCAGTGAACTGCTGGAGTATGAAGTCAAACAAAAGGGAAAGTTTGGGCAGATTAATTCAAACTTCACTCTGTTACATTTCTCAAACAAACTAAACATGGGAAGAACACTGTTAACTGACACAACCTAGCTGAGATTTTTTTCCCCTTTTGAACCTTCAGAGCTTGTATACCATGCACTTGAAGAATATGACCTATACTTCAATACTGTTGCACATCTGTGTGTGACCAGTGAACTCTAAAATTTCAGAAAATGTATACAGGAAAAATTCTGAATTTTTAATTAAATGTGGAAAATGAAGCATATATGGAACCCCCACAGATGGCAAGTGAATCTGTCAGAACCACTTGCTTATTACCAGTTGTTAGTTTAACACCTTTTTGCTTCATGTTACTTTCCATCTCATATGGATAAGGAATAAATACACCAGCAGCTAGGTGACATATCATCTCTACAGAATCTGTTCTATACAACAACATTTTTAGTTTGGGAAAAAAAAAAATTGTTCTCTATTCCTGAAGTTTTTGTTTCATTTAAGCAAGCAGTTAGAATAATCATGAAATCCAACCCATTAATACAGAATATTGTACACTAAAATTCTGGTAAATACAACCTAATTGAAATCAACAGCACTGTACACCAGAATATAGCCAAATAGTTTTTACACAAACAGTCCTGACCCAAAATTTCTGGAGGACTTGGATACCACAGACCTGGAACAGTCCCCATCCCAGAGCTGGGCAGCTCTGAGGGTAGGCAAGCCTGTGTTCCAGTTATGAAGCTTAGCCTGTACCTCCACCTGATCCACATCTCAACTCCAGACTCCGTTTCAGTATGGAGTCAGGCTGCAGTACAACTCGTCACTGCCATCACAGGAGCCCAAGGATCACTGACAAGCTCTTGGCTGGATTTATATAGATCAGACAGTCTGTATAATTTCACATCTTCACACCTATGATTCTATATGAATGGAAATTTTGTCTCTTCAGTTCAGCAATTTACAGAGAAGTTTGGTGTTAACCCACTTAAATCCAGATATCCTTGTATTCTGACTGCTTTCTTTTTTGTTCCAATTAGATACCCTTGTGCACATAGTACCATCCCATCTTAAATCCCTATGTCATGAAATACAGATTTGCTGCATTATTATAGCAGAACAGTGGTGAAGATTATTTGAATGGTTGCTTTAAATCTTGAAAGCATGAGGCCTGATTGTTTAAATTGCATTCTATATGGTAAATATAATGACCATTAAAACTAAGAGTTAATAACTAAAATGACAATTTGCAACCTCTGATAAATATTGAAGCAAATTAACTGGATATTTTTCAGTGACTTAAATTTAATGAATGGTACATTTTAGATTAAAAAAATGCATGCTAGTAGCAGCACGTCATTATTACCCCAAGTACTTGTCTTATAGAAACAGAGGATTTGACGTGAGTTAGGAAATTACAAAATCATAGAATCACAGAATAGTTTGAGTTGGGAAGGACCTTAAAGATCAACTAGTTCCAACCCCTTTGCCCATGGCAGATGAAATTACACTACTCTGCGTTCTATTTTTGCCCTCTACCAAATTAACTGAGGAGAAAAAAGAGAAAGGGAAGGCTTAATTAAAGCTATATTAATTAATTCTCATCCTGACAGGATGGATTTTTAGAGACCAGAGACCAGGCAATTGGGTCTTCATGTTTGAAATACCTTAACAATTAAAATTGTGGCAAAAATACTAGTATTAGTAAATAGACGAGAAATCTAGATAACTGTAGCAGAAGAAAAGTATTAAATTTGGAATCTCTATAGATACTGGTTTTAGGATTATAGACATGGTTTTAAGATTACAGTCACAAATGAGGAAACTGCATTCCAAATTCTGTCTTGCCTAATCTTATACTATTATTAGCTGGAGTTTTAATTGTAGGGCTTTTATATTTATGGTGTCCTATAGAAAAAAAAATATCAAATTATATAGTAGGAGTTTACTGGAATAATAATTTATAGCTGAATCTTCATCATTGGTAATTTTTAAATTAATGGAGTACATTGAATCATCTTTCACATCTGCCTTATTGTATTGTGAAATATAGAAATATTTGAAAACTTTTTTGGGGACTCAAACTGGTAATATTTTGACCCTTTCAGCAACTTTGACATAATTTCTAGAGAGCAAAAAGATTACATAATTAATGTGACAGGAGAACAAAACATTTTCAAAAAGTAATAGAGGTATACACTTATGAATTTATTCTGGAAAATTTACTATTCACCTCTAAAATTGTTCATTTAAAAATAAAGAACAAAGCATATTATTAACACATCAATTCTGTTTTCCATATTTGGTTTATGCTATGACTTACAGAGCTTTCTTGCTAATTAATGAAATATTTAGTAACAATCATATTTGTGCTTATTAATACATGTTTTGAAAGCCCATGATTTCATTGAAGCACATACAAATAGCAAAGTCAAATTTAAGGTAGTATCTCAATGGAAATTGTAGTCAAAGAAGTTGAACTTTGTTCCTGACTTTTGTGTGCTGCCACTACACTGAGCCAACTCTGAGCTTGCTCCCACTTCAGATCATACTGTACCTACCTGCCTTCCATTTAGTTGGTAAAGTCTACCTTATTGTACTGATTATAGCACTAATATGGCCATAAACAGATACCCATTAATTTAGATGTTATATGGAAATAACTCTTTTCCTTGAAAAAATGACTTTTGTGGTGTTCATGTCTCCATTGATCAGATATACACAGTTATTCCATTCCAAGGTAAACATTTAGGTTTACTTAGTACATGAAAACATAATTTTTTAATGTAGTTTCAACTAAATTTAAGGAGCTGCCCAGACTTTTGAAAACCTCAGTTCTGTGGTAGAACTCTCATCTTGAATTTTAAAGGCATTATTTTAACTTTAATACATTGCCAAACCAAAATGCTGTTTTCTCCTCTTAAAAAAATTACAGCAGACATTTAAAAACAGTTTTATTCAAATATGGGAGGGGAGGGGGGGTTGTTTGTTTGGTTTTGTTCTTTTAAACTCCTTCCCTGCAAGGACTTTAAAACTTCATAAAAGTTTCTTGTGCAAAATCGCTGCATATCTCCTTCTATCAGTAATTTCTCTTGATGTCAAAACACAATCAATATTTATAATTTATTATAAGTTTCAAAAACAACAGGGATATTGTGTTTATTATTCTGAAAGACAGAAATGGAAAAAAACTCCAAGAATATTAAGTAAAAACTGAACAGAGAGCTTCCAGATACATGATCAATACGGGATTTTTAACATACATTAATTATTACAAGTGTATTATTAGGCAAAACTTCATGTAGGATTTTTTTTTTCTAGCTCATTGTTCTATTAAGTAAGTTTCAGTTAAACTTACAAGCAAGTAACATGTATCCCTATCTGCTCAGTCAGTTTAATGAGATATGAACTATCTATAAACAAAAATCTTTTATCCTAAAAATATTTATCAATAACCTATACATAATAGGCAAAAATATATCAAGCCACATTGAAAGGTTTAGAAACATTTTTCAGGTTTTTAAGAAAGATTTGAAATAGATTCTTTTAATCTCAATTTGTTTTCATTGCTAACTACTTGAGAGCCTTAAGAAAGAACAAACTCCCCACTAAGATTCAACAATGCAAATTAATGTTCCTAATAATTGTAACTGTATCTACATCCACAGGTTTTGTTAATTATTATGTACAGTATTTAATTTGAAAAAAGGCTGTATTCTAGCTGCAGTCAGTTATAAGATAATAATATAACTTTCAAAAAGCTTCTTACATAAATTAACTTTAAAAAACCTGTTCAAATAATTTCCTATTAGTAATTTCAAAGTAAAAAATCTGCTTCAAGAGAAGAAGCATTTGTGAATTATGATTGAATTTACTTTTTTTTCCTGATTCTCCATAGAAAAATCAATAGCAATTTTTGAAAGAGGAAAAAACATAACTTTTTAATAGAAATATACTCGGTAAGGATGAGTAATGATTCTAACAGTTTTGTCTTAAAGTCATATGAATTAGTATGAAATATAGGAATTCATGGGATAGTAATAAACCCCAAACAGACTTATGCTTACTGTTTGCCCTTATCAAAGTATTTTCTCTTTGTACAAACTGTAAGTTTTAATCCTACCAATTATCCTTCTTCAAAGGTTGTCTCTGCCTACTATTTAAACAATGTATTTACTAAACTACAAATTTAAACTCACAAATACAAATAATTTTTTTTAATGCCTGAAAGACCAAATTTGTATATTTTATTAAAAGAAGTTCTTTTTTGGTGCAAAGATACCTCTACTTTATTTTCTACTGCTAACATCAAAATGTCAATTCTTAGGTAACTAAGTTTTAGACTCAGCAGCTAGATTTAATTGTTTTAATTGTCAAAACATATTTCTACCTTTATTCTGCAAGGGCAGGGCTTTATTTCTTTTGCATCCTGTATATGTTAATGGAGAATCTAAAACATCTAAGTCCTATAAACCACTTAAAAACAGTAGATAAATAAGACTGAATTCTTTTTATTAAATTATCAGCTGATAGGCTACTAATAGCTACCACCCAAAAGCTTTTTTTAACAGTATTTGCTAGTCCTTGCTTGCTTAAATTTTAATCTAAAATTTTTGTTACTTTGATTTTAAAGAAACAGTGAAGTTTTATTATTTAGCAGAATACTGAAGAGTTAATAAATTCTATTGTAAAAGCTGACGTGAAATCCAGCTCCCTTTGAAGGCAAATGGAATTTTACCATTCATTTCAGGAGAGCAGGATCGGTCCAGAAGAATTCAAAATCCAATTGTCTCCTAACTTTTACCATATGAATTCAGTAACAATTAGGTATGCTTACTCTTTGGACCTATTTGATAATTTAAATCTTTTTTATTACTGTTAGGAAATAAGTGCAGCAAAAGAAAGAAGATATTTAGCTGGTATTTTGGCTAAAGTATACAATATTCCCAATTCAGCTTTTTCTTCTATATATTAAGGTATAAAACATTACTTTAAATAGATTTCACAAATACTTGTATTTATATCTGTATTAGATAACCGAATTTATTTTGTTTTATATTTAGCTGCATGCTACATAGTACTTTGGCTGTTTTAACTTCCCAGAATATAAGAAAATATCTTCCCTGAAAATTATTTCTAAACTGGATGCCATTTAGTATAAATATTCACTTTTTAAAAAAGCTGCCCATAGAAATTATCTGGCTGGTGCCTGCAGTCCTGAAGTGTTTTCCCTAACTTTTAATCTGTTCTAATTTTTAATTTCCTTCAAGTCCAAATTCTAGACAATTAAGAGGACCTGTCTCTGTATGTCAGTATTCTATAATATATAATATATTCAAATAAAAGCTATATAAAGCTCAAGCCATTTTTTTTTCCCCCTGCCAAAAGTAATTTCAGGCAATATATTTAAAGGCAGTAGGTATTTTGCCTAAATTAACTATGGAGGTCAAAAGACCTGTATGAAATTTCTCTTAATATGAAAATATGAGTTTATGATTCTGTGAAAATAATGTTTGTGGTAAACAGTATATTATCAAAGCAGCTTTGAAAGGCTATACAGTTACCTTCTCTGAATGTTCTGGCTACTTCTGGTCCTCCCTCATCTGGAAGAAAAAGCTGTTTTCAAAGTTGAGTTGCAAATTATTGTTACAAATCAAATCACCAATTGCTTTACTTTAAAAACTCTAGTACTTCACAAAATTTTATTTACTTAAAGATTCAAGCTGCTTGTCCTGGAGATTTTAATTTTTGTAGAACTGATTATAGCAGATCGCAAACATTCAAGAAAAGAAACTCAGACAAAACTACAGCTAAAGGCTTTTTAACTTGTTTTTTAATTCATTTGGAATACTTAATGTTGTTTGATATATAATGCATTTGGGAAGATGCAATTAAAAGTTTTAACTTTGACTTTTGATTTACTGCTCTCAAAACTTAGCTCTAAAAGCCAGGTAGTATGACACAAAGCACTGCAGCATTATCAACTGGAGATTTTGCTGGGACCATATAATGTTAACCTGCACTCCTAGGAATAATTCCGATCCACAGAAATGTTTCTGTTGAGTTCCTTGATATTATTTTCATGAATATGCACGAATATTCACTAGAGGTTGTAGGATTTAGCCTCCAAATAGCCAGCAGAGGTTCCTTACATTTTTCAGTAAAGAACAGAAAGCACCTTTAGTTCTGATGTTGATCAAAGCTATTTTAATAGGACAAAACAATTTTGGAAATAATTGTTTAGATTTAACTTTCAGGATTTATAAACTCCTTCAGTAAGCAATGCAATTTAGCCTCATGTAAAATTCCCTCTGAACCCAAGGAGAGTAGGGTGCAGAGACAGAGCAGGACGCTCGCGAGCCCCCAGGCCGGTGTGGTCCCAGGCCCACAGCTCCTCCATGCTCAGGACCCAGGGCACAGTAACAGCTGGGATGAAATTTGGCTTCCAATCCACGAAACTGCAGCTCTCAAATAGGGAGGGCAGTAGAAAGGCACATGAAGCTGGTCAAGATCAGCCCTTTGTATTGCACGCTTTTGCTAGTATACAGTGGGAAAAATTAGTAGTTCCATCTATTTTACCTGTGACCTTGATGCCTCTGGTCTATATGCTGTAAAATCACAGGCTTCCCTTCTACCCCCACAAAGAAGCAAGCGGGCAAGAAATTTTTCCAGCAAATACAGAAGGTGTGAACTGGGAGTAGAGAGATAAAATTGGTGAAAACTCCTCTACTTTATAAAAAACAGGAATTAAATAAGGATGCTCTGTTAAACAGTTACCAAACCAACCAGAAAAGCTTTTCACTGCTAGTTCTTTGAATTGCTGGAGTTGAAGGAAGTCTTTGAGAAGGTGCTGGCTAGGAAAGGGTTAACATGTTTTTTGTTATGGAGTGACACTGATGGCTCCATTTGAGCTGACAAAGATACTTATGGGCCTGATCCAAGGAAATCGTGAGCACTTTAAACAGAGCAAGAGCTTGAAACTAAACAAGGCACAGCAGACTACACCTTGTGTCATTTTGTAAAGCTGTTGCCAAAAATAAAGGTTTGATCACTTTTCCATTCAGAATTACCCTTTTTTGAGGTAAAAACTGTCTCACTAAATTAAAACAGAACATCTAAAATTTCAGTCTAGATGTGTAACAAATATATATTTAAACTAGATGTGAAACTATTTAAAATGTAATTTGTAAGTTGTCCTATTCTTAACTTCTAAAAAGAATTTTTAAATGCATTACTGATAAATACAAATTACTGCTATTCAGGTGATTTTGAATATTTCTGTAATTGCAAACAAAGCAAGTTCAAGTTCAGAGTCCCTTAATCATTAATAAAGACAATTATTTAAACTAGAAAAAGTGCCTTTATACATGAAAGGCAACTATTACAAGGCATGAAAAGAGTTAGTCCATTTTTTAAAAGTATCTCTTCCACAGGTATTATGAGCCATGAAGTTTCTGATTTTACCCTTTATTAGCCCTTTCACAATAGGTCATGATACTTTAATGCTTCCCTAGAAAACCTACCCTCCCTTTTACAAGTCCTCACTTCCAAAGGGTTAACCAAACACCTTAATCCCAGATTTTGCTTTTTAGAAGATCTATAACTCAACTGGGATCTAATGGTCACAGTTTGACCTGTTGCCAGTGGCAGGACTCTTTTGTGTAGTTCTCCCACTGACTGCAGTCTCAGGTACGTGGTCTTTGCTGTGCTCTCGCACCCCCAGCTGCACAACCCTACTACAAAAGTGGCCAGCCCGAGGGACCAGATGCGTAAGTAAGGGATAAGAACTATCTTCTGAGAAGTCAAAACATTCTGCATTAAGCAGAAAATAAAGTTTTTATTACACTTTTTCCACTAAAGGCAACAGCCATTGACTAGTTTTAAAAAACCAGAACTGTCCCCTCAATGCACGCATGACTTGTGGAATGTCTTCATGGGTTCTGATCACAAAAGCCGCTTGGGGTATGGGCTGCTGAAATCCACTGAGGTCAGCAACTGTTCTGTGATTAGCCCCCAGCACTGTTAACTCTTTACAGCAGGTTTATGGCACACGTCTTCCAGAGAAGTGACTGCAAAAATCCTCCCATTCCTAGCACATGCATTCTATTCCCTATATATAAATGCACTCTGTGAAACTGGAGTTAGGTGCTACATAGAACTGACCCGTAGCAGGAAACTTCCAAATATTTTAAGAGGAAAGATTCCACATTTTACTGGCAATCTAAAGCCAAAGTTACTGATGTGAACATCTGCAGATGCAATGATTTTAGCAATTTCTCTCATGTATGCCATGAGGATTCAGGTCCACAGCGTGTACTTTTATCAGTGAAATGCTGACAGACTACCTGTATGAGATACAGAGAGTGGGACTTCAGTCTGCCTGGGAAAGCATCATGACCTCTTAGGACTGGAGCACAGAGATCTGCAATAAGCACTATGAGAGGCAGTAAGACGTACCTTGATTTTCAGATCTTGGGGGCTGAAATGTGGGTAATAACCTGTTTAAAAAGTTACCACCTAGCCCTGTGAAATCACTCTTTGTGCCAAGGGCCAACGTGTCACCTACACAGAGCCCCAGTTCAAGCCAGCAGAATGCCATCTGTCTGTCTGCACTCTGCAGAAGGATCAGATTTCCCCTCGTTACAATGAATTACAGATGTATGCAAAATCTTGTACAGTTCTTTTTTTTACATTACTGCATTCAGACATCTTTTTCTCAAACTTAGCTCAAATAGTTTTCTGCGTACATAATCTTTCCTTCAAAAACAGCAAAAATCATTTTCCCTGTACAATATCTTTTCTCCACTTTTTTTGTATTAGGAAAGCGAAGATTTTACTAGCAGAAACTTTTCGTATTATTTACTCTTTAGTCAACATCTTGATACTAGTGTTTAAGGAAGTACTTAGCTGTCGAATTACTTGTAATTTGGGTATTTATTTACGAAAGCTGTATCACAAAACCTGCACTTTCCCCTTTTCTAGCAGAATTCTGTCAGAGACAGCCCCTCTGAACCCCTCCAACAACTCCACTGGCTGGAGGTGTACCGCCCCTTGCATCTGTTGTTAAGGAGGTGGGGAGGAAGCATGACAATGTCTTGTCATTAAAGTTATACAAAGAAGACCTGTTTACCTGAGCATCAGTCCCCACTGATGAAACTGTCCCCCCATCCAGCACATGGTTTTCCCTCTCATGGTAAAACCTATCTTTTAAAATGGATCTGACAGGTATTTTTTTATTGCTTTTTTTCAAAAGCAGTGCTAAGGTAAATATTTTGGTTAAGGTATAAGTTTTAAATAGGTTCCTTACCTTTGTCACCAATAGCACACTGAACTGCTGAAGGAAGCAATTTTTACAAGCTCACTTGCATCTCACAGCCTGGGGTATCTGTGTGTTGGTGTACTTTGGTCACATTGAACAGCGAAGCTGGACAGGCCAGCTTACTCCTCTGCCTTCTTGAGTTCCCAGCCTCCTCACAGCCAAAGGCAGCAAGCTCCAAGTCGATAAAATGGCCTTCTGATACTATTTTTTACAAATCGTTGAAATAGCTCTAACTGATCTTCACTACAAATGTAAGGAATAATCAGTTTCAATCAAGATAGTTGGATCTATTTTTAAACATTTTGTTATTTATCATGATCTGTTTCACCCTGTTTGTTCTTAAGTAAATGTCCCTGCCAACGGTAACAACAACATGCTAAGACTGTGGTGAGATGTGCCCCTATGGATTTTAATGCACATATTGGAAACACTGCAAACCAGATTTGTAGGTTCTAAAAGAAAAAATGGTCTTCTTTGATAAAGAAGTGTCAAGTGAGCTAAACACCAAAATACCATTTAGTCTTAAAGAAAACCATATTTCCTACTGCATTTAGGAGATACATGTTAAGACTGTGTTATTCTAAATGGGATAAAAGGGTTTCAAAGAGAAAGACATTCCTTCTTCTTTTCTGTCAGTTTAAGTCTTGAATGATTCCAGTGAAGTGACTGAGGTTACTTAGACTTTATATCTCTGTAACCAAAGGTCGCTTACCAATACATCTCCTGGATAGTTTAATTGACAGACACGTCTTCTACTATTTGGTTCAAAGTTTCTGTATCTCTGCTGTAGCCAAAAATATATTAATTGGGAACACCTCCAAATTGGTCAAAGTCCTTCTGTCCCAGAAAGCAATCAATAGCTATATCAATGATTCACCATGTCCTTCCACAGTGTACTGATAATTATCTCCTTCACAGCTCCCCAGATAGATACAGTGGAATTTACAGTAGGTGGGATCTCCTATGTTGATGAGTAAAGCCTTCCTATTTTGGGCAACCTTGCTACGTAATCCGTTTCATTAATTAATCAAAATCCATAGCTTATTTGCTTGCCTGTTTCACCACTCCTGTAAGAAAACCCTTCCAGAACTCTACACCTGTCTTGGCTAAAACCCTTCCCTAATTTTGAGCTTACATATTAGGGTCACAGATTGAAAGTACAAATTAGGAAAAATCAATGAAATCTCCAAAATAAAGCTGTATTCATCTGTCTCAGGACGTTATTAATGGGTGACTAAGTAAAATTATGTTGTGAGAAATGACTGCAGAAATGCCCCCTGCTCCAGCATATATTTCCTACTTTGATGTTTTCCAAGCCACACTGAGATCATCTACCTGGAGCCCTGCCTAGACTGACGCATGCAGTTTCTGCTGTCGTCAGTGAGAATTCCCGTCGTGTATCGGGGCCTCCATACAGTCCTGTAGTTCGAATACTGCCAGTACGGCGCAGTCGGTGTACCACTGGAAGTATGGGTACACTTCCCATTGCCTGGTATGTGTTGTAACTCTCCTCCCTCTCTAGAGCTGTGATGTTTGGGGATGGGATTCAAAAATGGGAAAAATCTCCAAACATCTACACGGTAGATGACATGTTGATACCACTGCAGACTTAATCTCAGAAGAGCAGGAGGAAATCTGGTATTGAGCAAACCGAGCAAATGTATTGGGGTGTTCCAAAATGACAGATAGCATGAGAACTTTCTTCAAGTAATAGCTATATATCACATAGCCAGTAATGCTCTTTTCTTATAAAATTCCTTAAATATATCCAGTCCTCACTGTGAGAATTCAAAGGTATTGGTATGAACACCAGAATAAAAAAATGGGAAGAAGGAAGTGCTGGTGTGGCCTTGCACTGTGTTGTTTTCTGCACACAGAAAAGCAGTATGGCTCGTTGAAGTGCTGGTAGGAAATGTATGCGCCTTGATCCATTTCAATCGATTAAATAAATTTATCTATCTCTTGCTATACCAACCAGAATATACAAACCTTTCTGACATACATCAGTGACATCAGTGACAAGGAACAAGTCATACCATTCAGAAATCAGATATTTAATCGCCACTAATCCTATCATAATAATTACAAAATAATGTAATGATGAGCCAGAGTAAACAAAATATATGAACAAAAATGGCAAGGAAAAAATGCAATTAGAGTCTTGGGCTTGATCCAACTCCCTTTTGCTGTGGGAGTTCTGATAGACTATTACCCCTATGTAATTAGAGGTTTAGGCTTAATCCAGTTCCCATTTCCTTCAGGGGAATTGGGATAGGCCCCTATGCCCTAATTTTCTGCTGTCTTGCCCCTTGTATACTCAGCTCTGTATAAGAAAAGTGGATCTGTTTCACCATGCTGGTACTCTGTATCATATTAGGGAATCATGTTTCAAGACTCAGGTAAGAAAAGTAAGTTTTCAATACCTATTTTGCACGCACTTTGCATGGGCATAAATTATTAAATGAAGCAAGGAAAAATCAAGTCTTTATTTTTACTCAAGGTGCTAGACACTGAAGTACTTTTATTTCTGTTACAATTTAAAAACAATCCTGTTTCTTTAGCAAACTATATGACATGCTCCTACTTCAGGAAGGTTACTTCACTTAACTAATTAAGCAGACAGAACACCTGATGGATATAGTCTCTCACTTTGGCTCACCAGACAGCTCAAAGTGCCTGTAAAACATTTACTGGGATGCAATTTCCAAACTTGGCATCAGAAATCTAAAGATTCGTATTTCTAAGCATGACACAAAAGCAAACAGAAAAACTTCTCAAAACCAATCTTGGCCATATTCTGCATTCCCCTAAGAAACAAATGCCAGCTTTCTCACAGTGTTGTAATTTTGATTTTATTTTTTTTATGTGTGTGTGAATGAGAGAAAATAGAGTCTGTTTTGTGCAAGAATATGGACATTGTTATCTTGATTAATTATCTTGAATGTTAGCAATCAGTACGGACCCTGATGTTGTCATAAGCACTCAGTGGGCAGAATTCTGTACACTAAGAATATGTTAAATGTCTGCAAACTAGTAAAAGCAAACTTCCCTTGTGTGCACTCTTCTGCACAGATTTATTCTGTCTCTCCAGCTCAGACCAAAACAGGTTAACCACGTCTTCATGAACGCATGCATACGTATATCATGGACAAGCACAGGTCCTGACTAGTACATGTAGAATGAACTCAAGTATGTGCATTGACAAACACAGCTAAACAGGTATGCTTATGACTCACACTGACTTGGAAGAACTTTTAACCTGGATTGCATGTATGTCCAGATAGACACACAGAAAAATAAATACAAACCTCTTAATCGACATGCGGACACACATGGAGAGGACACACGCAGTTACACTCAGACAGCACACACATTATGCAGGCATTTGCACCCTGGTACACATCCCCACATTACTGTCTGTCTGCCCAAATCAGCCTGGAAATTTATTTGAGCTTGAACCACCTTTTTTTTCTTATTTTCATAGCGAGACCATGTGCACATAATGTTTCAAAGACACTGATTACTATAAATGCATGCACACTTTAATGTGTACATACCAGCACTTACATTCCAGAAAGAAATCCCTATTTTCCAGGGAAAAAAATCAGCTATTTTCCCCTGTCAGGCTCTTTCTCTTTATGAGCTGCTTGTGTCTTTCAGCCGTAAGTGGGATGGGAGAAGCAAAAATATCAGCTATTAAATAATAACTACTTGTATTACATTTATAAAGATCATTTACCCCCACTTCTTCAAGTTTTATTTCGAAGTATGGCTTTCCACCTGCAGCCTTGTCATGAAAGATCTAACTTGGAAATCAAAGCATGGAAGAGCAGAAATAATCCTTTGGTTAGTACACATAAATTTGAGGTAAAAGAACTGTGCTGATGCCTTTCCTGTTGTCACTGATACAGTGCCACACATGCATATATCTCAATACAGGTAAAGATACTTTAAAAATTGGTTGCTGAGAATCTAATATTCTAAATTAGACTGATCCGAAACATACCTTAGGGGGCATGAAGAAAGGGGAGAAATAGAGTGGGGATGCTTGCACAGTGCAAGGGTTTTCTGCAGAACACAGCCAGTGGTTGCTATTTGGTTCCATATAGTCCTTGCCATTTTATTGTATCATCCTTTTCAACCTGTTATCAAGGACATTTCACTGGTAGATCTCCTGTGAAAGGACTTGCAGAAGAAATCTGTACTGAGGAATCTGCAGAAAAAGATGATACCTGAAGAGCAACATTAACTGAGAGTTGGTGTAATAATTTTGAGAATAGAGGCATCCTGGGAGTCAGGGCGGAGATGAAGAGAATGAGAAGAGAAAAGAAAGCAAGGAAAACACGGTAGAGGAGCTAAGTTAAATTGTTTAGGAAGTAAGACTGATTGTGAAGATTGAGGTTAACAGTGCCCCTTCTCACACTGGCACGGAGGTCACAGTCAACACATTTTTCTCCCCAAGACACTGGAACATTTATTGAAGGTCTCCTATGAAAAGTCTGTAACAGAAGACTGGAACCACTGGGGAGGTTATAAGCGTTGCTGTCCTTCTTGTAATTACTAGCCAACACTAAAACTGTCATGGATGCTATTGGACAGCCACAGTTCATCTCACTGTGGTAGGATTGTACAGTCCCACAGCAACTGGCTGCCTCTACTCCCACGGCAAACTGAAGGATAAGCCCAGCCAGTGAATGAGTTTGACAGGTGTAGTTATGGTACTCAATTTTGACAGTAAGTATTAACTCAGGGCTCACCATGCATTATTGACAAAGCCGTATCATGGAACTCTCTAATGGTTTTTTATTTGTTAAATGAGGAAAAAAGTTTTCAGAAATTTTTTCTTCCTTCTTCCTTTTTTTCTTTTCTTTTTTTTTTTTTTTTTTCATTTAAATAGGACTATTCTTCAATTAACCTTGGTAAAATGGTTGGGGATATCCAAGCTGGCAGCACTATATAAGTAACAAGAACCAGGCAGCAGGTGCTGTAGTATTTAAAAAGATAAATGCTCACACACATTTCACTGTCTAGCTCACAGTTTATATTAGTAAGTCTGTGTATGGGCTGATACTCAGAGCTGTAAGTCAGTATCATTAGTCAACAGAGATGTATACTGTCCTCCCAGATGTGTAAGTCAAGTTTCTTCTAATTCCCTTTATCATTGGTTATTAAAACCTGGTGCTTAAAGGAAATTATTTGTGAAAACAGACAAGTTTTAGGGATATCACTGATAAATCAATATTTTAATTGTATATATGTACATTAAAAATACATATACGTGTGTAAATAAAAAGAAAAACTTAGTGGATAACACTGACTATCAATGAAGAAGGTTGTTGATGGTTTTTTAAATTGTAATAGAGCTTTTAAATATTAGCCTTTTCCAGCAGGATGCACTGGTGAGATGTAGTGTCTGATATGCCCTTGGCCAGAATTATCCTTACACGCATTGTGCAGTTCACACACATTATGCAGCGTGCTATAAGCTGATTATTTTCTTGGCTGCAGCCCACCCTCTAAGCCTGGGCATTTCAGTGTAGAAGGAATTCCTGTACATATGTCATTTATAAAGCTGTGAGATCCTTTGGGTTGAATGTGCACTGATACCTGTACACAAAAGAAGAAGTAAATAATTGAAGTGTTATATTTTTGTAGCATTTGACTGGCTAAAAAGTGCTAGTCTCAGAGACAGACTTTAGTCTTGTTGAGCTGTAAAATAATTGCATGCACATGTGTGTGGTAGTACATGTTACAATTCTTCCATAGCATAAGTTTTGCTGTTTGAACTCCCTCACAAAATTTCCAGGTAAAACTATAAAGAAGTTGTATGGTGGAATGGACTGTAAAGCATAATTCTCATAGTGCTTGGTTTGGGGAGTCTTTGAAGTAATCTGGAGAAAAGAGGGAGACATCTGTGCAGGATGTTGTTCTTGGGAAGGGTTCAACACAATCCTGGAGAATCACTGAAGAAGCAAAGAGTTTTTCAGTCGTGGTCATGGCACTTAAAAAACAGATGAGCTAAGCTAGTCAAGGACTCACATTTCTGTTAAAACTGAAATCTTCCTAAGGTCCCTAAATTGTAGTTTTGTATATTTGATGCTTCTTGAAGATATGTACATGCTCTTAATTTCAATCCTATTAATTTAGCAGTAAGGAAATTCACATCGATATCTTCCTGTCTGGGTAATTTAATTCCCCTTTTTAAAATAAATTCAAATTAGCAACAATAAAAGAAAACACAAAAACTCTGTTGAACTCAAGTAGCTACCATAAACAACTCCCCCAAACCAATCAGGCGTTGTGCAAAGTTATTGTTGGTTGAGGAAAGAAATCCTGAGAAAGGGGCCAGCCCCTGTTCTCACAAAAATCTTTACTGTAATTCCATTGACTGAAAGAACGGGGCCAGAACAAGAGGGACATTTGATAACAGGCAAGGTGCACTAACACATGCCATGTGGGGAGAAGGGCTACAACAAAAGGTGGAGTATTTCGGGCCAGCAGCATCTACATTATCAGAGTTGCTGGGAATGCTTTATTCAGTCTCATCACTGAACACTTTGAAAAAGAAGAAGTTGAATTGAATCGTGACAGGCTTAAAGACACATGACTACCTCAAAGCACAAATTTCTTAACAATTTCAGTAATCATTTTGTAGTAAGTTTTGTCACTTTTTTCAGTCTCTCTGACTTTCAGGTCATCATCTGCATTCTGCATTGCAGTACAGGTCACCAATCTACAACAAACAAAACTCATTTTCTAGTACTTGTTGTTTTCATTTTTTAATTACTGTGTACTAGAAAAGCCCTGATTTTGTTTTGGATAGCAAATCATTCAGAGGAAAGCTGAAATCCAAAAGTATAAACAAAAGCATTGTATATTTCAGGAAGTTCAATGAAATATCTCTACTAAACTTCAGTTGTTTTATTTCTAAACAAAACCTTAAACTGAAAACAATTTCACTCATTTGTCTTTTTAACTGTTATTTCCATGGCAAGATAGATGCAACTGAGACAAATTATTTGTGAGATACCTATTTCAGGATGTGGTTTTCACCCTATTTCCATTTAACTGGTCTTGAATGTGAAGTGTTTGAAAATTCTCCATACTTTTTAAATGTTTAAAATATAAAATTTGTCAGTATCACAAATTGCTTTTGGAATACTTTGACAGATGGGCAGACAACACAAAGTAATTTTAGTGCTGTTGTACCACCAAATTTTAATGGACGGATACTGGTTTGACTATGCTAGGGTAGTCACTGTATACTTGAGAACCAGAAGAAATTTTAGTAAAGTATGAAACTATTTTAGTAATATGAGTGCTTTAGGAACTAAATCTTAATTAGAAAATTGTAAAAAATAAACAATTGTGTCAGCATATTATATTAAAAAAAAAAAAAACCAGAAAAGAAATATATGAAGAGCTCCGTGTCTATATACGATGGAACCTGTTATCCAGTCGCTACTGAAATGAGGCTGAAATGGTACAAATAACCTTGAAAGTAAGACATTCAAAGTAGCTATGACAGCTAAGCTACCAATCTGAACTCAGTTCGTGCACATATGGACCACAAGTTGCAAGCACTGTTCATGTATCCTGCATGAAATGAACCTGTCAGTCTCAATTCATGTCCCATGTCTACATCACAAAAATATACCCTTAAAAATGACCTTTCTAGTGGGAAATTTCAGCAAAGACAGAAAAGGAAGAAGGAGACACAGCAAACAAACATCCTTTGAACCTCTAAAGCATGTCACAGAGGAGCAGCATGGGAGAACTGATATTCTGATGGCCAGTGAGAAGGGAACGATGCAGGAATGGGCCCTCGTAAATCTTATAGCTGCAGCAGATCACAAATAACAAGCTATAAACTGTTCTGGATCTACCTGTGGTCAGCAGAGGAGTTTAATGGCTACCAATAACTGCATTTTCAAAGGTATACTAGGATCCCTAATGTTCATGCATAACAGTCTTCAGAAGTGAATTTTGTTTCCAAGTTCAAATTGCAATCCATTTTTTTTAACATATTCAAATTTTAAAAATTGAAATTTTGCTTTAAAAAAGCCATTCAGCTACAAATTTCAGATTGGGACCAAGTCACTCATATGGGTGTGAGGTTTTTTTCAAATTGTGTCGCA
This sequence comes from Atrichornis clamosus, assembly GCA_013400975.1. NCBI lineage: Eukaryota > Metazoa > Chordata > Aves > Passeriformes > Menuridae > Atrichornis > Atrichornis clamosus. Next base: position 21,941 of record WBMZ01012571.1, on the reverse strand, counting down.
ACTGTGGGGTTACATTTCTGCTGTTTGGGGAACTGGTGGTGCCTGTACATCTAGACAGACTTCTTCTGATAAGATATATCAAAAGTTCAGAAATATCGGAAGAGGGATAAATATTTGTAAGTAGAGTCATGTGTTTTAGGTTGTTAGCTGGCAAGATTCTTCCTGCAACGCATTTATGAGATTTATCTTCTTTTTTTTTTTCAAAATGTCAATGAGCAGATAGATTTTTCCCAAATTATTGAATGAGTAATTGCCAGCATACTTCTGTCCGTAAGACTGCTCACAAGCTATTCACTAAAATGACTGCTTTGTGTATTTTTGGAATTCACCACTAATAGATTAGTGTTTATAAGGGGTTGTTGGTCACCCAAATCACCTGACATCTTTGTTTTTACCCTTGGTTGCTAAACTTACAACGCACCAAAGACTTCCCTAAGAGCTTCACGCAGACTTCCAGTTCAGGCATTCATATGGATACAGAAATGCATCATTGCATGTAACAATTTTTCTACAGAATATCACTCTAATTAATGTTTGTGGAAAGTGAAGGAATTGCCTCAATTACAAATCAAAACAAATAGTTATATTCAAACAAAAGTTCACATTTTTTGTTCAACAGTCATCAGTCTCTATGTACTAATCTCCATTGACAGAATACATTTCCAGATTTTACAGATGAATAGAACATTTGATAAACTACTCTAAAATTCTTAGTTTAGAACATAATAGTTCCAGCACTGTATATGCCTGACTCCTTCTACCCCATATATACAACACAGCATAAGAAATAGCCATATTACTTAATACCATTTGAAGTGTATTGGAAATTGGTTCCATCTGCCCTATGCAGATGTTTGTTTGTTAATCCTAAAATATTGCAAACTCAATGCCACACCTTCTGACTTTCCCATAGGTTTCCCACTGGGTTACACATATAGTGATATCCACATTAGTGGAGGATCCTCAGTAAAAATATAGCACAGCTTTCTGAATAGTTTCCAAACAACAAAAATCCACTTTGCTAACTCATTGCAATAAGCAGACAAGCTCCCATGAGCTAAGCAAATGGCATTTGGCTCACAGAATATCTCACTCAATTATCAGTCTAACAGAAAGCCCCAAAACAGCAAAAATACCTAAGACATTTTATTTACTTATCCAAGATAGCTCTAGGAATAGATACACCCATTTGAGAATGTAGACACAACCTTAATAGACTACCATGAATCTCCATGGCCCTGTATCATTACTGATTTGCCCAGGACAAATCAGCACCTAATTAAAATATTTTCTTTTAATTCAGATTTTGACCTGTAGATCTGTAAAATATTATTAACAAGAAATTTAAAGTCTTCTCAGTTAACAAATTAATCACCAGAAGGAAACCTCTTCTCCTTGGCTAACAGTCTGCCTGCTAGACCACTGCTGACACATGGTCTGACTCAGTGAGCAGAAGCCCAGTTAACACAGCTGGCCAAATTCAACCAGGGCTTACATCAGGCTACAGAGGGTGCCTCAGAATGAAGATGTACCTTGAAAGATTATACCGACACAAAATAATTCTGGTGATCTTCTTCTTAAGAGCCTGCAAGGGATCAAAATAATCTGAATGCTAAAATCAAGAAAAACTTTTTGACCAAGTGCATCCTTTCAGTAGGATCTGTATTACAGGGTTTCTATGGATCCTGCAGCAAACCGTGAGTTATAAAAAAATACCTGAGAAGGAATTAAGTGATTTATTATCTGCCTTCAATACCTGGGGGCTTTAGCAAGGGTTTTATAATAGATAATGTCCTTTGTGGTGGCATTAGAGTTTCCAGCAACAGTGGCACAGGGACTATGGTGAATGTGGCACAGGAATAAAAACAGCAATGCCTTTCCATCCTTACTGGTCACTGTCCCAGTGTACATCTTTGCTGTCCTACTATATTACAAAAGAAGCTGACATTTATTAATTAAATCAAATAATATTTATAGAATCCCTTTCCCTATCCTTGGGGAAATACAAACACAATCAAATACAATCACAACAGCAAACTATTAAACAGCTGAAAAAAGTAGATATTCCAGCATTCATCAGAATAAAATCTCAGGTTTAAGAGAAAAGACAAAAGGGATTGACAAAAAGAAGGAATTGCAGCCGTTGTAGAAATTACCAACCTTTCCATTTTGTTGCTGTGGCAAAGGCACCCACAAGTCACCTGCAAGACTGCTGGCTGTACCTCCTCTGAAACATTAAATGGTGCCAGGGACACCACCGTTGGCACCTCTTGTCCAGTTTCTCGAAGATCCCTGGCATGGCTGAGGCCAGGACCAAACAGCACTCTCCCAAAGAGCTCCCGGGCGAGGGCTGAAAGCTACCACGAGCCAGCGACTGTTCTCAAGAGACATTTTGCATATGGCTGTCGTGTCTTGGGAGATCAAGACAGCTCAGTAGTATGGATACTGGATGTTTTGTGCTGAGTTGACCTCAGTGCCAGAGAATGGTCCAGGATGCGTATAAATTTACTAGCATGGACCCAGCCAGTGATGTGAGCCTTCAAGATACGTGGTGCCAACTCTGAGGTGTCTCTCAGTGAGCTGCCAGTTTCCTTTTCTTTAAGGATTTTAAAGCTATATGCCCAGGATTTGAGACATTCAGGGAGATAGGTCCACACTCTGTGGCAACTTTAATCTCCTATATGGCTTTTGAAAATAACTGTACTCTAGTAGTTCCTTTCTCTGCTGATCTGATAACATCAACTTGAACACCAGCACAGCTCCCAGACTACAAATGTTTCATGGCTTGGCACCAGGAGCAGTCCAAACCATGTGTGTGCAACCAATAAAGACAGTTCTGTGGCTCTAGGGAAGCTGGGGATGGGGTGGTGAAAGAGAGTTTCAGAAAAAGCATTTCCATGCCCTTGGTGGTGGTCAGAAGTGCTCCAAGTTTTACAGTTTCACACCATTACTCTAGCAGGCTTCCCCCTCCCCAATAAACCCTTGATGCTCAGAAGAGCTTTTGTCCCTAGAAAACCTGACAAAACTGAGGTGGCTAGAGGCCACTGCTGAGTGACTTTGGGTACTCTGTTTCTGCAGCACTGACAAACCCAGGGAGAGAAGATGTAGAAATGCAGATAGGATCTGGGTGAGCTATATACCACTGGGATTTACTAATCATCTCTGCAAAGGAATCATTAATAAACAATATATACTCTTAAGATATAATTTACATCCACTGAAGTGAAAAAGCATCCAGACAGGACAAGATGAAATATTTTCCAAGGCTGAAATTTCTCCGATTTTACCCAAGACTAGAACCCCTGTAAGGGCAAGTACAGGTGAAGGCATAGAAAGTCACAAGCAAGGCACAAGCCTACCCCAGCCACTCTGGCACCTTATTTAATGTTTACATGAGATAAATAAATACGTACTGTGCTTTATTACTAATTAAGCTAGTTTACACATTCATAGCCAGATATATTCCTGTTCCTTATGGTTTGTACTTTGCAATTGTATTTGATAGAAGAAGATGGAAGAGAATGCAACAATTCATGTTGAAAAGACAAATAAGTCTTTTCAAGTAACCACGTTGGTCAAAAAAGTGACATTTTGCTGCTGTACTAGGTGGGACAAAGAAAGAAAAGTTATACATGAACAGTTATCAAAAGAATGGCTTTCATGTCCCCTATGGAGAGTTCTTCAAATTCTGCAGCTCCATGGCTCTGTTTTCCTCACAGTCCTCTAGTCACAGTCACCCCACCCTTGCAAGAAGTTAAAACTACCCTTCTGTATATGAAAGACAAGATAGGTAACCAATATCTGCGGATAAGGGGCCTCCAGTATCCACCTGATCTCCTGCCCAGGGAAGTACCTCTGTATTATAAAGGTTTAGTTATAACACACTATAAACATCTATTCTAAAGCAAAGATGACACTGATTGAGTTAGTTCTAACCAGACTAGAGATTTCTGTAATACTTAACCACTGATGACGCTGCTTTGGGTTTTTATGCAAACAGTGCAGTCCAATGAAATCCATTTTGGAATATCTTTTGTTTCTGTGACGCTGCTACTTTTTTCAAGGCAGGCAAAACTCTGCAGTGAGATCAAAGTGATTATGGGAGACATTCTCAACAGCAAGCAGGGGACCAGTAAGGAAACTGCAAGCCAAAGCAGCACGTATGACTACCAAATCAAGTAGAGACTGACTAGGGAGTGAGGTAAGGCCTGACAAAGATGGCACCCAGACAAACTCCATGATGGACACCACCACGTCATGCAATATAAAACTAGCAGGCAGCAAGTATAATTCCATTACCTAGCATCCAAAACCACGTCTAACCTAATGAATAACAAAAGCCTGTCCTAGGAGTTTTTAAGAAGGAACAGGAAAAGAAAAACAATGAGCTCATGACTTCTGACCTTGCTTGTTTTTAGCTTGGTTTCCTACGGCAACAAGGCTTGTGATCATACTCTGTGTGTGCATGTGTATGTGTGTATACTTGTGTATGTAAAAGACAGGCAGAAAATGACCATAAGGGTGTTCAATAACTGTTGAATGCACTGCTAGTTTGTAGTCAGTCTGGCACTGCAATACAGGTCTCAATGGTAATTAAGTTCCTGCAAGTTTTGTGCAAAGAGGTGGCCACTAAAACGTAGAGAGACCTGTAAGTGTTCATTCAGGCAATGTTCCTTGTCCTATTTTTCCTGGTTAAAGGTATCAGGGACATCCTCATTGCTGGTCTTCAGGAACCTGATCCTGATTAACAACAACAAGACAAGAACTTTCAATTTGAAACTTCTTTTAAGACTGTAGTATGTCAATAGCCACATAAATAAAATGTCTTGCAGGACAAGTGAGAATCAAAAATTTTATGACTGCGTTCTTCAACAAAGGGCCAAGAAACATCATAGGAGCTTAGCTGGGTCCTCTAAAGACATCTGAGAAAAAAAACAAGTGTTGACACTTGCTGACATTGTTGAGTGCCAGATAAATGCCAGTTAATTTCTGGTCAGTGTGGGTTGGGAAGAGCCACCAGAGCCTTTCCACTTAACCTTGTACATAGCCTTCTGACACAACAGGTTGCCTTCTTTCTTCTTCTCAGGAATTTTAAAAAATGGAGAAAGATCATTCCAGACAGGATCCTTCAGAAACTATCAGAAACCAGGATATTCAGATGGTATCACCAAGCTACACTCATAAAAGAAGTGAACAGAGTAGAATAAATGTGTGTATGCTAATCTCCACAAACGGTTAACCAGCTACCTAGGATCAGTCTACCCCGAAACTGTATCTGCTTGGTGAAGCCTCCATTTTGCTGAAATATGTTTCACGTAAATACTACATACCATTTGAAAAACAGATGCCTGTTCAGGTTTTTACTGGAAAGCTGGTGGACCCTGGAGGAGGACCTGGAAGTCTTGGTTATTAACGCTCTATTTGAATCACAGAATCTGGCAGTTCATTTGGGCTAGTCATATTTACAGACAGAGAGGCAAAGCCATTACGTAGTAGTTTGAAGAGGGAATGATGGCCAGTATTTCTGTCACCCATTTTAGCAGACAGTCATCTGTAGTATGAAGTTCTACATAGGAGTAAATTCCCTCTTTCCTGTAAAAGCCAAAATTGCCATTTGTCATTGCTATGTACAGTTCAATAGCTATCATGTTTAACTCCAAAGAAACTGCTCTCTATGCCTGATGAAATCATATCTCTATACATTGGCAGATCAATTTGAGATCCTCTGATCTGGAAGTCACTCCAGAGTCATCTGAAAATAGTCTTTTTGGTTTGGTTCCAAGTAGGATGTGAAATGTTAAAATCTTCCCTCTCGATGCCATCAGGCAATATATATCTAAGGGCAGAATTTGACTCTCACAGTTTTCCTTAATTTCACTACTGTAAACCCAATCTTTTTTAAAGAATTTAATTACCATTTCCCAGGTAGAGATATTTATCATATTTGCAAACATGGCTTCTAAAACATTGATTTTTCTTGCTTCCTTATTCACCATTGACTATGTGCTCAGATCCCTTTTCTCTCATTGCACAGGCTTCTGACTACATTATAAATATTCTCTGAGTTGTGAAATATTCTTTATTCACCTCTGTCCTTCTGCTGTTACACCATACCCCTCACCTCTAAAACTGATACTGAACCCATTAAATTAAGTAGGAGCAGTATCAAGAAACAGGCAAGTAGCTTTTTCTTAGATGTTTTTTAATTTGCGGCCACAGTTTGGAAGGAGTGTGGTGAAGAGGAAAAAAGGCCTAACTAACCAAAACAAAATTCTTAGTGAAAAAACACAGCAGTTGTTACAACATAAATACAAAACCCAAAAAGCTGTTAATCTAATAGGATCTTTAAAAAGCCTTTAGATCCCATACAAACTTTAGAAATTGATTCCTGTTTCTGCAAATTTTTAAACCAGGTATCATTACATGGGAAGATTTCTAGATGTTTGAATGTTACCTATAAATTTAACTAAATCAGGACCAAAAGTTCCAACAATCACAATGATTAGATTTGATTAAGATAACAGGTATTTATCTTAATTTTATCTTATGATATCAAAGCAGGTAAACAGTTTCATTTGTGTTATATGTCCCAAAGAGTCCATTTCATGAAATATACTGTCATATTTCTTGATGATCCTGGCAGGCATGTGTAATTAAAAATAAAACTTGGTATCTGTAGCCCTTCCCTATCGTCTCCTCCATCCAAGTATCTGCAGGTCCCAAGCCTGCAAACACGTACTTGTTTGAGGAGCCCTGCCGGCTTAGACAACTCACAAAATTAGACTTACTCACACGTACAGAAGTGTTTATAGCCTCAGACCTGAACACCCAAGCTTGCAAGAAAGACTAACCCAAATACTGACTGCTCAAAACGAGACAACTTCTGTATAGAGTACTCAGTGTTTTGAAGAATAAATGTAAAGCTACAGAGGGGAAATTCTCATTTGAAAGACATGATATTTCTAAGGAAAATATTAGTAATATATGTAGAAATAGAGGATTAGAATCCTACAGAAACTAAAACCTGCTTCATATACTGTTCAGAAAGAAAGAGCAAGTAAAATATCAAATAAAAAGCAATGACTGGGATGGTCAACAGCAAGTGACAAGTAAATAAATTGTTAATCAGTAGTTTAAATGGAGGGGAAAATAAAAATCCAGCCGTTGTTCTCAACAGCAAAATGTTTTTATATTTTTAATTTCAAAATTAAAGAGGAAAATATGACTCTTACTATAGAGTAAATACCAAAAGAGGATTAACATTAATTTTTAGTATTCTTATTTACTTAATAACATGTATATTAACAGATGATAGAGTTGTAAAATGGCAGTATGCTGCTCTGTCAATTTTTTTTTCTGATCCAAGCTTGTTTAACATTTAATTTCCACTACTACCTCAATGGAATTATTTTCCTTCCTATTTGGGGTTACATATAAAAAAATCATTCTAAACCTGATTTGTTAGTTGTAAATGTGCAGAAGAACTTCTGTTTGCATATGGCTGAGCCAAAGCATGCTTCCTTTATGTATCTAAATTGTCCATATGAAGCCAAGGGGCTAGCTCCTGCTTACATGTAATAGCCCTAGATTCATGGGACAGGGCAATATGGATTTGACTGTCATCTAAACATGTAATTAGTTTTTATTAGCTCCAGCAGTCACTATGCACTTTATATATCAATAACTCCCTGACTGGCTGTACCAAGAACAACAGAGTAAAGGTTTAATTTTTTTTGTTTCTTTGTTTATTCTCAGCTTCATTATAAATTTGGGGGGGTTTTTTTCCAAAGGATGCAAAGGCATAACTCTCATGGATGCAAAGGAATAATACTCATGGCTAATTTTTAATGCAAGTTTCTGCTCTGGCCTCTCAGATAAATACTTTAATTCACTGGAAACAAGACTGCGGTAAACAATGTACAAAAAGTGAGTTACATTTGGCCTTGACACACATGGGCTTGGAAATTGCACCATGCCTAACAGACACACTTATCTTCATCTCCCCCCAAAACATTCTCTTGCTTCCATGTTGGACCCTTGAATAAGCAAATACAAAGTAAAACTTTCATTATGGATTACTTTTACTAGGCAAATGTCCTTCTAACAACTACTTAAAAACATCTTCAAGGTCTCAATTACAACACTACCTAATATTAGCATAAATGAAACAAAGCTATTAAAATATTCCTTCAAATAGGAAGTCAAGCCTGCATTCATCACGCATTCAGAACTTCTAATTTCAAAAAGAGCCCCTAAGTACTTTTGCTATCTTTTTGATGTTTAAGTTTTCTTTTTAGCATACAGTTTGATTCATTTTTGCTCATCCTCACTAGACAGATTAGCTCAATCCTTGACACAGCAGGCACTGAGGCAGGCTACTGGCTCAGCCGACCAGTATCAGCCACTGCAGCTCCAAGGGACTTCACACGTTACACACCTACCTGTTTACAAGACTAAAACCCTCTAAAGCTAAAAACTATTTGGGACAAAAGATCAGGACCAAATATATTCCATTTTTATTTTGATCCAGATTTTCTAACAGATTGAGCTACTCTTGTGGCAGGGCAGTGGGTAGACCAGCAGCGCACTATCTGGTGCCAGAGCCACCGCTGGCCCCAGCAGCACGGTGCACGTCCCCTCTCCCACCCTTCACCCAGTCCAACACGCTGCCACAGCCTCCTCTGTCTGCTGCACTAAGAGAGGGGGGGACTGACTGCACACAGGGGTTTCACTCTAGGCCGATGCCTAGATGGCCAAATGGTCACATTTCATCGTGCTCTATTAGCACAATTTGCACTGTTCAGAATGCCCTGAGATCCAAATTCTTCTATTCACTCTACTGAATTTCTGTTACTCAAATTCCATACTGTTCAAGGCTGCTAGAAATGACAGGGAGCAAGTGAACTAACTTGTTTCCTTCTTGACACCTTTTCCCAAAACTCCATTAGACCTAATTGTGATTACCTCTTGGATACCAGAAAGCAGTACCTCATTTATTCTTAAAGTTGATATAGAGAAAAGCACTGTATAGTTTGGGGACTGTCCCTAAGGTTAAAAAACAATGGCCTAAAATTTCAAACTCGCTTGTCTGAGGTTAGGCTCCTAAACTAGGCAGCAGGAAAGGCAAGACAATAAATAAAAGCACTGTAAATCAAGAACAATTATTTAACCTAATGCCTGTGTTACATACAGATACTAAAGCCCACCTACAAGAGCAACCGCTATTTTCAGCTCTATAATTAAGCAAGTGGACTTCGTTAAGAAAGTTTGGATAATAAAGTTCACAGATATTGGCCCATATTTGCTTTACCACTATGGAGTGGGGAAAAAAACCAAACTCTTCTGATGTGTTAGACACTTCAGATATGTGCTCATAACTTCTTGGTCCTTGTGCCAGAGACATTACAGTCTGTTTCCAAATAAAAATCGTGACATGAAGTGATCACCAAAATAATTTTGACCTTCAAGGACAAATTAAAATGGAAAAAAACAGCAAAAATTAATCTGCTGTTTTTCCCACTGAAGGTTAGATGTTGGCTATTCCCCTAGATATAAAAAAATATATACTTGTGCATAAAGAGGAGACCACTACAACACAATTCTTCCCATGTACTACCTTATGCACATGTGCCTACCTAACGCAGGCACAAAGCCCCAGTAAAACTACACAAAACATATGGGTTTTTTCTATATGATGATAGATGAATATAATTTACATGGCTACACATGCACACATACACACAGAGAAGTCCTGACAGCTGTTACCCTCAAATAAACAAGGCTATTGAACAGACTGATACAATTCCTACTCAGTGAAAAAACAGCCCTTAATTTCTGTGGGATTTGGATCAGATTTGGTTAAACTAGGTAAGGACTAGGCATGCACTTTATAGACAGGTATGTTCAAACACATTTTCAAAGCAACTGTTTGTGAAATCACTCTCCAGTATAGCTGTTTCACTGTATAGAACTATACTGCAGTTTCATTAACAACTTACAATTCTGATTATAACCAAATACCTTAAAAACAAATGAACTGAGGACAGATTAATTTGATTCTATTTGCTATTTTAAGTTGCTACATTTTTCCTATATTTTTAATGCAGATGTCTAAATACATGCACATATACCTAGTCCTCCACATACAGAGTTCTACTATACTAATTCAAATTTATACAAGAAATTCCTCTAACAAGAATGAACAAAGAGACTAATTTAGTTAATAAAAGTGAAAAGCAAAGGCCATTATTTAATTGGGACAATGGTAGCTAAAATTTCACATATGGAGTATGGGGGGTACAGGGTGACATGCTTATGTGGTACCAGTGAGTTCAGTAGTTACATGGGTGTTACACAGTATGGGGGTAGGGAGCGGACAGACTGTGGTCTTTTATGCATCAGAACACCCAAATTAATCTGAAAAGAAAAACCAAAGATGAAATGCAATGTTACTTTATGCAGAACAATGTTTTCTTCCATTTCAACCTCATCAGATTTATCTGATTTTTTTCTAATATTGCTTTTCTTGCATGTAACATCTTCTTAAATTTGGGCAGCAAGTAAAATGCCTAAATCATGAGTTTCTACTGTGTATAAATATATATCAACTGAACAAAATAAATGAAAGGGATGAATATGCCTCAAAGGAAGAGGTCAAATAACTTCAGAATAAGAAATTATCATTCTTGAACCAGTACTTTTTGTATACCAGTCTAAAGGAGTTCTACTAATGGCCTCACTGTAGGAGCAGAACTGACTCCATAATCTCATGAACCATATGGGAAAATAAATGAAGGTCTTATGCAAAAAGATATAGTATAGCAAGTCACAAGGGTTTCAGCACTCGTGTTCATTTGGGAATCTTTAAACCAATGGGCATGACAGTACTTGGTAACATTTTGTTGACTGAGTGCTAAACTGCAGGATCTCCATTCTCAATTTGGCAGCTGCCTTATACATATATTTTTTAAACCCATTACATGGAGAAAGGCTTAGTATGACTATGAATAATCAGAGAAGGAAACAAGCAAGCAAGCTAACAAACAAGGTAGCTGTGGTTTGTCTGTTATAAGTTTGGAAGGTCTCTGTTCAGTTGCCAGGCAATAATTGTTAGTGCTTAAAAAAAAATTAAAATTAAAAAATTAAAAGCAAAAAATAAAAGAAAATACCCCTACTCTCATGTTTTGACAACCTGATCAGAAAGAACCTTAAAAAACAAATATTCCTCTCAGGTTTTGAATAGTCCCTCTGCCCTGGAGTAGATGCAGCATGGGGAAGCTAAATAATAAAGCCAGAATATCTATTGTTAATAGGTTTACCAAGCATGTGAAGAGATAGCCAGTCACACAAAGCCACAACTACATCCTATGGAAACTGCTCAAACTGACAACAAACAGACATTCACAGAGACCAGGATCCTTCAGGTAGGGCTATAGGGTCTTTATCCCAATTCTGTAACTGGGCAATTAAAACTAAAGCAAAATTCAGCAAGAGCTTGATTTCCAACACAAACGAGATATTTTTACCCATGGTGAAAAGGAAGGGAAAAAAAACCCCTCAGATGCAGTAGTGCAAGACAAAAGGCCTTTTCCTGCAAGCATCTGCGTCTCTTTGCAGCATTTACTGCTGTGAGGAGCCCTATCGTGGTCAGGCTAAGTCCTGTTAGAAGACTGCTTGGAAGAGGAGAGCCCTTGCTGGCTCAGGATGTAGTTACTTTTCTCAAGAAACAGCTGCTGGGTTTGCAAGCAACGTACCAAGCTTTGTATTGCAACAGACTGCTGGTGAATGCAAACAGCCGTAAAATATTTTCTTGACTAAATAGTTAAAATTGGGGTTAAAAAAACACCTGAGTGGAAATTGCAGAAATGCAGAGAGTCACTGGTCAATAAACATTATTTTTTAAAATGTTCTTGACTCGATAAACTGTGATATAATAAAATAGTCTGCCCTGTACTTCAGCATAATTAATACTGAATAGGCCTTAAAAAAGTTAGTAAATATTTATGAAATGAACTATAATTTTCTTAGTGTATGTTAAAACCTGTGAATCACTAAACCATCTTTAATTTTTTGCAAAACTTATACATATCAAGAAAAGGATCACATTTTGCCTTTATGACTTCTATGTATTTGCATGCACCTGTATTTGAGGATACGTCCAGAGGTGCACATACACATCTATCCATGCACCATAAAATAACCAGCAAGCACATAACAAAGATTTCTAGATTCACAACTACTGGGTAAGAAAAACTAAAGAAGTAAAAAATGCACCTTGCATAACTGTTATAATAAGTTAAAACTATTGTGTAAATTAAAAATTATTATGTAAAAAATGTCATGGTTTCTGATACTAATCTTTTTTTAAAGAGCACAACCAGGAAGCACTTGGAGAAACTAAAAAAAGAAAAAAAAAACAAGTGGCAATCCTGATTTCCCATTTTATAGGCTCTTTATTGCTGCATTTCATTCAGTTTGGCCAGTAAAAAAACCCCACTAACCTAAGAGATCAATTGTTTATCTTCCTGTCCTAGCCAGATTGCCTCCTTGCTGTCATGTACTAACAAAAATAAGGTACAGTTGTTTATCTGACGTTAACTATAAAGTGTTTTAATTTAAAATCAAAAGATGGTTGGGGGTTCTTTCTTTTCCTTTTCACAAACATACTTTTAATTTTTTTCTAAAAGAAAGACATGGGACTTGAAAAAGTCATTGCCATGGGTCCTTCAAGATGACTTTGAGGGTCACTCTTAAACATAATGTCCCTTATACTGCAAGCCTGATGAGCAGAGCTCTCAAAGGTTTCAGCTGAGTGACTTGGCACCCTGGTTTTTTATGTCACACTATACATGGGTACTTCAACCTCTTTACAGAGCCTAGAGATGAAGGTGTGGGTGGCCTGCCAGTATATGGACTCCAACAGTTCAGTGTGGAAATCAGTATTGTAAAGTAGGGGTTATTTTCGTGCTACCGTTTTTCTAAATTTGGTTCAGTTAGGTTGGCCTTTTGCCACAACTGTGTGAAAAAAACATATGCACAAGAACATACACACGCACAATTACTTACAAAACTCTGTATAAAAATGTGTCATGCATGTCAATATACCCTATTTTTGTGTAGTATATTCTCCCTTCCCATTCTCACTTGCCTCAACTGGCCATAAAGCAGGGAGCACTTGCTCCCTTCTATGCCTTGTAGCTTCCACCACTGCCTGCAACATACTGCAGATGGATAATCCATTTCTAAACTGCCTGCAAAGTCCACATCAGCTCTGGGCAACAGGCACAGCAGCACCACTCTACCTACAAAGCAATTAAGGTGAGGAAGCCTAGCACCAAACTCAGCAGCTGAGAGGAAGATTTCTCACACTTACATTGACAAGCCCTGATGTCTGCACACTCTGCATCCATGATGAACTTCGTGACTGTCCAAGTGCCAAAAGACAGTGGCCAATCCAGCTACTGATCGCAGCTGCTGAACTGGCGGCTCGGGTTCACTCCTCTGATTTCTGCCCTGCCTCCCAATTTTCACCTCCTGCGTTCCCCAGGCGCACTCATCATGTGTGCATTGCAGGAAACAAGGTGGGAGGAGCAATGTAGCAGAGGAATCAGCTGAGGGCCCTTTCCAGGAAGAGGTGTCCATGGAGGCAGGTGAAAATCTAGGAGACACGATGGAAGCAAAACAGAGAGACAGTGTGCATGTGCCTGAGTCAGGACAAAGGAGAAGGAGGAACAATGAAATAGAAATAAGGAGAAAACAGAAAATTTTTTTTAAAAGAGGGAGGGAGGGAGGATTGAAAGACAAAAAATAGGACCGTCTTGCCACATTCCTATCATAAATTGCATTTAGTCATTTCTCCACCTGTGCCATATCATACTTCCCCAGCTGTTGTTCCTGTGAGGGCAAGGAGGGTGACTGAGCAGCATTGCTTTGATGAGGGCGCGTCTGAGAACCAACAGTGGACAGATCTGTTTTTAAAAGCATACATGTCACTCTGCTAATTTGGGGGTTTTTTGCCTTCATAGATCCTGATTTGAAAGGAAAAGAATCAAATCAATCAAATCAAATATATTGTCAAGAAACGACACCTCCCAAAGGCATGTCATCTGTCCCCTCACTTTAGAATGTCCCTCTCTTTCTACCTCCTTGAGAAGAAATCCAATTTGTTTCCCAACCAGGAATTGTGCCTGGCTTGCACTTGGGACATATGGGCTGGAGACTCTCTGAGGAGCAACAGACCACAGGAACAGATCTACAGCAAAGGCTGAGAACTGTGCCATGGCAGGGAACCTCTCACTGCACCATCCCTGCACTGGAGATGGACAAACAAACAGCAAATCAGCAATGAGTGTATGTTCACGTCAAAATTGGCAAACATTAGCACAGTCAGGAACATCTAACAGGTATGTCAGGATTTTTCAACAGACAAATACCTCTTCTCTTAAATCACTGGCCAGTTCTAATGTGACCAAAAAAAGCATAGGAACATATGCTGAAAAATAACTAAAATATAACAACATAATTAAAGAGATTTAGAAAGAAAACCAGAAAGTGATAGACACCTGGCATCAGCTTGGCACTAAGGACAAGGGCAGCTATACCAGATATGCAGAATTTTATTGAGTCACCTAGCCAGTCTTTCCAGACAGAGAAAGGCAAAGGCATTGAGACATTTCTGTATTGGCTTTTGTGTCTTTCTTTGGGTGTTTGCAGCTCCCGGAACTTATGTTAAATTAACACTGCTGACTATGTATTCTGTATATTGAGGTTAAATAACTGACAGTGTCATGGCTGCTGGCCACTTAGCCCCAGTCCTTCTCCAAATTAACTAGCCTTTTTTGTCTTTACTCCTCTCCCAGGAAATGCTGATGGTTTTTCCAGAGTGGACACTATGTGCCACTCACTCAGCACAAGATCAAACATGCTCTCTTCTAGGCCACGTCCTCCTTTCCCTCCTTCTGCTTGTAGTGAGGGTGGACACCAACACAGGCATTGACTTACATCTGTACAGCTGGGACTGTGATGCAATGAGCTGAACAACAGTACATGTCTTCCCAATGCTTGTCCCGATTCCTCTGTTGGAAAATAACCTTTCTTGCTTCAGTAAAGCTATAAACAAAAGGGTGTGGTGGGCCCTGATTCGGCAGTGCTTTCTGCCTCCCACACCTCTCCGGTAGAAATGTTCACATGAGGGCAGATAATTCAAAGAGAACAAAAATGGAAGAATCCCGTCCTTTAAAAAGGATTTAATTTCTCCATGGCAGTTTCCCACTGCTATCCATTTTTTTCCTTCAACCATGCAGTCATTTTGAAAATGCATTGCTTAAAACAATCAAATTCTAAGAATTTTTTTTTTTTGCAACTTCCCTATTAAAGAGGTTTGGAGACAAATTGAGAATTTTCAGGTTTCCCAGGCAGATGAACCTTGTCCACTCGGGCAGAAGCCCATGATAGCTTACATTATTTAGCATGGCATTATCCCATGCTGTTTACTTATAGCTTGCTGAAAATAAGGGATGATGGAACACATTTTCCAGGGCACACCCTGGCTTTATTCTTAGTAATTTGTTTACTATATTCTTGGCCTAGAAACTCACAATTCTCTGAACCCTTTTTAAAAAACTACGTGCCCACTTTCAGCTGTGGGGAGAAGGTGACAATAACCCCTTCAGTACCTCTGCTGGTTCAGCAAAGGGGGAAACTTCAGAAGACAGCCTGGCCACCTCCCAGGAGACAGTGCTGGTTCAATGGGAGAGCACGGATTTGTCAAATTCAGAGAACGAGCTTTGGGGATGAGGGAATCCTCTAATAAAATAAACAGAAAATTAAATTCACCTCTGTTTTCCTCTCACATGTCTCCCATCTATGCCTGCCTGGAAGAGAACAACGTGGTGCCTAGATATTAGCACTAAAAACACCACAACTCATTGACAAACACAGGAGTCCCATTTTGCCTCTGGCTGGACTCGAGGGAATCATCTCTTTCCTCCTGAGGAGGTTAATGCTGCATCCTGGTGACCAGCTCAGGTACCATCAGTGCCGGAACACATGTCCTTGTCACCACACTTACATCTCAGCCCACGACTACCTACAGACAGGAACGTGGGTCCCAGGAAGCACCTGAGCTGTGCTGGAGGTTGCCCTGTGGCCATGTGGAGTGGATGGTGTCTACTAACCCCAGAGAGGTTCTACAGAGTTTAAGGTTGTATTAGAAATGAGACTCGTATCCTGCTGCTACCATGATGCATTTCTCCATGTACAAATAGAAAAATTAATAAAGCATCTTCTATCATCCTTCTAAACCCATCTGAACAACAGCATCAAATATGCTATGAAACACAGGTGTCACTTCTTGTTTTTAAGTGGTAACTGTGACTTTCACGGGGACTAGTTTTGTAACTCTCTTCTACAAATTAGGAAGCTTTATCTATCCAGAATTAAAACAAAATGCTAGAAAAAATTTCTATTTTATATTCATGAGCATATGTATATTTTGTGCATGCATGCAGCTAACCCTGTACCTCTGTGTATTGTTCTGAACAGTACTAGGTCACTTACACAGAAAATTCAATGTATTTAAATAAGCTGCAACTTCTCCCTGCTCCAAACAAAGTCCATGGACAATGTTGCTCATTCTTTTCTGGTTATATTTACAAATGGAAATGGATGATTTTTACAAACAGAAATTAAAGTGAAAGAGCACAGTGTCATTTCAGACTAAGTTTGGCTGCTGTAGTGCTCCTCTCTGAAGTTTGGTAAGTCTGCACCCTATATTGTCCCCCCGACTACTTACCACATCTGCAGTACCATAAATCTGCCAACCTATCCTATCATTTTTACTACTGATTAGGCTTCATTGGAGTTTTCACTCTCATGCCATACGTTAGATAAACAGAGTGTCAGCTAGGCACGCTGTAAGCACGCGTAACTGCATTACTGGGTATCAGGGCAGTTCCAGTGGTCGTGCTAAACCAGTGACAGTAACAGCGAGAACATTTTGATAAAACAGGTTTGTGTGGACACTGCCAGCAAGTCAGAAAAGCCTATTTAGTGTTCCCTAAGCAGTCCCCATAAAATATTTCAGGAAGAGAAATAATAACTATTTGTCCTTTTTTTGGGGGGTGGGGGGTGAAGGGGCAACATGACATCAACCACATTAACCTGCCCTCTAGTATAAAAGCTGAAAGGTATTTATTTTAATTTATAAAAATAGACCCTTTAGAAATATATTTTAAAACATCTAGCATTTCAACAAGAATTGACAGTTATTGAAAGTTACACAAAAAACAACCACCACAAAACTTGTCTGAAAATATAATAATACAAATAAAAGTTAATTTACATGAGTCCTTTATAAGACCAATCTCTATATCTAGAAATGAGATGGCAGCATACTACACCTAATGCAAATATTATACCACAAATATATTTGTGGTAACACATCTAAAAGAGAAACAATGAGAACTGATATGCAGATGATCTGTAAAAGATTCAAATACTAATAAAAATTGGGGGAGAAGGAGGGGAGGGTAAGAGTGTTAAATCATTATTTCATGAGGCCTGTATTCACAAAGCAATTTTTTACAGATGGTTGGAGGTATTTCTCAGCCCTTAACTGACAGGAATACAGGAGGCTCAGAGGCCTTAAGCAGCAATTCTATTCATAGGCCCTCAGCCTTTATATAATTGTATTAAGTGCAGTAACAGACGTAAATTAACATGCACTGACCCCTCGCTCCTAGCAATGTATGCCTTGACCTTTAAAGAAACCTCAAGAGTAGTACTAGTTTAATATTTGATACAACCTCTTTTGGGGGAGATTAAATGCTGGTCTAGGAGGTGCATGTACTCCAGGCTCTAGCAGGCCTCACCCGCCTCTGGCTACGAGAATCTGCTTTTCTTTCATATCTTTAAGTAAGCAGAGTTTGTCTACTCTGGTGGCAAACGAGCTGATACCAGGAAAGCACTGCTAAGCTTTATGGGTCCTGACGGAGTGTTTGACCTAAGTCAGGTGGCAGGTTAGGAGCTCCTCTGAAGACATCTGCCCATAATGGCAGCTTTCTGAAGGAAGGTATTTTTGTTGCTTCACAGTAAATCGTCCATTGAAATTTGTAGGCAGACAGCGTCCCTCAAGAAATTAGATGCCAAAATGAAAAGTCAAAAATTGACTTCTTGCAAAAAGCTTTTCTATGTATTTAATTTACTCATAAATTGACTTTAAAATTCAAAATATAAAAAATTAATTTAAAATTCAAAATATATAAAGACTTTGCTGTAGTTACGTATCTATAAACTTTTCATTTTGTAACTGGAATGTACTTCCTCCTTCTCCAAAATTGCCACGTCTGGAAAAAGAGCAGGGGACAACAGCTAAACATGACTGAAACAAGGATATGTTTGGTTATTTTACTGGGAGGGAGTCCTTTTGCTTTTAAAACATGTGCTGTCAATTAATTTGCCTCTTGATTTTCTACCTCACAACTACAGGGGTAGGCAGAAAATTGTACTAGCTGTCTCAAGGATGGTGAATTTAAAAAAAAAAAAGAAGAAAAAAAAAACCTACGAGACAAAAACTACGTGAACTGCAAATGTCAGACAATGCATTTAACTATTTAGTAAAAGACTGTTAACTAGTGAATGAAGAAGGAAAGATGAGGCAAGTAAGGAGATTTTTGGCAATGCTCACTAACTTTTTTCCTTCCCCACCTTCTTAGCACAACAGGTTTCACTCGAAATCAATCCGACGGCCAGTTTATATATAACTTGTGTCAACTTTACGTGGATTTGCCCCCCTCTTTCAATGCCCTGACCTCCCTTCCGCCATCCTGGGCTTTCTCCCGTGTGGACAAGGGGCGATTGCCTGTACCAGGGGCAGCAGGTGCTGTTCCAGCCCCTGTTGGTGTTGGGGGTCCGGGGGCAGCTGTGGCCTAGTGCTGCGTTAGGCCAAGCCTGGGTCTAAGGGAATGGCAGCAGCCGGGAACCCGGACGGCTCCCCGGCTTTCGGGAGGGCCCCTTGTGAGGAAATCCCGGGGGTGTGTGGCAAGCCCGTCGTGTCGCCTCTCTCACCTGCCTGCGGCCCTCGCTGCTCCCGTGGCTCCTCCGGCCTCGACGGCGCGGCCGCACCTGCGGGGAAAGGCAGAGGGAGAGGAGGGTTAACAGCGTCGGGGTGGTTACCGCAGGGCTCTCCGCTCCTCCGCGACTCACCTGGCTGCGGCGTGCCCAGAAGCCTCGAGGGGAGCGGAGACTGGCTCACGGTCCCCCCCGGACGTCCCGGTCACCCGTGGGGATACACATACACATACACACACACACAGAGCACCAGAGCGGAGACCTTCCAGCTGCCTCAGGCCCAGACCTGGCACAGCACGTCGGGGGAGGCGAGGCCAGCCCCGGACGCGCGCTGGCAGGGCCGGGCGAGAGCCCGACGGGAGGGGGAGAGGGCTGGGGCTTCCCCGGGGCGGCCCGGAGGGGCTGCCGGGGGTAGGTGCGTGGTCAGGTGCGGCAGGCGCGGCAGCGGCCCGGACCGCCCGACGTGTCCAAGTGTTCTGCAGCGGATAGGAACCTGCGAGGAGCGAGGGCACGGAGAGGGGCAGGGCAGGGAGAGGGGCAGGGCGGCTGGGGAGAGGCGCCCCGTGGAGCTGCGGCGTCTGCGAAGCCCGGCCAGGGGTAGCCCTCGAGCAGAAGGGAACGGCTCCCGCTCCGCCCGCAGCAGCCGCAGCCCTGAGCATGGCAGCAACAGTTGGCTGGCAAGGTAAAGAGACGGGGAGCTGCACCACCGTGACTCGGATTTCCACTCCCGCCTGAGCTGCCCCCCCAAATCGCTCCTGGTTTCCATCCTCTTGAGGGACGACTGTAGGCAGGGAGTAGAGAGGATGCTTTTTTAGCCTTTGCTTGGCTGATCCCTCTTATCACATCTCTCTTCCTTTTTTTTTTTCCAAGTTCCTTCTACCTTGTCTCTCCCTTTAGAATATGCTCACAAGAATAAAAACCCTGTAAAGACGTTTGCTGGCGACCGGAAAGTACAAATGTCTTTTTTTTTTCTCGAAATAGAAGAGGATAAATAATTATGAAAATGCGAGCCTACTTAGAAGACACTGTGACCCTTCCACCTTTGTTTTCATCAAGCCAGCTAGTGCTCAAGCTACGTGTCCTGAGCAAGAAGGAAAGGAGGGAAGGGAGCAATGAGGTGTTTTTGCTTTGCCTTCTTTCCTCTCTTATCCCTTAACCGGCCTTTTACTCTTTTCTAAAGTGTGAGCAGGTCTTCAAAATCTGTTTTATCTCTCGAGAAATGTTAACTCTTAAACTGTGGTCCTCACCCAATCTCTCCAATGCAGGCTTCCCTGAAATGCCAGATCAGCCCTTTCTCAGCCGGATCTCCCTCCGTGCCGCTGTCCGGGGCGGGGGGGGGGCAGAGGGGAGAGCCCTTGTATTTTCTAACAGCTGAGACGTTAGTTCGCACCCCCACCTCCTTTTTATTTTACAGCCGGGCGAACCATAGGCCCCTGTGTTGCGTCAAGCGGCCACTCTGCTACCAACTTGCTGCTTAGATCTTGTCTCTTTCACGAGGCTGATCTGCACGGACAGATCTGCGCTTAATCTCTCCTTCTTTTGGGGGGCGGCAGGCAGGGAGGATTTCTCTTTGCTGTTTATTTCTTGCCCACGGAATCCGGGCTGGTAATTACTGCAAAGAGAGGGAAAATGCAGCTTCCCCAACTCCTGCCTGAGATGCTCTCAGTGCTGTGTGCATGCACAAGGCAGTTTCAGAACCACAGAGCTGGTGCTGATGCTGCTTTGCTCGCTTGCAATCACCTCGTCCAAAAGCATCGTCTCGGCTGGGTTTTCCCTCGGATTCTGCCTTTTTTACCCTTTTCGGGGGCACTAGTTTTTGCGGAAAGAGTGATTGGAGATATCACCGGACCGCAAGTTGCTTAAAATCAGGTTGGAAGTGGGCAGGGGGGAGGGAGGCGCCTTTGGCAAGCGCTTCCATGGTGCATCTCCTGCTAACTGGGGTCTCCCCCAAACCGCGGCGGCTCCGTGCACCTCCCCCTCCTCCTCCTCCCTCCCTATTATTTATGGAGTGATCCCAGAAAATCCCACCCTCCCCACCTCGAAATAAGCCGAGGCTCACGATTACAGAGCATTTAATGAATCGCTCCGAAGAATTTTTTTTTTATGAATTAATCTCGATCAACTAGGACACCCATATTTTTCAAACACGGCTATGCCCTGGAAGGNGGGGGGGGGGGTGGGGGGGGGTGAAGGTGAGGGTAGGAGAACTTTTAGAAGTTTTATTCTATTTTTATTTTTCCATTAATGAAATAAAAAACACCATACAGTTATCCGAATAAACGTGTGGTTTGCTCCTTTAGGCAAAAGTCGATTAAAAAGTTAGGCTACTAGGCGACGGGGAATATTTGGACGTCTGGGGGACCAAACGGAGTAGGAAAGGGGGGAAAGGGTGTTTATTTCTCTCACTACATATATATCTAGAGAGACACATATATACACTCACAGCGGGAGGGGGGCGGAGAGGGAGGGGTTGGACGGGGGAAAGGGAAAGGTGCCAGGAATTAATAATAGAAGCCCACAGAGTCTAGATAAGTCCAAGGCTCGGCGATCGCAGCTGCTGCTCCTTCGGCGAATGCGTCCTCCGCGAATGCTTTTTGGGGTAAGGGCTTCCCGGGTAGGTAGTTATGTACAGCAAGCCCAGACCGCAAAAAGATTCGCGAAGGACAAAGTCTCCCGCTGCTTCCTATATCCATCCATCCGGCTGCCACCACAACATCCACAGGACCCACGGGCGATCGGCTCCGCCATCCCCCGCCACGCCGGGTCCCCACCCCCCATCCCCGCCAAGTCCCGTTCCGAAACCCAGGACCCCGCCAGGGCGAGGCGGCGGTGGGAGGGAAGGAGGGGTGTCCCGCCACCCCCCCCTCCCCCCC
>WBMZ01012569.1:0-35192 GCA_013400975.1 Atrichornis clamosus | reverse complement strand
TGGGAGCGATGGCGGCGGGGCGCGGGGACCNGCGCGAGGTGGGAGCGATGGCGGCGGGGCGCGGGGACCGGCGGGGGCGATGGGAGCGATGGCGGCGGGGCGCGGGGACCGGCGGGGGCGATGGGAGCGATGGCGGGGGCGGCTCGGACGGCGGGGTCCGGCTGCAAGGCACGGCCTCTGGGCCCGGCCGGGCTCCGACATCAGTTCACGGGGGGGCAGTTCTGGTCCCTGTGGCCAGCGATAGGACCCGAGGGAGCGGCTGGAGCTGTGTCAGGGGAGGTCCAGGGTGGATATTGGGAAAGGTTGTTCCATCAGAGGGTGGTCTGGCACTGAACAGGCTCCTTAAGGAATGGTCAGGGTCCGAGGCTCACAGAGCTCCAGGAGCGTTTGAACAATGCTCTCAGGCACATGATGAAATTCTGGGGTGTCTGTGCAGGACCAGGGGTTGGACTCGATGATCTTCGTGGGTCCCTTCCAACTCGGGATATTCCGTGATTCTTCCAGGTGTTGCTGCTTAGTGCCTCAGCGGGGACCCAGACGAGATGCAGAACGACGCCGGGGAGTTCGTGGACCTTTATGTTCCTCGGAAATGGTGAGCGGGGACCTGAGGGGCCGGGTCGGGGCTGGAAAAGCACCCACGCCAGTGCAGCCTGTGCAGAGGGGCTTTTTGTAGCAGCTAATATCTGTGGGGGCAAAAAAACCCAGTTTTCTGTCAGTTTCTGTATTTTTAAGTTCCATATGTAAAGTGTGTGAAACAAAGACTAAAGTTGAGGAGAACACTCTGCATCTTCTGTTCCAAAACTGGAATCACAGACTGTTTTGGGTTGGAAGGGAACTTAAAGGCCATCTCACTCCACCCCCTGCCGTGACCACGGACACAATACAATATCCCAGGTTGCTCCATGTCCAACCTNGCTCCAAGCCCTGTCCATCCTGGCTTTGAACACTTCCAGGGATGGGGCAGCCACAGCTTCTGTGGGCAACCTGTGCCAGGGCCTCACCTCCCTCACAGGGAAGAATTTCTTCCTTAGATGGTTCGTATAAAAAATGAAAGCACATTTGCAGCATACAAGTGTTTCTGTGATCTGTGCTGCAAGTTGTCCTAGTGAACCTGATCAAGAATCACAGGTTGTCTTGATGGCACATCGTAAGTATAATTTTGTTACTGTAGTAAGGGGATAAGATGCCTTTTTTAAGTTTGTGTGGGTGTGTTAAAAAAGTAACTAAAAATAAGCCATTTGTATGAATTTTATTACAGGTTGTTTTACAACCTGTTGTTTCTCAGTGTTTACAACCTGAGTGTCTAACACCTGTAATGGCTCCTGGTGAAAAATGCATAGAAGCTTCTCCTATTAATTACCTTGATTGCTGTATTTTTTGCATTTTAGAAAAGAAAACAACATTCAGTGTGTTTTGAAGGCCTATATGTTCTGGTTTGTATAAGGGTGAACTGGGCATACAGAAACCAAAGTGAAGGGATAGTTGGCAACTTAGCATGATACTACCAACTGAAGGTTTCCTTTAAATGTACTTAAAACTGCATTTTAATTGTCTAAGTACTGAAAACTTATTGTCTAAATTTCTTGCACAGTTTTAATTTGCCTGTAGACTTGGCTTTAGTGGCTTTTTTTGTTATCATCACTATGTCCTTTTGTTTAAATAAATGTTGTTTTATTCCTTAGCTCTGCTAGCAACCGAATCATTGGTGCTAAGGATCATGCTTCCATTCAGATAAACATTTCTGAGGTAAGTTAACAGAAGTATGTGATGAGAGAGCTAAACCTTTAAACTCTCAATAAAAGTTACGGAATTAAACAGCTTGTGGTGCATCTTCAGTAATTCAGGAATGAAAGCCACAGTAGACCTTAACTCCTGCAGAATCCCAGTTAATGCACACGGGCTCCAGTTAATTTAAGCTCCTTTTAGCATGGTTTGGGGTTTTTTCCCCATTTTTTTAATTGGTATTTATCTTTCAGCAATTTTGTGGACACAATGTTCCTGTAGCTTATGAGGTTTAGAGCTTGATTTGATTCTTGAATGGGAGACCACAAGGAGACATTCCCATATTTTTTAAACAACTGAGTCTCGTGTGTTAACTGACCTAAAAAAAAATCCTTTAAAAAAACGCCCTGTTTGTGATTTCCTGTAAATATTAAGGCAAGTACTTTTCTTGTTCACCATGTTTCATTCCTTCAGTGATCCCTATTTCTTGTTTTCAAAGGATCAAAGATTAGCAGAATGTGGAAATGAACCCACCTGGTGTTGCAGGGTTCACTGCACTGTTTAATTTCATTATTTATATTGTTTAGTCTTTTTTCCTGTTGAATTAGCAGCTGGAGAAAGTGAGACAATTTATGTCTCTCAGCTTGGACATTTTCCTACCTATGTAACAAGTCTGTCCCCTTCCCCCTTCGGTTCAGTTTTCCATGATATGACCTTAGTTAAAAGAAACAAAAAAAAATAGCAAAGGCAGGAAAATCCACAAGTAAACTTTACATTGAGCTTTTCCATTTGTTCAGAACTCAATTATTTTTTTCTTTTAGCTACTATTTCTTGTTAATCTATGTGATCCACTTAATTTTACAGCTGCACCGTGTAATTAACTATAAATTTGCTGTGCAAAGATCATCTGTAGTTGCCTTTCTAAGTTCAGTATTCGCCTTGAGTTTTTGCATGTTCATTGTTCGATCCTGCAGGTATTTTTCTGCAGTTTTTAACTTCGGGTG
Organism: Atrichornis clamosus; assembly: GCA_013400975.1. Lineage (NCBI taxonomy): Eukaryota > Metazoa > Chordata > Aves > Passeriformes > Menuridae > Atrichornis > Atrichornis clamosus. The sequence continues at coordinate 32,466 of WBMZ01012569.1, read as the reverse complement.
CTTGGCAAGTGTGATGTAAGAGCATAAAACTTTGTAAGAATCTGTGTGCAGCAGCCTTCCTGTGGTTGCAGGTTGACAAGGTGACGGGCAGAGTGAACGGCCAGTTCAAGACTTACGCCATCTGCGGCCCAATCCGGAGGATGGTGAGTGCCTTCCTGACCTGCACAATGAGTGGTGCTGCTTTTTCTGTTCATTAATAATTAATGAGATGTATATTTGGCCCTGAAAACAAAATGTGCCTGCAGCTCCTTCTAGAGCAAGGATTTTTGGGGGGATAATGACGGCAGAGTAAAGACGTGAACAAATTCATGGAATCACAGAAGTGGAAGGGGCCTTAAAGCTCATCCTGTTCCAAGTCCTGTCCAGCCTGTCCTTGAACACTTCTAGGGATGGGGCAGCCACAGCTTCTCTGAGCAACCTGTGCCAGGGCCTTGGATTGACTTGGAATAATCCATTTCTACTGGGGAAGTTTATATTTATTTTTAAATCCATGACAGACGCAAGTGATTTTCTTTAAGAATGTACCATGATACTAATACCTGGCTTTTATCTGTTATTTATCATGACTGGACGTGTTACTACCATGTCTTAAAGATGGTGTGAGGAGTTCATCACAAGTCTGCTCACCCATAAATATATCTTGTTAATGCAAATATATATTTTTATCAAGTTAGAACTATTTCTTACACTTAAGGATGACAAAGAATTAACAGTTTATTTTGAAAACACTAATCTGTACTAATTGCTGCAGCTGCCTCTCTTCCATGTTTGTCAGCAGTTATTTGGACACTTCAGAATATTTTCTTTTCTCTTTTTACAGGGTGAATCAGATGATTCCATTTTGCGTCTGGCAAAAAATGATGGAATTGTTTCCAAGTACGTGTGTTTATCTTATCCTCTAACTCTTGCAGGGGTAACTCCCATTCCTAAATCCAGCTTTTAGGATGACAATGTGTACATTGTATTTACAGGATGATTACACAGTTTGTCAAAGATATTTACTTGAGCTGTTGAAGCAAACTGATTTGTAACAATGTTTATTTTGTTTTCTTCTAGGAACTTTTAACTGAAGAAATTCTGGTATGGAACATGTGAAATAAACAGTTTAAACCTATATTGTGCTGTGTCTTTTGTTCAAGTCATAAACATCAGTAGATTTATTATAGTTAGTCTTAAAATACTTAGAAATGTGTCTTTAAAAACATACAGATTCTGATTGTGAATTCTTAAAACAAATCAGCTTGTAAAGTCATGCCAGAGTTGAAATTCAATAATTTTCACTTTACCCTTGGATTCATTATCACTGTTCTTTTCCAGATTTAAGTTTAGCAATTGTAGCAGAAGCCCTTTTTTCATCTCTAATGGAATATTTGCAATGTAGCAATCTTATTGAGCTTGCTGCTTTTTCACTGGAAAATCTAAAGAGGTCCTTGTTATGATGCAAAAGGGGTCTGTCCTTTCTCCCAGATGCTGCTTTTGTGTTGGTAGATTCTGTTTGCACACAGGAGATTTTTCAGTTTGTGATTATCACTTAGAATGTCGTGTATGGGTTTGAAAAAAGGTAGTATGGTAGGACTTGAGTGGACAATTTTCATTGTCAGCTACACGTTACCAGTTTCATGTCCACAATCACACAGGGACTGTCCTGGTCATGTAGTCTGATCTGCACATCTCAGGCATTACTCAGAGGTTGTATCCGGTGTTCCCTGCTTGTGATCATCTCTAGGTTAACATTGGCAGTTGTCTGTACCCAAATCTCCGCACAGGCCCTCCCAGAATTCCTCCGAGCGATAGAGGCTGTTTGGTGAGACTTTCCTGTTTATGCTGTGAGCTGTCACCATGTCGAGCTGGTCACCGTGTGCTTTATTTCTGACTTGTTTGCAAGTTACTCTGTGTGCATGTGGGTGTGGGAAACATGGCTCAGGCCTCTCAGGAGAGCCTGGAACAGGGATGCTGTCGCCTCTGGATTAAGGAGAATGGCTGAGTGTACTGTCTGTCTCCTGATCTGTATTCCCAGACGTGGCAAAGTACAGTGTATTTCTTGGGAAGATCCTGTTTTGGCACCATGGATACCATTGAATCCAAGCACAGCAAATCAGGCCATGTTAATGTGTAGTTAGAGTGTGGTGTTGTTTTTTTTTAATTTCTATCAGCTTTTTTCAAATCATGAATTGGGATTTAGAGCGTAAGCTGCTGTATGGACACAACGAAGTACATAACTGAGCCTTTATTTCAGGAGCAGTTTCAGCAGAGAAGTCAGATCTCGACAGGCTGTGAGCCCTTTTTAGCAGAGCCATAACCTGAAACATCTTTGGCTGCACAGTCTCTCTTCCCACTGGTAACACTTGAATTTGCTACTACTCCTCTGAGCTGATAGAACTTCTAAAAGATAAACTCCTGGATGTTTCAAGTTGGGAGGAACTCTGCTAAAAAGACCAAAAAAAAAAATGCTTTATATTGAATTCAAGTTGAACTTAGTAATACAGAAAGCACATGAGAGAAACCTTTTAAATACTAAGGGGGGAAAAGTTAATCCCTACTTTATTTTTGAGCTATTTTCTTCTAACAGCTAAGTTAACCGTGAAACATACATTAAAAAAAAAAGGAGGGAGGGTGACAGTGTTAGTTGTGAGTCTCCTAGAAATAATTCATTTTTCCAGCAGATAAATCTGTGAAAACAGTTTCTGGAAAGACAAATACAATCTCCAAACTGGAGAGATTTCAGCTTGGCATGTGTCCAATCCTTATTCCCTGCCTTTGTACACAGTAAGAGGAGATGAGTTTTAATTGTCTTGATGTTTTTTCTGACATATCTTAAATTAGCTGCTTCTGCCTTGGCATTAGGGTAGAACTTTAAATAAAACCCCTAACTGTTTACTGCTGATAAATGCCTGGTTTACTAAAGAGTTTAAATATTGTTGACTTGTTCCTAATCCCCTGAGACTGTGTTCATCCATGTGGATTTCAGTGGAATTCCTTCACAAGGCACAGTGAACTGACAGCTTAAAAGTTCAAGATGAACTTGAGGTCTCTCAGATGTCTTTTTAAGTAGTACAACCCCATTAGCATGCAGCTGAACCAAATTTACACTTCTGGTTTAAGTATTTAAGAATGATGTAATTTAAAGTGTTCTGTGCTTTGTAATACTGATTGTTGCCATTTGGTTTTCAGAATTTTAAAACATTGAAACAAATTACTGTTTCATTAATTTCATGTCAAAATAAATGTTATGGTGCCATATCCTAAAAACAGTTCCCTTGGGAATGGATTAGTGCTGTGCTAAAGGCTTCACACCATCGTCACCAGCAAGACTGCACGTGAGTCCTACAAAAACTTCTGCAGAATCCTATCAAGGGAGGACATGTGTTCCTTTAAAAATCCATTTTCAGTTGCATTTTCTAGTATTGTGATGTAAAATGTTCTTTGTTTTCCTGGAACAGGAATAGTTCAGATGTTCGAGAGCCATGAAAGGGAATGAACTGTACTGGTACTGTACAAGATGGACAGAGTTGCCCTTACATGGTTACATTGCACCAAGTCGTGAAATTCTTTGCTGTTACTTACGAGGACTTGGCAGTGGCATCCTAAAGACATCTGATTTAACTGGGGCTATTTTAGTGTCTTTGGCCAAAATTTTGCTGCTCAGACAACAGCCTCAAACTCCTGAAATCACCTGGGGGTTTTGGTAGGAGCTTGTAGATGTCTCAGAACACTGACTTTTCTTTTCAGCCTTGACGTTCTCCTAATGAACTGCACGGTGCTGGAGAGCCGCTTTGGTGGGTCTGAGCCGTGAGCCTGGTGTGATCAGAGAGCCGGGGTCGGGAGGTCGCTGCTGCTCCTGTGGCCGTGGGCACAGCAGGAGCAGCTTTGGCAACACCACCCGTGCCCGAGGTGCCCGACAGGCACAGCCCTGCCGGGGCTGCGGCAGCACAAGGGGCAAGGTGCTCCCCTGGCAGGGCTCTGCTGCCCTGCACGGAGAGCACTGCGACTCAGGGCAGCAGTACAAAATGCCAGCAGTGTCCCTTGCCTTCGTGTGTGTCCATCCATCCCTTCCTGGCTCTGCTCCTGGCTCCGGAGGAATGTCTGGAGCAGAGCTGTCTCACCAGTGCTCCCTGCAGAAGGGAACCTGGGACAGCTGTGTGGGATATAATTTATTTTCCCGAAGCATGTGCTGATGCTGGAGGCTGTTGCAAGCCTACCTAGAGGACTGAGATAATCTAATTCCACTAGGTTTGGCAGCAATTTTGTTCTTCAGCTGGATGTTATGGAGAGCTGTCCATTCCCACACCTGTTTTGTTCAATTGCTGTCACTTTGAGTGATACACAGAGATAAATACACCTCTGCTGCAAACACTGCTTTGGACAGGTTAAGGGGGGATTTGATTTTAGTTAATTCATTTATGGCTGTCTGTTTTGAGGCATCCCAAGGGAGGCAGCTTCCCTGTATGTATGTTGGACTAATCAGCCATGGAAAAAAACAAAGAAAACTAATTAGGCATTTTTTTCCTGCTGGGAAACACACTATTGTTTAATATCAGATAGGAGTTCAGCTTGTCTGAATTCTCAACAGGAACTCCAGGTACTAAGATTTTAAGAATTTAATACAATGAAGTCAATGTGGGATGGGTTTTTTTTCATGTATTATGATGAAAAAGGTATTATTTTAACATCTGTTCTCAGAGAGCTGATAGTGAATAAAATGAATGTGACCAGGCTGAACCAGTGTATTTTCTAATGTACCCGCCTGAGCATGTTAACAAATTAACAAACTTAACAAATTTGTTAACAAATCCTGTTCCATGTTTTCTTTCTATGGAACTGGGACAGTGGAGAAGAGCAGGCAGGTGCCTGTTCTGCCCAGGCTTGGGGCCCCTTTGCTGTTTGCAGTCCTGGGGCTGACCAGGGCTGGCTGCCAGTGCCCACCCAGCTGCTCTCCACTCCCCCTCCACAACAGGGCAGAAAACAAGGTGGAAAAGCATGTGGGTGACAGCAGGGAGATCACTCACCAAATATCATCACGGGCAAAACAGGAAAATTCATGTATTGCTTATTAAAACAGAACTGGATTGACAGCACCAGGATTAGGCTGCAGACCGTGGGAGCCCCAGAGCTGTACATACATTATCTGTTAATTCAGATGCTCTTCCAAGAGGATGGAGGACAATCCCTGTGCAGGGAGCCAAGGCTTGCAGGGTGTTGATTGGGGGTTCCTGCAGGGATGGAAGTGAGAGTCACACTTGCATTTTGGTGAACAGGTTGTCAGCTGTGTGCTGGGACACACCCCATCCATCAAAATTCAGGTGTTGCTTATTTGGCTCTAAATGCAACAATCTTTTCACTGTTTTCACAGGGCACCAGAGCCCAGAGAAGCTCCTTGATCCATCCATCAGTACCAAAATACAATGCCCTGCTGCCCTGCTGCGAAGCCACTCAGGTAGTCATCCTCTCACAAGCTGCAGTGCCTGTCAGGTAAGTCAGGTTGAGCAAAAATGCTAAAATACCATGTTTTATTTCACAAAACAGCGTTTTCATAAAGTGTTCAGCACAACTCTGTATGGGTTGCTCATCCAGCTGGGAAATGTGATATTTCATGCTCCAGGCAAAATGTTTCAAATGTCTGAGGCTGAACAAAAATAGCACTTCAAAATAAATTGGGTAGTGCACAGGGGAGCTGGCAGAGATCATTACTTGCTGCTTGTCCCTGCTTCATTCAGCTCTTTCCCCTACAAGGGCTAGAAAGGCTGGGGATTTAATTCTCCCTTTGACCAGTTCGAGGCTAAAAGAAAGGGATTTACACGCCTGATTTCTGTTCTGGCCAACGGAGCCATGCTCGCAGCAAACTCCCTCTGCATTCCTGGGAAAATGGGGTCATGTGTGCGGGATCACTCAGCCAAGCGTGGATGTGTGACAGTGCAGCCCCCGAGCCAGCTGTGCCGAGATAAAAACGACCTTAAAAAGTTGATGCTGCAGTTAAATTCAATGCCTGCTGATGGGTCAGTTTTGCTCCTGTCCTGTGTCTGCCCTCAAGTGCCCAGAACCCTTATTCCAGTACATTAGCTGGTAATCTCAAACTTGGAAGTGTTTCCAGGCAGGCTGACCAAAATCTGAGGATCTGAAACTGCCTGTTCCCAAAAATAAGTAAATAAAAGGAAGCTAATCCCAGATGGTGCTGATTAAAACATGAACTACAAAGGGAGGTTAAGGAAGCAGCTTTCAGGCTGCGAAGTATATTACCTGAGAGGGAGCTTGATCACTGTGCACAGAGCTCGTACATCTGGAGACCCAGCACATCTTGACACAGCACTGCCTTTGGAGGGCCTGCATCCTCCTGCAGGAGATAACAGTGCCAAACTTTGGGTCTTTTGATTAGAGAGGGAATTAGCATCTCGGCAGTCATCTTCTTGATGAATGATACAAGGGTGACCACAGGAGGGATAAACATCTCGCAAGTTAAAAAGGCAATTTTACAAGATTTTTCTGACCTTCTCCCAGGTGCTGGACTTGCCTAGGGAACAGGAGGCTTTACAGGTGTGGGACAGGTGGCAGAGTACCTCCCTGCCAGTGGCACTGCGGCCAGTGTTCACTTCTGATCTTGCTTGAATGGTTGATATCTGATCTGCTTTGGGTTTAAGGCTCCAGGTGCTGATTTTTTGTTTTCCAAAATGTATTATTTGTCACCTATCTCTGTGGGTTTGCTTTTTCAAACTTGTTTGAGACCATCCTGACAGGAAGATTAATCCTTGCCTCAGTTGAAACAGTGCTGACTCACTGCCATAAGCCACAATTCCCTGAAAACTTTAAATATCCAGGAAAGTCTCATACACAGTTATGTATAATAGCTTTCCATTGGTTATGTAAAAACCTCAAATTATGTCCCTTCATCAGACACCTTGTGGCTCATGCTTGCTGTGTTACTCAGCCTTCATTGCTCTCAGTGCCTTTAAAAAGAAAGAGGAAAAAAAAGCTCTGTTTGTTTCTGCAGAGCAGTGAACTGTTCCTGGTGTGCTTCCCATTAAGTGTGCATCACAGGCATTCCAAAAAACTGCAGCACTGGGGGGCTCAGGAGGCCTCGTGTGTACTTCCAGCACTGTTTGTTTTGGGCAAGACCTGTCCACTGCTACATCCTATACCAGAACTTACGCATTTCTCATAGGAATGTGATTTAAAAAGTAGGAAGCTTTAAATCAATTTAAGGAGTGCTCAGAAAATGCAGTATGAGGTGGCGTAGTTCTCTAAATAACTTACACAAGCAATATAAACTTTAAAGATCTGCAGTGAACTCAGTAGAGCCAGTGAGCCAGAGGCAGGTGTGCTAATTTACTGTTTTAACCCCTGGTTTTATCCTCTGTTCAGCAGGGGAATTTTATACCAGCAGTTTTCTGTACATGCAAATAAAACTGTGTCTTTTTTCTCTTTTTGAATCCAGTAACATTTATGGGGGTAGGACCCTTTGAGTGTTCGTTCTTCCTTTAGGGAGTGGGTAATGAGGGAGGGTCATATCAAAGCTGACTGCTGGAAAGAATTACTCTGATTTACAATGCTCTGCAGCTTGAGATAATGCCCCTGGTATTTGGAGACTCTGAAATGCAAAATGCAGTGCTCATGGGGAGCCTGCTCTCAGTCAGCCCTTTCTTGTGTCAGTAGCTGCGACCCAGGAGTGTGGATCCCACCAAGGACTGGTCAGTGTCAGCCCACTCCAAGGCACAAAGCTGTAGCTTCCATGTCTGCTCCTCCTGCTCTGGCCCAGTCTGAGTTCCTGCATCCCTAAGGTCAGTGCAGCCTCTAATGCAAATTCCCAGGATACCATTAGCCTTAGATTCCCAGCTTCGTGAATTTGCAAGAGACAACTACAGACACTCTCCAGAAGTGCTCAGAGTTGGGAACAGAACAAACCAAGAGAAATTCCAGCAAAGGGGACGTGACTGATTCCATCTCCAGATAACAGTTCTTATCAGAGAAGCTCATAAATCCACCCAATTTAAAACAGTGTCAGCAGCATCCCGTGCTGCATTGTGTGTCCCCTCAAGGGATCTACAGCTGCTTGTTCCAATCAACGACTCCCATTCTATCCTTCAGGTTCCCAAAAGTCACTACTTCCTGGAAAACGTTTGTGGGAATGCTAATTCTGGATGTCCGTGCGGCCTTAGAAAGAGCAGAACGTGTTGCTGCTGTAATAAACAGCCCAAATTACAGTTTGGCTGTCACTCGGGTGGCTGGGAAATGCACTAGTGATTAAAGCAGCATATACTGGCAAAAACAACATGCCAGAAGTATGGAGCTTGTTAAATGTTGGCTTTGGCATCTGATTCTCAAGTGTCTGGTGGGTTTCGAAGTCTTCCTCGAGACAAAACGTCAGTGTCTCTCCTGGGAATTGTAAATAAGACACCTGATAGCCCCACCTTTTGTGAAGCACAAACACATGGATAACACATGGATAACATGGATAACACCACCGTCACTGGTCACTGTCACCCTTCTGGTGTCACCACTGCCATTGCAGATGGAGATTACTTGAGGAGAAGGACACAAGACCACACCATGGTAGTCTGTGTATCTTAATTCTAGTTTTACCTCAAGCATTTTTTGGTTTTTAGGTACTGTGGCCTAATAAAAACAAGGCAGAAAATATACATTTACTGTTTGGAAAAAAAAAATCCCACAGCTTTGTCATGGAAAGGTATGGATTTGCTCTTAAAGAATGATGTAGATGTGAGGAGGTGAGCATTCCTGTGAAAGAGTTCATCCCAGGTAAAATATCAGGCTGACACCCATGTGCTCCAAGTGATTTCTCAACAACTCCTTCCTGCCACATGAAAAAAAAATATTTGTATTGTGGTCAGCCACCCCTTTTAGGGATGTGCTGCAGCAATTATGAGAAGTGAGAGGGAGTCATGACCTTGCTATTATTTCAGCAACCCTATTAGGGGAAAATCTGTGCATTTGTTTCAGCCACATTTTGTCTCTTCCAGCAAACAGTTTGGTAGTTTCCAATATACCAAAAAGAGCATAAGGGGATTTTGTCTCCAGTGTTGTGACTTTTGAATGACCTTGCAGAATAAGGACTAGATGACGAAGTGACCTCATAAAATACTCTTTTAGGAAAACACCATGTCATACACTGCTGGGATTAATTGTCCAGAACAGGATACTGGGAATAACTCTGATGTTTTAGAAGAACCTATAAAACAAGACTCTGGACTCACCCCACAAGGTGGAAAGAGAGAGAGAGAGAGAGATGAGCAAAAGTTCAGCATCTTGGCTGCCTTCACAAGGTTGTAATAGCCCCTTCCTGGCTTCTGAGGTGGGGAAACACGGGTCACAAAAGCTGTGTCCTTCTACTTATCAGGTAACTTCTAAATATGCTGTTTGTGCCTAAGCAGGAGGGTAGTTGTGTGCTGAGACCCAGTGCTGCAACAGCTCTGCCTCCAGGGGTGACACAGTGCAAAGTGGGATTCTCAAAGAACAGCTCTGGGGAGCAGCATTTAGGGGAAGAAATTGATAAAATGAGAAAATAATGCCACAAATTTTTTTTTCTTGACTGTTGTAAGAAGTCATTGAAAGATAGGAGCAGATGAAGATGTTTGGTGGTTAGTGAAAGGTGAATACAGGTTGGGCAGCAGGATCTTCTTACTGTCCTGAAAGGAGCTGCTCACCGGAGTGCTGAACCCGTGGCCTTGTGTGTGTGTTCCTGCACTGTTTTGGAATGTGCTGCACAAGGTGCACGAGATGTTCCACAGCCGGGTGCAACCCTCTCTCCTGGCCAGGCAGGGAGGGCAGAGGGACCCTGACAGAACACAGGAGGTGAGATGTGAAGAGAGACAGAGTGGCTTGGTAGTTAAAGAGCAGAGAACCACGCAACTGGAGCTGATGCCACCTGAGCAGGAGATATCTGAGCATCTGCAGTGGGTCTGTTTGTAAGGAGGGATAAAGCAGGATAACTGCAGGAGCAATGGACACATTCAGGGGGAGTGGGAGAGGAAAGAGAGAGCATTTGGCAAGACTGAGGTGCTCAGTGCTCGTGACTTGGGGGAAATCTCAAGGAAAGGCACACTGAGATCTGGAGAGAGGCACTGCTGCCTGCTGGAAGAGACGGGAAGGGAGAGGTTTTGTGTATTTACACTCTGTGGGGCCCAGACATTGAGATCACTGTGCGAGCCACGTGTTCTTTGTAAATGCGTGGGCAGCTGGATGCGTCCTGTGACACCAGCAGCACCGTGTTCATCTGCACTGTCTGGTACTGCTTAATCTTGGAAAGAAGTGGTGCTTCCCTGTCTGCTCCTTGGAAATGACCTGAGCAGCAGCAGCGTAATCACTTGCACTAAACACACGGCTGGAATCCTTTTGATGAAGTCCAAGACATGGGACAGCTTCCTCCTGTTGCCTCGGGGGCAGACCTGACCGTCTGACTCCCATTGTGGTGACATTTCAGAACAATTTTATGTGTTCCGGTCGGCTTTAATTGAACATCTGGGTTAATAACGGGGAGATTCCCAAGGCTGGCATTGGAGTCGGGAAGGAAAAGGAGTCATTTTGGAGTCCTTCCTTAATCCCAGCTCCTTTGTTAGACATGTTGGTGTTATTTAATTGACTGTTAAATCCCAGTCACATGAACACCCTCGAGTGTAATCTCCTGTGATAAATTGCCCAGTACTCGTGTCAGAGGCACATTCTGGTCTCCAGCCTATGCAAGGCTCAGTGTCCTGTGATTACAGCTGCCTTTTGCATAGGGAACGAGGGAGGAATGGATCTTATTTCAGTTTAAATTGATTTTAAAAGACTTCAGATTTGCATAAAGACACTGTTGTCTCACCTGCCTGAGGTCTTTGTAGATATAGTTATTTTTTCTGTGCTATTCAGCAAATGTTTACAGGGTCCAGGTTTTATCAGACAAAGGCAGCCAGCCCTTGGTGGGGAACAACCAAACAATTGCACAAGGTCTCATCTCACAGGTGGGACAGAAGGGAGGGAAAGGGCTCGGTTAGGGTCAGGTGGGAGCTGGTTATCTGCTGGAAGCACACAGTCAGATCTCTAGGATCAGGAAAGAGAATTTGAAGGTGGAAATGGAAACAGATATGAAGAAGGAACTGCGCAGATAAGAGTACAATGGGAATGAAAACCTGTAAGTTGCCAAGAAAACCTTTTTATTCCTACAATCCTCTAATATCTCCCCATTTGATTCTGGTCACTCTCCCCCATTAGAGATTTCATCCTATGTCTTGTGGTCTCTGAGACCTACCAGGGCCAGAATGACAGGCCGGAGGCAGAGCAAGGTGCTGGCATCCCTGAGGGGCACAGATGCTTGCATGGAGTGTGGAGGGGATAGTGAGTGACTTCTGAGATGCTCCTGACTCCAGTGGCACTGCTTTCCCCAAACGCTGTGAATTAGGAAGGTGGCAGCATCTGTGAGCTGACCAGAAGGGTCTCTGCTCTCCGGCCTCCACATCTGGATGAGGTGCAGATTTCATTGTCTCTCAGATGCAGGTTTTCATCCCACTTTGAAGCCACTTATACCTAGCTGACAGGGCAGGTTTAGCTTTGCTCAGTCAGTCTCCACTAAAAGATTCTTCACCTGATGTTTCCTTAAGTCTCAGGGCAGCAGCAAAACAGCACACGGCTCCTGCCTGCCTCCGGGAAGGTGGTGGTACTTCCAGCAGCAGCCTGGAAGTTCCCTGGGAGCAAAGCCAAGAAACCAAGGATCTGCAGCAGGAGAGGAGCAGCCCTGTGGGAAGCAGTCTGCAGCGTGGGCACATCCAGGTAGGACAAGAAGTCTGGCCCAGAGTGGGTTCAGGTGCAGGCAGCTACATCTGGCAGCGGTGTGGGCTGGAGGGAGCGGTCCTGGTGTCAGGCTTCTGTCTCCCTCCTGGAACGCAAGGCTTGTGCTGAGGGCAGCCTGATGGGCGCTATCTCCCCTGCCTTGTGGCACTCAGGGAAATGGCAGAGTGTGGTGGTGGGCTCGGGGAGCAGCCCTGGCGGAGTCACTGTTCTGCAGGGTCCCCTCGGGCGCCTGTTCCTGCCGGGCTGCAGCAGCTGTGACAGCATCCCTGTCCCGCACACACAGCACGTCCCCTGGCACGGCCCTGCTGATAACAGCCTGTTCCCTCGGCAGCCACATCACAGCCGTCTCATTTCATCCAAATGCCCCTTCCCCTCCCAGCCCTGAATCACCACCAGGCTGCTATCAGTGCCCATGTGTCACTACCAAAGGAATTCCTGATAGTATCCCTTTCTTCTCCTCCGCTTTTCCCAGCCCCCTTTAAATCCAGAATAATTTGTACTTCCTTGTGACCCCAAAGGCACCACAAAACAAATGTATCAACATGAATGTAAGCGGTTTAATCAGTAAAATGCAAGATTAAAAAAAAAAAATAATAACAGTACCCTGCAGGGAGAACGACTGAGAAAAGAAGAGCAAATAAAAAGAAATGCTCTGTATGTTCTGGCTGGGAGCCAAAAGCCCTCTGGGCCAGGTTTGGATAAAATAGGGCTTAATTTCTGGTGTGAGAAACCACTAGAGTGAATCTGTAGCAAACAAAGGCCAATTCACAAAGGGACACAGGCCAGGCTGGAGGAGGAGAGGGCAGCCTGCCAGTTCTGCCAGCTCCCGTGATTTTATCATGTCTTGCAATATCAGATGTTTTACTTCTAGCTTCCTTTTCCACTTGCATTTTTTTTTTTTTTAAATTGCATTTCTACTCATGAAATCTGTAGGGGAAAACTTGAGGTACACTCCAAAGACGGTCCAGAAACCAAAATGAAGATAAAAAACACTCGAGTTCATTAACTTAATGAAAATTAAATTGAGACTCTTAAACAAGACTCAGGGAGAGGAGGGGGTTTTTTAAAATGTTTGGGCTGGGCAGTGTGAAATGCTTTCTTGGACCATGAACAACTGTTTACATTTGAAAAGAAATGCTGTGTCAGCAGTGCCAGTGGGCTCATCGCTCAGTGACAGCATTATCTCCCTGGAGAGCTTCCAGCGCCAGAGCAGTGTGAGATCCCCCAGATCTCACAGGGCTCAGCTCTGCCCTCCTCCACACCAGCAGAACCTCTGCTCTGCACATCCCAGGGCTCGGGGGGGTGACAGAAAGCCAGCTATGGTAACAGGGTAGTACAAACCTACCAAGGGAATTCTCTCCAGAATGGGAAGCTTGCTTGATTCTTAAAAGTCCACTCTTTCCCTCGGGAGCACAGCAAAGAGCCTGTACCCAGAACAGTGGCGTTTCCCTCGCATCCCACAGTGCGGGTGGTTCCGACGGGAATGAGTTGTGCTCCCGTTATTTCTCTGATTCTTTCCAACAAACAGAGCAGAGAGAATGGCTTGTTCTGAAAATCCAAAGCTTTTCTATGAGCTGCACACTGTGCTTAATACCCTTGATAATTCAACACTTGGCTGGTAGAATATACATTTTTTTTTTCTCTAATTGCTCGGATCCAGGCAGTGCGTTTGGGATTCAGCTCTCAAACACCCCAGCATTTGCTGCAGCTACAGAAACCAGTGGCATTACGTGCAGTGGGGACAGCTTTAGAGCCACTCTCAAGAAGGCTGTTGGGGATACAGGATTGCTTCCCCAGAGGTCATCCCTGCATTTTCCCATGATATTATCTGATTTTTGAGGCCAGTTGTGGATACAGGAATTCTGCCCACGCACATTTCTTCTGGCTGCTGTAGGTCCTGGGATGACAGCAGGTCGGCCCACACAGGGCAGCCTGTGGCCATTTACCAGCCCACGCCAACATAAGCTCAGGCCTAATTTTTGGGTTTGAAAACATCATTATGGGAGTGTACACAACTTTGGTGTCACCACATCCACTTTGGTTTTACCTCAGGCCACCATGACTTGGGCTTTCCCCATAAGATCTGTGATTGAACACAAGCAACGTGGGGTGCATCTGTGCAGTGGTTTGGGCTGTTTTGAGGTTCAGTCCTAAAGGAGGCACTTCTACAAACTGTTGATTGAGTTGCTGCCACTTTAGCAGACCAAATAATTAAGTTTTCAAGAAGATATTGAGGTAAGGAGCTGAGATGTCACGATGCAGTTGGTTGAGAAGAGGTTGATGGAGTTTACATCACACCCCACTCTGTTAGTGAAGGATTTAAGCCCCATCCCTAAAGAATGGTGCAGTGGGAAGGAGAGGGATGAAAGAACACTGCAGTTTGCATGACAGCAATCCAAAGATTTGGAAAATCCAAATTGCTCCATCCCCTCTGTGCTGCCAGGGACAGGTGGATGCAGATTTTTATACACCCACAGCACCAATTTCAGTGACAGCCCCGTTCACAGCATTGCTGACAGATGCATTTCCTTCCAGGACAGGTGTACTGGGAATGACTGGCGGGTCAGGATCCCTCTCCCAGTCTTCTGGTGCCATGCACAGGTGTCCCTTGATGGGGCAGGGAGCCAGAGCCACAGCAGGCTTGGCCACATGCCACAGCTTCCAGCGTGTCCGTGTCCGGAGCCCAGCCCTGGCATGGTGAGGGTCCCCTGTGGGCACTGCCCTGCTCGGTGCCCAGAGGCAGATGCAGGTTTTCCACTGTGGTGCACAGGCTCAATGGGACTAATGGAAGGGAAACAAGGAGTGTTTGACCCTCGCTAGTGTCATAATTTCAAGTGATGCCCACCCATTCCCTGAAGAGTCTTTTACACCCGCAGGGCTCTGAAAAAGAGGGCTGTGTTCTTGCTGTGTATGATTAACTAAACCCTGTGCTGGATGTAACAGGCTGAATGGGGAGCTGAGGACCCTGTTTGCAAAGATAAAGGACGTGCAACTGCACTGGCACAGGCAGTGCCTCTGCACGAGTGGGTTTGGAGACGAGAGAGAGGCTGGGCCCTGTTTTCATCTTGTTTGTAGCTGTGGTACTTACAGTACATGAAATTTGAAAAATCCCTTTGTTTGGCCGCCCTCAGGCTTCCCACATGGAAAAAGGGTGTGTGGGGATGGGAGTGCACAGGCTGTGAACACAGTGTGCTCTCTGATGGAGGCAGTGGGGAGGGGAGGAAAAGTCATTCCCCCACGTAATGGGAATTCTTTAGTTACCACCATCACGCAGGAGAGGCTCTGCAGGTCACCCATCAGGGAACTCCCCCAGGGATCTAAATCTATTCTTTTCCCTGCCTCCACCCCAGTGTTTCACTCTGCTCAGATACAGACATGCTGAGACAGCACTTTCTTCCTATCGTTTCCACTTGCCTCTGTTCTCCTGAACCAACACCGCATCTATCAAAATATTACAAGGGTCAGGTGCTTGCAGGGTGAGGAGGTACAGAGAAGTCCCCAAGACTGCACATGCGAATTCATTTCAGCATCACCTGTCTCCTCTGCTTATCATCTAACACTGCTTTTATTACTCATAAATTTTCAAACGGAGCAAAGAAATTTGGGCAGCTCAATTTGACTGCAAATGCTTTTGGAGACTGACAGGAACAACACTTAAATTGTCACATTCCAGCACAAGCATACTTTTCACTTCAGATAGTGGGATAAAAATGATATATTATGATGGTTTTCCAGGTTTAGTTTCACCTACAGCACCGTGCATGGCAGCGGCCATTAGTAAGGAATGATGCCAGAACCAGACAGAGCCTGTGCTCTTAATTGTAGGGGCCATTTGCTGTGCTGATAACAGACAGTGACTGCCTGTGTACTCTGACTTCACCTGCTCATGTGTTTCTAGTTTTGCTGGGAATGGAGGCAACTGAGAATATCCCTTTTGTACCATCAGCGCTGGGTTTTTCCCCCTCAAGTGTTCTGAAACCCCAGCTTGTACTCAGACAAGTGTGATGTCTGAGCTGAATGGAGAGATGCCCACTTCAGGAACTGGTCCAGGGGGCAAAGTTCAGAAATTATCAGAGTCCAAAAGCTTCTCCATCTCACCCTGGTATGGCTGTGTCTTAGCTGAGACTGCACAGCCCCTTCCAAGCAAATTCCCTCAAGGGAGGAGTAGGTGTGGAGGCAAATACGATACAGCAGCCTGTGCATTTTATTGCCCAAATTTGAGCCCTGTGCTCGTAGAAACAGCTCAGCACATCCTGGTGTGGTGTTCATTAGCACACAGGGCATCACTTTTAATGGGTTTGTGTTGGTGTAAATATTCAGGACAGGTGAGGGGGACTGGGACAGCTGTGAGATCCATACTAGATACTTTCTGGAAGTGACATTAGAACAGTATTTTGCCTTTTCTATTTCTGTTTGCAAATATTTGTGTGTCTATGTCTGCACACGGTGAGCTTGTTTTGTAATGAATCTTTGCCTGTTTGCTAATTGTTGCCACACAAAGCCCTGCTGCATTTGGCATCTGCTTTCCTATGAACACCTTCACTTCTGGATATTGCTTTGATAATCCCAGCAAAGCCATCCTGACAGCCCTGACTGATTGTCCCCATTCATAAAAGTGCATCTTAATACCAAATCCTCCCCACTGCTGCCAGCCAGGCAGTTTCATTGTGAAAAAGATTAAACTATTATCCCAAGCAAACACCAACCTTTAATTTTTAAATGTAAGGTTAGAGTCTTCTGATGATGGAAAATGTCAGGATGCATGGGACAGTGTAATTCTCTGGAGTTTCATGGCCAGTATGTTTAAAACTCATGAAATATAAACTACTGCCTCATTTGCTACTTCTGTAGGTGAATGCGTCCCCTCCCCCAATCCAGTCTCAGCTGGTTTGTAACTCAGAAATGAAAGTGAAGCATCTTTTGTTTTGCTTTTCAAATGTTTTTGTGCTGTTGGTTTTTTTTTTAATTCTGCTTGAGTCACAGGCTAAAATTATAGTTGATTTTGGACTATTTACAGCACAAGGATTTTAATAGCAGGCGCTCGCTGAAAACTCAAAGAACAGTCCCCAGACATGGACAAGTTAAACTCTTTGCTACTGGGTCTTGTGCTAATACCAACTTTTTCCCATGGATTTGTATCAGACATGATCTAAGCGAGGTGCATTTTGAGTCAGAGTCCTGCTTTCTCAGCAGAGCAGACTGCTTGGCTGATGTACTCAGGCACCTTCATGAAAACTCATTTTTACCACATTGGGTCTTGGAGCACTTTGGGTTTTATCAGGTCTGCTTTGAGAGGTGAGATTACAGCCCAACACACGTTTTAAATTAAACCATTTTGGCTGACGGGACTCTAATGGAGAACAGATTTAAGTAGCCTGAGTTACCATCACAGATCTCCCCGTGAGGTTGCCTCTGGCCAGCTAAACTCTTGCTAAAGGGTGACTCATTCAGTCTTTGTCACCATGGGAGAGGGTGCATGCTGAAGCACACAAGTGGATGTATGGAACAGTAACCCCTTATCCAGGCAGCCCCTGGCGTGGGGCACTGCTGTGAGCCCTGACAGGATCACAGGGTGGTGCAGGTGCCACTTCTTGTGTGTGAGCAAAGGCAGCAGTGGCCTGAGCTGTGGGGTGGTTCATGGGGCTGTGGGGTGGTACTTGGGGTGTTCCATGGGGCCATCACTCCTTCCTGTCGCTTGCTGGAACTGCTGAGCTATTGCACGCAAGACCTGGAAAGTCAGCATGGTCTAGAGACAATGATTAAACAGAGATTCAGGGCCTAAGGAAATGCCCTGGTTAGCTGAGATTTATGAGCCGCGGTCGGATATGTCACTTGAAGCTGCCAAAACAGAGGGGGATGGGCACTGGTCCTTCTGGAGAGCTGCAGGCTGTCCTTTCCCATCCATTTGTGTCCCTGCTACAATGCAGCTGTGTGAGCAATGCCTATAGATTCAGGTACTAGGCTCTTCCTTGGAGTCTCTGGCCTTGGGTTTTTTCCATTAGTAAAAAGAATCCTGAAGTCTCGCTTATTTCACATCTTCAATTAAGAAAAAAATAGTGTTTTTCTACGTGGACTTTGCTTATTCTGCAAATTTTTTACTGAGCAAGGGAGCTGAGGTGAGGAACTGAGGCTGCATGGTGGAGCTGTGCAGATCCCTGGGTTTGATCCATGGCTGCTGATGTGGCTGGGGAGTCTCTTGCTGACAGAATGCCTCTGGTCTATAGCAGAAAGGGACTCTGGAGTGAAACTCTCACGTCTTCATAAGGCAGCACCTCTGTGCTTTGCCTGAAGTAAGAATGTGGCTGGAGTTACTGGCTTGTGCTTCCACGATTTCTGCTCCCACCTGTTCTAGAAGTGAAGAGTATCATCAGCCTCCTATTTCTCCTGCACAGCTGTGAAAGGTGTAAGAAGAACCAGGTCACCTGTGGCAGTCGTCCCCTTTGCCACCCCAGCCTTGTTGTGCCAGGAGGTGACTGGGAAAACAACCAGCCATGAAGTATGGAAATCCCTGGAATGCTGACTGTCTTCATCTCAAGGAGGGGATCTTCTCCTGGTACATTTTGTCATGAAAACAGTTTATTAGTGGAGGGAAAAAAAAAAGAGCTGCAGGGGCTAGAAATGGCAGGCAGGCAGGGGAATGATTTCAGAGGAGAAAAATGCTCATGAACCTCTCTGCTCCTCCCAGGCAAAGAAGCTGCCAGCCTTCATGTGGCATGTCATTCATCAAGCTGTCACCCCGGGGCCCGTGGGTTCACCCAGGAGGGAGGTGGGGCACACCTGTAACCTTTGCCTCCGGAGCTGTCTGCGGCTGTCCCCAAGGCTGGGTTCTGACTGCAAATGCAACACTGGGCTGTGGGGGAGGTGGGGAGGGGCTGTGGGGGTTCATACCTGCAGAGGTGGGAGAGGAGAGTGTGTGGAGGATGCCCTGGGAAGCCTCAAGCTCCTCTGCTGTAGGGGTGTGTTGTAGCCTAGGGACACTTCTCCCCTCACAGGGAGCAGCAGCACAGCCCCTCTCTGCCCCGGGGGTCCTGTCACTACACCCCACACCCACAGAAGATCCATTTCTGGAGAGGGATCCCTAGTGCTGGATTTGCTCGTGTTGAGAGTGGTTAAGAGCTGCTTCAGAAGATTGCTGATCACCGTCCTGGGCCGCAGAGCACCTCCCAGACCTGCAAGCAGACAGCTCCTGCCTACAGGCTGGGGCTCTCGGGTTCTCCTTTGAAGTAACTCTTCCTCTCCCCATCAACTAAAGATGCACGTTCAGATTTTCTATTTAATGCCAGATGTTAAAGCAGCTTCGTCTGTGTGGTTTATCTTAGAGCAAACACAGAAGAAGAGCCCCATGCTGCAATCCTGCCTCTTGGAGTGACTGAAGGTGGGCTGGGCAGGCTTTGTGCCTGCTGAGGGTATGAGCTGCCAACAGAGACAATAGCTAGGCAGGAGATGAAAAACACACCTGGTAGGAAAAATGAGTGGGTGCCAGCTTTTTTTGAAGTAACAAGCAAGTATCTGTATAGAGGGAGTGGTCTTTCAATTAGGGTAAAGTACTTACTTAAAGGATTTACTATCGGGCCAGTAAGTCCCACTCTTCATGGTTATTGTATAATTTATACAGCACTTCAAAAGTATCAGGGCCCTCTGCAAGAAAATACTGGGGGAAAATCCACTCCTCAGGAAGTGTGCACTATGACCTTACAAGCATTAAATCCCCGACTCTCCCTTTCTGTGTAACCTGGAACCCGCTTCTATTCCAAAAAGTCTCCTGAGGTCCCTTTTCCTTCCCTTCATCAGTTGCTTTGTTCTTATTACACGTAAGTTTATGGATTGAAGCAGACACTGTTCTTCCTGATATTTAATAGGATGCTGCTTTGCGTCAGGGAATCAATTTCATTTCTTAGCCACTGAATATTTACAGATATTTTGGTTTTTTAATGTCTTGTCCCTCTTTTTGCCGTTGTTTTGTTTTGCTTGTTGACTTTGTTTGGTTTTTAAAACTTTTTTCTTTTAACCTCTCAGCTCCACGGGAAGTGGAATCTGCGTGGCTGAAGTATTTCTGGTATCGGGGCTGTAGTGTTTGCTGAAGATCAAAGGAACCTTTCCAAACATCTTTGTTATCATTAAGAGGTGGCAGCCGCATCTTAAATAACCAACCTTTTCATCCAAGGCACGGGTGATTGAGACACACCAAATCCTGCTGCCTGGGCTGCACTTCAGTTCCTTTCTGGTCAATCTGGGCAGCCCAGATCTCTTGAAGCTGAGCTCTGGCCGCAGCGAGCCCCCAGGGGATGATCTGACCTTTAGTATGAATTTAGATCTGCGCTGTGACTTCTCTAAATTATGCCTGCCAGAGGTCTTGGGGTCACAGCGCTCCATCGTCAGAGCACTTCCAGCTCCCAGCACACTCCCGGCAGTGTGGGAGAAGGGATGCAGTTATTGATACTGATTTAAAAAAAAAAAGAAGAAAAGCTGGATGCAAACTGGGTGTAAAAATGGCAATCTGCCGGGGCGTGTGCTTGTGAGTGCTGTGTATTTAGAGATGTTTCTGACAATATAAATGGCACCCCAAAATTACTGGTATGGGGCAACAGATTAGTTCTGCACATGTCCCAGATGGTGTTTCTGCCACCTTATAAATGGTTAAAGTAGAAGAGCTGCTCTCTTTGCTTAGATAAACAGGGTCTCTGTGTGAATAACTTGCAGCCCCCAGTCATAATCCCTTTCTGATCTCTAGTTATAAAAATGATAGATGGAATGTAAACTCCATAAAGATTAGTAAACACCAAAAGAGTAGAAAAAATATTGGGAAGAGTTGTAAGGTTTTTCTGCATTCCTGAGGAATTCTGCAGGGATTCCTTTTCCTTGGTGGAGCTTGTGCTATCCCCCAGCTCATTCTCCTTTCAAACTTGCTGTCTGGAGACAGTGGGGATGTTCGTGGAGGATTTTCAAGTATTTCTAAAGAAATCTGGCATGGATTCACTGTAACCTCGTGTAAATGACATGATTGCTGCTTGCCCCGCAGTTGTGAAGCCGGGTAACAGGATGTATGTACTTGTCAAAGAATTTGGGGATTTACTGCTGGCTGTGGTGCCGTGGTGTTCTCAGGGAAGGAGTTCTGACTGCAGAGCATCGGTGCTATATGGCAGAACAACCCTCTGTCATTCTATACATTTCAGAGTATTTACATGGGATCTTCTTTTCCTAAACTTTTGCATGCAGGGCAGCAATTCCAAACACAGCTATTGATCCTGTGTCTGGTGTAGGATGTCTCATTTTCAGAAGTTCATCGTTTACCTTAAAATGTAACCATTTTACACTGTACAAATGTGAATTGCAAGTTACATCTCTCTTAAAACAAACCCAAATTAGGTCCTTTAGTGCACTTTGTGAAATGCTCTGGGGTTAAAACCTGTGAAGGTGGATCTTCCCAAAAATGAATAGTTGGGTTGTGGCAGCTGCAGCCTTTGAAAAATCCAGCCCACTGCGCATGTGGAAGATTTGCTGGATTTGAAATAAGTTTCTGCTAAGTGGTGACAGTAAGGCAATTTGGAGGAGGGGAAAATGCACTGAACATGAGATGGTCCCCTCCTTTGGGATGGGATGGGATCAGGGGTGAAGGTCCCAAGCCTGGCTGGTGCAGGTGGCTCTGTGGGGCAGGGAAGATCCACTGGGAACAAATCCAACAAGCACTTGTGGTGTGGTTAAACCACCAGTGCAGGAGCCATGCCTGGGCTGTGAGCTGAGGGATTTGGGGGAAATGAGGAGGTTGTTTCACCTACACTTCTGCAGGGTTTTCCCATGTACCTCCCACCTCTGCAGGGCCTTTGGACGGTGTTCAGAGCAGCAGTGTCAGGTTGAACAGCTCCAGGGACAAAGTCAGGCTTTCATTTAGAAGGAAGGTGTTTGTGGTATGTTGCCAAGATGGTGTTTTATTGCAAATTATCAATGTAAGCTGCAAGAGAGACCACCCAGAATTTCCCCTGAGAACATGGCTGCGCTCAGAAACTCCTGTCAGATTCCACTGCCATCTTGTCCCTGCAGTGGGTACAAGCTGCCTGTCCTCTGCTGATGCCACGCGCTGTCAGGTCTTTTTTCTGTTACCCCAGGAGAGTATTTTACTTCGGTGTGTTTGCAATGTGATTGTATCTGCTTTGCTGCTGGGAAACTGGGGTGCAGGCAAGCAATTCTTCCAGGACCATGTAGGAAACTCAGGAAAATCAAGGACTCAATCTAGACTCCAGATAAGCACTTAAAATATTTTTGGGTTTTTTTCTCTTTTGCTGCTGATTACTGCAGCTCATTTATCTTTCCTGACTAACTCAGCTATCCCCATTGAAAATCTGGATTTAGCTGGAGACTACTCCAGCAAAACATTTGGGATTTTGCCCTGACAAAATCTGTAAGCCTAGCTGAAACAGCACAGTTTATGAGTGCTTCAAGAATTAGAAACTCTGCTCTAAGTGCATTGACCTGTCTTGCTGTCCTGCAGAATGGATGGATCACTTTCAGTCCTGACCTAATGACACTCCACGTGGCTATACATCATTGCTCTTAATATTAGGGACTGCTGTCTTAAACCAGCAAGAGCTGGACGCCCCTTCCAGCAACGTGCAGTGCTTACCTGTGTTAACAGCCTCGCACAGGAAGAGTTGTGCTTCCAGATGCCTGGCTTGTGCAACCTCTCAGGGAGGGCTATTCCTTAAATGGGTTAAGAGAGCTTAAAAAAATAAACTGCAAAAGAATTGTTTACACCCCTTTTTATAGCTGGGTCAGTTCACAACCTGGTTCCACAAATGGTTGTGTTGGCACAGCCAGAAGGGGAAGAAGGGCAGGAGCTGATTAGGTCAGTGCTGCTGCCAAGGACAACATGTTGTGAAGCCACGGCCTCGGCCCCTCCCGTGTGGGGAGCAGGTCCCCTCCATTCCCTCCAGCCCTAAACACCATCAACAAACAGCAAAAGGGAATCTGATGCTTCCTCTCCCAAAGCCAGCGAGTGCCTGCAATAATGAGGATTTGATAAACACCCAAAGGACTTACTCTGCTTGTTCAGTGAGCTGGAGGCCAGGGAACAGCCAGAGAGACATTAAACAGCAAAAGCAGAATAGATTATCTGTAAACCCCTGTGAAGCTCATGCTGCTGTGTGTGGCAGGCTCACTTTGGAACACGGTTGGGTTTAGTGCAACTTCTAATCTTAGTATCAAGTCAAGGCTTGTCCAGAGAAAGTGTGTGCGCCTTTATTAGTATGCAAATCACATGCCTTCTTTATTACACTGTCTCTGCATCCCTCCCTCTAGAGGTGTTTAATAGAAGCAGGCAAGAACTAATTAAATTCCTTTTTTCCTACCTCATCCTTGAAGTGCAGCGCTCAGGGCAGGAATGCCAACGGGCACACGCCCATACCCTCTCTGCTTCCAGAACGAGTGTGGCATGCCTGACCTCCACCTCATTAGGCAAGGAATAAATCCCCCACCATGCAGATGAGGATGTCAGGCACTATATGCATAAATCACATAAAGAGTTTCCAAATGGCTTTCATCTTGGGAGTCCTTAAGAGTTCAGAGCTATGGATCAATCCAGAGTGAATACCTTTCAGCAGTAATTCCACATCTGAAGTTCCTTAATAATGTGGCTCCTTTAAATAAGATTCTAAAAGCCCAAGCCGGCTGAAATGGTAGTACACAATCAAGTTAATTACTTTAATTACTATGAAATTATCAGACAGTGTATTTGTAATTTTAATCTCCTAATCCGCAAAGTACCTTTTTCCCTTTAGTGTTCCTAAAGAAAGTAAAATAGCTTTTGGTTTCTTTGCCAGATTTTCAAGGATCTTTGAAAACTGAGAAGAAACCTCCCACAAATAACCCAGCTGTGATTATGAGGTTTCTTTTTTCTTTATTTAAAATATCATCCTTTATATGAATGCAAAGAATTTAAAAGCAGTAACAGGATCTATCCCAGCAAACCAGCCATTTGAGTTTAAGAGTCCTTTGGTTACCTGGGCTGTACAAAGGTAATGCACAACATAAACCTTCCTCAAAGTGCTGAGGAAATTGGAGCTTATGGCAAGGGAGAGAAATCTCACACTGAAAACCAGTGGTCAAAGAATGAGCCCAGGGCTACTCTCTGTTACATTTCCAGCTGCCTCACTTCAAGTGTTACGGCTGGAAATCTATACTCAGTTTTGCATTGATGGATCCCAAAGTGCTTCCCCGTGGTTTAAAAAAGGGTTCCCGACCTCCAGGGCAGCAGCCATTCTGCACCACCAGCTCTTTCTCGGGGTGATCCAAGATTCTCCAGTGTAGCAGGGCTGTTTGTAGAGAGGCTGCTGCAGGACCCCACAGAAACTCCTGAGCTCCCAGCCTGGAGAATCCCTGGGGCTGCCCTGAGGTGAGAGCTGGTGTTGGCTTTTGCATTCAGCAGCCCTTAGAGCTGAGTTTGGGGCCCATGGTGTTTCTGCTCTGTGTCAATCCTGACCCACTGTCCGTTTTTGTGCTTGCTGTTTGATCTCCTGGCAGGTGAACTGGAGAGGCTGGGAAGAAAGTGTGGGATTTTCACTGAAGTTTGTTGGATGTACAGGGTCCAACCAGGGCTTAGCTGTTAAATCCACTTTTTACAAACTTAAAAATGCACCTACATTGGATGGCTGAACATCTTACAGCTTTTACTCTTATCATACCCCATAGCTGCTACTTTCCGTTTTGAGCTGATGAAGAGAGGCAGAGAAAAAGTTGAGATGTGTCCAGGGTCATGTAGGAAAGAAGCAGCAAAGGGATTTGAGCCTCAGCCATAGTCCAGGTTCTTGGCTGTGGGACCATCTCCCTTTGAGATGTCTGAGACAGGCTCATGGCTTTTCTACAGTGGAGAAAGCACATTTTTTTCCTATTTGCTACCTCTTCCTATGGGAGGGAATTATTTTTAAGCACAAAATAGCTAGCTGTTCCTATTAAGCTACTGTAGGAATAATCTGCATGGAAAAAAACTCAGATGCTTTCCCAAATAGGAAGTAATTTAGATTTCAGATTAATGGCTGTGACAATGGAAATATATAAAATCTTTTCCTGATATGGAGCCCAAACCATGGCTAGTTCTTATCTATGGTGGACACAGGTGTGAAAATTCCCTTGTGGTGCACATGAGGGGCAAACACTAAAGAAAGGCACAAATAACCCCGTTATGCAGAGCTCACAGCCTGTGGTGTGCATTTAGTGGGTGAGTCAGCTGGTGCTGGGGAATGGTGACAACTCTTGGTCTTCCAGGTCTTCCTCTCTTGCAGGCACTCTGCCCTGATCCTGCTCAGGAAGACAAATCTTATTCCCAGAAATATGATGGAGAGTGAGAAGCAGGGAGGATCAGGGCACTGAGTTGTTCTTTCTGAGACCTATAAATCCTTAGTCCTGGCTGTGAAAGGAGATTGACGAAAGGAAAATTAAGAGTTGGGGTGGACAGCTGGAGTGGAAGGAGCCAGCGGAAGGAGCCAGCACAAGGAGCAAGCTCAAGTCTGGAGCAGTGATGGTACTCTGGGCCGTCAGCTGCAGCTTACAAAGGAACCACTGACGTTTCCCCCGCTGTCACTGCCCTGTGGGTGTGGTGGTGCCAGCCTTCCTGGGGACACGGGGCTGTAATCCAGAGATTTCTTTGCAGGCACCTGCTCAAACAGAGAACTTATCCTTTGTGCAAGCCTTAAGCTGTACCTGATCAACAGCATGTACCTGAGCAACTCAGAATGCACACAGCAGACAGGGACCAGTGTGCCTGCAGTGCCGGGGAGCCTCGGAGGGAGGGGAGGGGAGAGGCTTGTTCAGGCCCAGATTTTGTGGCAGAGGGGCTGGTGAGATCTTACATGGACTCCTTCTTGCTTTGCAGTGCACGAAGGCCCTCTGCATTCCCCACGTGTTCCGCTCCCTGAGAAGGTTAACAGGATAAAGAAAATGTTACCAAATGCATTTTAACAGATGACTGCAATTTGCACTCAGCTGTTAGGCTGCTGTTTTTTCTGTCCTAGGAAATGCAGAATGGGAAAGCCTAGCCTGAGTTATCGAGAGGGGCAAGGTGAAAGTGAGGAGCTGCAGAGTGAAGGTCCGCAAATTTCTCTTGCACTTAGTCAAACTACAAATAATCAGATTAAGCCATAACTGTATAAATGGGGCTTGAGTGTGTTTGCTCTGCTGACTTGGTCATGCATTCAGGACGTTCAGACTGGTGTAACTACAGCCCAGGAGGTATTAGTCACGCTGGGAGAACTTCAGTGAATATAAGAGGGCTTCATCTGGGCAGTTACCAAGGCAACTCTTGCTAATATTTCATTACAATGCTTTTGCCCTCTGCAAGTCCCACGGATTAGGACTGGGAATCTCAGAAAGAAGAGTTGATTGTCAATATTGTGCTTGGATTGAATGTATCCCAGAGAAAAAAAAAAAGGTAAAGCATTCCCATAGGCAGAGCCCACAATGCGCAGCTGGAGCTGAACTCCGTCTGTCATCCAGCACAGTCTTGTGCCCTGAGGAGAGTCTTGGGTAGCAACTAATCTCCCTCTTTCCAGCTCTGAAATGAATGGAAAATGCAGGTATGAACTCATCCTCATCTGTGTTGAGATGCAGAGCAGCAGAGCTGTGCCGGTTCCATTCCGAGTGGCTGCAGCACAGCTTGCACAGACTGGTGCCCTCGAAGGGGGGCACAGTGCCAGCCAGAGGGACCAGCCTCACACCTCAGGGCTGTGGCTGTGACCAGTGTGTCTGATGGCTCTGTGCACCTTCCTCTAACTGTATTCCTTGTGGCTGCCATGAGGAAGCCATCAGCTGTTGCTGATTCCTCTGGGGAGCCACAGCCACTGTGTTTGGACTGGGCATTCCCTCCCTCTGGAAAAACATACATGAAAATAAATGGGCATTTGCTGGTGTGGGATATTGCTTGATATGTTCTTTCCTCTGGGCCAGCTTGGCATTTGTAATGTTGCTTGTTGCTTGTTCCTAATTACACTTTTCATTAATTGCATATTATTTCTCATTAATGAAACAGGACTTAAAAGGAAAATGGCAATGCTACTATCCTGTATGACAGAGAAGATTAGAAGTGCTACTGGGGGTTTTTTTTCTGCCACCAGTAATTTCCACGTAGATTTTGAAAACCTGGCTCTGATGTGATGTTGGTGGAAGCCAGCAAGGGTATGTCATGACCCCATGCCTGAAGAATATTTGTGCACATAGCCACAGGGTACAGAAACAAACCCGGGTGAAGTAATCTGTGGGAGGATGAACTTCCCGGTATTCAAAGAAGTTACAATGACATCGTAGGAAAAGTCCTATTCTCTGAGTCAGGCTTGAGTCAGTTTCCCACTTGCAGTGCTGGATGTGTCCCACCTTCCAGCCAAGAAGCAACACCACGTTCTGTCTGTGTGTCTCCAGTCTGCCCCCACTGCTCTGTCACACTCGAGTGGACGTGTTAAGCCCCATCATTGCACTGATTTTCATCCCCAGCACATTCACTCATCCCCCTGCTTCCTCCCTGGATTCAACTTGACACAGCCGTCCTGGTCCTCCTGCAGCGCTAACCAGCTACCGAGGCTCACCCCAGGAGTAGCTGCACTTTTCTGGTGGGTGAACTGATCTCTGTTGACATGTCAGCTCGTTAAATCTGCAGGGCCCTTCTGGCTGAAGGCAGAGCTGTGTGGCACATTTAAGGCATGATTTAGTTATTAACATAAAAGCAGCTGTGTTCCTGTTTGAGTTGTGCAAAGAAAAACACGTAGCTAATGATGACCGAGCCCGAGGCGTGCCTAGGAGACAGCACTTATGCAGGTTTTCCATGTGCCCCAGAATAATACCGAGTTTAGGCTTTAAAAGAAAGTATTTGGGTCCTTGCCAGGTAGACAGACAGTATGAATGAAACACCTGTTCTGGCTTTGGGAGGGTTTTGGAACCATTTGATTACAGGGAAGGTACAGGCTGACCTTAAAGTGAATTGAATTCTCTGGTGTAGAGTAACATGTCCTGCTGCATTACGAAACTTCTTGATCTCTTCGTGAAAATGTCCACAGCAGACAAAACACAGAGCTGTGCTGCCTTTTGGTTTTAACTAAAAGGTGCTGCCCGGGCATGGCAAATTGATCAGCTCTGTCTCAAACCAGTCTTTTTCAATTTTGAGTAAATGTTAAAGGAGAAATACTATAAAGGAAACAAAGATAAAACACATTAAAGTAATTCTACCAAGAGAGGAAAAATAACTGTTCATTCCAGATGTGTCCTAATTCATCTCTTGCTAATGCTCCTTGGCACTTGGCAGTTTTAGGGGGTTGCATTTTCACATGGTGTAATTCAATTCCAAAAAGATATAAAGGATCCTGTCTTTCCTAGGGTTGCTTCCTGATGAATCACCTTATCAGTCTGGTCTGGTTTGTCCAGTTTTAACTATTTCTGTTAATATGGCAAAACCAGCACCAGGAATACTTTCATAAAAGCGGAGCTGTGCTGGGTATAACATCACGGGGTAGAAGTTTATGGCCTGTAGCAGATGGTACTGAGATGAGTTTGATCATCCCCTCCGGCCTTTGGCTTTATCCATTCATAAGAACCAGTCTGAGAAACCAAGGCAGATCCTGGTCAAATTCCTCATGCCTTCAACAAAACCCTCCAGTCCTTTCCCACTGTAGATTCAAGCTGTGCCCTAGTTCCCCCAATGCAGAAGGATTAAAAAAGCTGTAATTGAGCTGTCTGTTTGAAGAACAAACAGGGGAATGTACTTTGGGTCTCTGTTTGGGGGCTGTTTGCAGAACTGTCTGTATGTGCATGTGTGGGGGTCTGTGTGAACAGGAGGGGAGCTCCTTTCCGTGCCTCTGGGAACTCAGCAAACTCAGTGCAAGCCTCACATGGAACCTGCTCATGCCTTTTGTGGTTTTGTTTTACAGTCCCCTCAGGTAGAGTCTGTGGAGACTGTAAAATTATAAAGCTGGAGATGTGCTTTGAAGGATATTGATTGAGCTTCTGGCTTGGGTTAGTTCAACTCCAGCTCATGTGGAATTAGTTCTCAGCTTCAAGTAGCTGTTCCTGACACACTCGTGTCAAGGCACAACATGTTTATAAATGGTGTGCTTGGCATAAAGTTCTTGGGTCAGCACGGAGCAAAGCTCAGGAAACATGTTCCTTCAGACAGCTTGCAGCAGGGCAGTAGGAAAGCAATTAAATCTTCTGTAAAATAACATGTTCCTGACCCTACACCATACAAGAACCATATGCTCACTTATTTCTCTTGGCTCAGGCCCTGCTCTCACTGACAGCTCTCACTGTGCTGGTACCTTGGTAGGAAATACTGCGAGTGAAGGCAAGGGGTCTTTTTCCATTGGCCATATGTTGCTTTTCCTGGAGTGAGGAGAACTCCTTTCATTTCTCTGTGTAATAGACAACATAAAACCAGAGAATTTATTCACAGCAAGCAGAATGTGTCTGTGTCACCACTGAACTGCTCGACAGGCCTCACTTCTGGCTGTGGGATGCCTCCCTGTGTTTCTGCTGTAGGTTAAAAGGGTCTGTGTAGACAGGAAAACTCTCGCTTGTAACTTGCAGAATCTTTGTTCAGATTTAGAAACTGGGTTCCCTCGTCGAGGTAAGTTGTTTGAAGCCCCATATATTGAATTTGTTCTCAGGTCTCTTTTAAGCTCTTCCTGTCCCTCTGCACCCCCAAACCCCTTCTGGTCACTCTACAGTTCACATGTTTCTGGTGGCAGCTTTGGGCAAGTTCCTCATGGTCCTGCAGTTTTTAGGGAGGCAAAAGCAAAAACTGCAGTGGGACTCGGATGCCTTTAGAGGATGCAGATGGACAGCAGCATGGCTGAGCTCATGTTAATACATGTAAGCTCAGAGAAGATTGGGGTAGGAACGCTACAGGCTGGATTTTTTTTGCCAGTTCTTTCTCCATTCACTGGTAGTGGACTGGATCTAAAACAAAAAGTCTCTTCTGCTTCAACACCTCTTATTTGAGAGCAAGTCACTGTGACCAGCAGCTTTGTGAAGCTGAGCCAAGAAGCAGCATTGCTAGGCTCAAGAAAGTAGAGGGATCAGAGCAGGTAATAACAGGAATGGTAAATGTCCAGAGATGTTGAAATTCATGCTTGGAAAAACTTCTTAAATGGAAGAAAGTACTCAAGCTAAGTGCTAGCTGTTATAGATCAGGCAACATCTTTTTGGGGAACAGAGTATTCCTTGCCCACCCATGGGGGATTTCACCTGAAATGTTTGCTGCTGGTGACTCTCAGATGAGATGTTAGACTAGATGGGACTCGTGTCCAGTCCAGATTAGCAAATATGACTTTTTTTTTCCTGAGTGTGACTGGACAGGGATGGCATCAGGACAGGAGTTCAAGCTGTTAACCTCAACTTTTTGGTTAACCTCTAAATTGGATGTTTAGCAATGCTAGAAACCCTTTGTCCTTTCCTTCCTCTGATGGAAAAACACCTTCAGAATGCTCTTTCTTTAAACCATTTCCATTGCTTCTTGGAAAACTTCAGATCCCCTCAGTTACAGGTGGCCTAAGTACCACGTCAGTCTTCAAACTGTCTTTGAAAGAAGCTCTGCAGTTGACTACAGGCTGGTTCAGACTGCAGAAGGGTCATTTTTTCTGCGTGGTGCTCCTGAGTCTGTGCCACAAAACCCACGTGCTCACTGTGATTTCACTTTCCTTAATTGCATATTGGAACGGAGATTAATTATGTTACCACTAGAGGGATTACAGATATTAGCCTGGCCCAAGTGTTTTGACTTGAAACCCTTGTGGGGGTGGGAGAAAGTTATTTTCCTAATCTGTGCCGTCCTTTCCTTGTTAACTCTTTTTACATATTTACAGGTGCCGTGGGGTGTAAGTAGCTAATTAAATACAGCATTTGATAAAGTTAAGAAAGTTTTAATTCCTGTCCTGTGGAGTATTGGTCTCCCGTACATAAGCATGTTAGTTAACCATTACTGCAGAGCACAAGTATTTTCAAAGGTAGCTATTCCACTTTCCCCAGAGGAACCTACTCATTTTCAAGCACAGTTTAAAGGGCAAAGACTGCCTGTTCTCTTGATAAGAATTTGTTTTTAAAGGTTCTATTTAGCCTTTAAAGGATACATTCATCCGTGGAGTGATAAGATCTTGCATTAAGTGGGGAGACCAAGGGAAAGGTCTCCAAAGAGACGGGCAAGCAGGAAGGGGTTAAAAGATGTCTGAAAGCCCTTTAGGAAGTCTTTCTAACTGAATGGGCTTGGCGGCCGTGCTTCAGTGCTTCCTCACCATGTGGAACCGGGCACCTCTCACCGCCCTGCGTTCACAAGTCCTGATGTCATGATAATGTGATCCCAGAGAAACAGCTGGCACGGGACGGCTGCCCGGCTCCCGATGGCATGTGGACTCCTGCACTCCTCCACCTCCCGATGCCGGGACCAGCACTCCCAGGCAGCACCTGGCCGGAGGGCTGCGAGTGTCCGACTGCCTGCGGCACCCTGCGGTAATTCACAATACGTGGGTATTTGTTATCCCACTTGCAGTGCCTCAGGTACAGCAGCAGGGATCTTTCAGAGGCCCCTGAAAGTGCTGAAATCGGTGTCCTTGCAGAGCCTGCCCCGTACGCGCCATATGGGAATTCAGTTTGTGGAACCACATATTTGAACCACACACATCACAATGCTTTTTTGGTTTGGGGTTTTTTTTTTCTTTTTTAAAGCTTTTCATCTTTAAGATAGTAACTTTTCCAAGAGGACTGGTACTTCCTAGGCTGACCACAGAAAAAAGAAACAAAGAGGATGATGTGAGGCAATGAGCAAATGCCCAGCAGCAGCCGGTGAAGACATGGACACGCTTAAGAGCTTGTTTTGCTTCCTGTGGGGTTCAAATACCGCAGCAATCCAACTGTTTGGAGAGCAGACCTGGTCCCTTGGTATCTCCTAGTTTAAAGAAACAGTCTTGTCCAGTTCAGGCACAACATTTTGTGTGTATCACTTAATTCTTGGATTTAAAAAAAGTCTGTGTGTGCCGGAAAATCAAAGCAGGGGTTTGATGAGTTAATTTATGTGTTTCTTATCCATTAATTGCCTTCCCCACAGCAGTATGTGAAGACCTGACAGTGTGTGTGTGTGTCCTTACTAGTCGCACCACGGAGGGACTGTCCGTGGGCAGCGGAGGGATGGAGAAGGTTAGGTTATGGCTGAGCTGCTCCTTTCCCCCTCAGGTGAGAAGGTAAAGTCATTTCCCCAAAGCCTTCCATACTGGGGAAAGTGGAAGTAACATTTCCACTGTCCAAATTAAATGAGAACCCACAGCATACCTCGAAGAGAGCGAACTGGGTTTGGTGGAGCCTTCCACTGTTTTGTTAATTAGTAATAGAGTTTTTCCTGTAGATAACCCGATCTATCGGTTAATGGAGTTTAACGTACTAAAACACCAGCGAGCCGCCGCGGGCAGCGCAGCCCCGCAGATACAATGGGCACATTGTTCCCCGGGGATCCCGACCCTCGTTTATTTGGGAGGGGGGAATTACTTCACCCCACTTGGCCTCCCCTCGCTCCGGCGGGGCCGGAGGGTTCTCGGGGCGAGGCCGGCTGGCCAGAGGGAGGGGTGGGTTCCCGGGGTGGCAAAGGGTTAAATGGGGCGGCGGGGCCGCGGCGGCCCCTCCCCGCCGCCGGGGCTGAAGTACCGCGGCGGCGGCGGCGCGGCGGCAGAGCCGAGCGGG
>WBMZ01012568.1:0-37817 GCA_013400975.1 Atrichornis clamosus | reverse complement strand
ATATATATAAATATATATATACTAAAACCTGTGTGAAAAGGTGGTTTAAAAGTATTTCAGATTGTACATCCCTTTGGTAAAAGGCCACATCCATTTTTTTTACCATTCAGACTGAAGTCTAAAGACTCACAGTTGTACCAAAACATCTACCTGTCCTTACGGTTGTTGGAGGGTTATCCACGTGGGTAATTATTTTTACAGAATTAGCTATTTCAAAAGAAGTTGCCTGTGTGGGACAAATAGACTTTTGTTGGTCTGTAATGGCTCATTTATGAAAGAAGCATCTCAGATGGTGTGAAAGACATTATATTTGGTATGGACACTGATTATATTTAAATCATGTTTGGCAAGGACTCCTGGAGGTGCTCCTATTTTCACCTTGTTCTCAGATCCAGCAGGAGGCCTCCTATGAATCCTTGTTGACAGGTTTTTTTCAGGCTACTTACAAATCTCATTTATTCTATGGTCTTGGCATTGCTTGGGATGCCTAGGATTACCTAGAACAAATATGCATTCTTAGTCATGATTTATGCTTGATGTTTTTCCTTAATTTTAGTATGTAATTTGTGGTGGCCCAGCAGTTGCTTCATAAATAATGGAGGGAGAAACCTCTGAATGAGGGGCAACGTGTCCAGCTGTGAACAGCAGCTTCTGTAGCCACCGCCACCCCAGTGTAAGCTGCTGAAAACAGAGCGGTAAGAGAAGACAAATGGCTGTTGTACTTCAAATTCACACCTGACTTGTTTGTTTTGCAATAACTTTTTCATGCAGAAGGACACAAATGGGACCTTAGCCAATTTCCTTTTGCTGGAAGAATCTTTTGCTCTTGGGGATTGAGTGGGTCTGCCTACATTAGCAGTTAAGGGAACTACATAAATGTTTCTATGGTGTGAATTGTCTTTGCCTGTGAATCTCCTACACTTGATGTTCTTTAAGTTACATCACTTACGGCCTTTGGAGGACAGGAACTAGACTTCTTTCAGAAGAAGCTTAGCTGGAAATTACACACTAGGGATTTTTCTAACACACCCTAAAGGTAATGGGAACATGTAATCTTTGGGCTGTTGAGAAGGAATACAGAGGTTGATCCTGTTATTATTTTGAATTGTACTCCCGCATAATTTCCTCTTTTATCCTGAATAAGAGAAATACCAACACAAGGGTGGGCTTTTAAAGCTCTCCATTGCTGAGACTTCTATAGAAGTGCTAGTATTTTCTGTTTGCAATCTGAGCTACTTTGTGAGATTTTTGAAACTGTGAAGAGAGGGATTTTCCAAAATGCCTATGTTATTGCTATGGGTTAAGAGACTTAACCCATAAGTTAAGTCCCTTAAGTTCCAAAAGACTTAACTAATCATCAGTCAGTCACATTTTTAATAGAATTTTATTTTAAACAAAATTGTTTTCTACATTCTCTCCACTCTGGGATATACGATTAGTGACTATAATACTTGCTGTTCTCATGTATCGAGTTACCAGGTCATCTGTGAATGTTTCTGAGACTCCTCTTCCTGAAGAACCTAGCACCTAAATGAAGGTGACAAGCAAATGACTATAGTCTGAAGTCTTCTTTTCCTACTGGAGATTGCTGAATTCACATGTGCTTGCTGGGTCTTGGAGATGACTGACATAAGCAGCTACCACTTCTGACAGCAGGTGCTTATCAGGTCTAAATTTGAATCTCTTAAACTCAGTGGCAAGACTTGGGTCAATATGCTTAGTAAGTGATTTGTGATCACTATTCCTCTGCATATACTCTTTCTACAATGGTTTTACAAACAGTTGGCTGCAGACTAATGTAATCAGCCTTTCTGCTAACACAAAACTGGTAATGGCCATTAGATCACATGTTGGCATCCAGTGTGTAAACATGTAAATCTTGACTGATAAGTAGGCAAAATAACTTCACAGTTTTGGAAGAGGCTGTAATTCTGACTGCAGAAATAGTAGTCACTGTGCTCAGAGAAAGTGTGTTCTCACTTCAGTCCGTCACCATTTCTTGTGTGGTTTTATAATTTTGCATAGGTAGAAGTAAATGTAAATGTATTTATAAACATACTTGTAGAGTTGAGTCCTTAAATAAGAAGACTAGACGAGATTGTAATCGGAAGAGATTTGTAGTGAGAATAAAACAAACCAAAAATACCAAACCAATATTTCAATCTTTTATATAAATTATTGGCACTTTACACTGTTTTTACCTTCCCTGTAATTGTGTTGAATGTGGTCTTGAGTGCCACAGGAGCAACTTGCGAGTCTCAAAATTGACATCTCAGCCAATGTGCAAGTCCCCACCACATTCAGGATCATATGGTGTGGAGAATTCTTGATGTGTATGAAGTATTTCACGTTTTGGTCTCACTGAAGGATGACTTCCTGTCATATCCCTGTGGGCCCTCCCTGGCTCCACCGCCTCTTAATGCCGGCACAGCAAACACAGCTTGCCCAGCTCTGTCTGGCATGGAGCCTACCAGCATGGAAGGGAAGCACTGTGCTGTAAATTATTGACATTTAGACACCAGTGCAAGGAAGTAGGAGGCAAAGACTCAGTAAGTGAAGGTGACACATGATCTAGAAAATCTAACAGGTCCATGAATAAACTTTGAAGAATTTCCTAACAAAGAGCAGGACTATATTTTAAATTATATATTCTCAAAGTAAATAAGATGATGATGCAAATGCATCATCTCACAAGCCATTGGCAAATTGGCTTGTAGAACCTATGCCTCAAGCAAGTGTGGGTCAGAATATTACTTTTAAGAAAAGAGATTTCTTTAACAGTAATAAGGTGGGAATTGGGTCCAGTTCCATCATGTTCTATGACTCAAGAGAATTGAGTCATTTGTTTCTTGTCAAGTCACACACTTTGTGTAGTTACTTGTTCACAGATTACATACTAAAAAAGAAATATATTGTATGGGGTGTTAGACCTACTATCTCAGAGAACCATTTATTTAAGTTCTCAAGTTACTCATGTCACCTGGTTTCAATGTGGAAATGAAGTAAAGATGCGTTTTTTGGACATTTTTAACTCAGGGGCACCTCTGCTGGAGTGCTTCAGAAATCCTGTAATTCCTAGGACACTCTCTAAAATTAACCAAGGGGCTTAACCTACACTGCAGGTTTTGAGCCATCCATCTTTGAAGAGTTGAGAAAGAAGTTGCTGCTTGCCAATTGACTCTTTAGGCAAAGCAAGGTAACGAAGAACTGAGCCACAGATCAGGTTTTTGGTCTTGATAATCTAGGATTTCTGACTCCCAATTTGATATTTTAATTGCAAAATAGTACTTCATTTTTGAAGAGTACATAGTTTGAAATGATAACTTTAGCCAAGTATTATTTATTTTAAAAAAATTTACAATATTGCTTGTACATGATTGGAAGTGACCTAATGAACCACAGAAAAAAAGCAAAAATTAAAACTTATATTAAATATCTGTCTTTCTAGATTTCGCCAGATTGATTTTAAATTTATAGACTAGGTGAATATAATACTTATGAGACTGCAATTTCACAAAGATTTTTTGATTTATACTGGTGAAGCTGAATTATAGTACTTGCAGATTTCCTGTACGTAAAAACTGTAGATTTCTTACCAGTATATGGAAAGTGACCAAATAAATACAGTACTTAGAGACAAAAAACATAACAGAGGAATAGACATTTCTCTAAAGCTCATGTGTTTAAAATAACAAGAGATACTGTAGGGTGGCCTGCAATCAGAAAAAAGAATTGCAAACTGATTTTCAATATGCTCTAAAAATTTGAGAAATAGAAACTGAGAGGAGGAAAGATCACAAGCCAGGAACACAACTAAATTCTGTCATCCAGATAGGTGTTCAATTAGAAAACATAGCAAGGGCAAACAGATCAGTGGTTCTATCTTCAAATGAAAACATATGTGTTCGTTTACCAACATTTGTATCTTTAAATAGGCATTAACTCCTTTCATGTCAGTTAAAATTCCAAGTCTTGTTGGTGTTGCCTTTCTTTCCTTAAATAATTACTTTTGTATTCACTTATTTTGGCTTTATCTGACCTTGAGCCAAGACTGGCTGTCAGAAAGGAGGCAACTGTTGATATCATGCAGCTTTCCTTGAAACTTCCCGTAGTAAGTTCACAGAACTCATTCTCCTTCATGCTGAAGTCACAGATTCAGATCTATCCTAACTGGAATTAAAAATAATTTCTGTTACTACTTTTCAGTAGCTTCTTATCTGTCAGGGAGCGTTCCAAACGGACAAATGTCTGTGTGGCAGCTGGATCACTAATGGTATCTGCAGGTTGTTTTAGGAGTGGTGAAAGGAGCCACTGCATTCACTAGGACTAATCCACCACAGGCACAGGAGATCCTGTGATATGTGTGTTCTTCCCAGCATCCATAGGTCATCCATCATGCGCAACTCTAAGTCTGCCGCTCTTAAAACTGAACCAAACTAGTCTTGAAGTAGAGGGTCAGAAAGCATAAGGGAGGAAGAGACTTCTTAGGAAGAACTGTTTCAGCATGGAGTAAAAGCACCTCTTGCAGTATCAAAATATTTTTTTCTTTAAAATAAAGGAGGAAGTTCTCAGGAAAGAGGAAAGTGCACTGCGAATTCCTGAGCCATTTCCAGAATGCGGGAAGGAGGATCCATTCCAGGGTATGAACCTGAAAGCTTCCACCAGCCCTGCATTGAATATTAACAGTCACTTTGGTCCTTGTGTTGGTGAATTCATCAGGGAAAACTTCCAGTCATAAAGCCTGTGCAATGTAGAGATGGATC
This sequence comes from Atrichornis clamosus, assembly GCA_013400975.1. Classification (NCBI taxonomy): domain Eukaryota; kingdom Metazoa; phylum Chordata; class Aves; order Passeriformes; family Menuridae; genus Atrichornis; species Atrichornis clamosus. The sequence goes on along the minus strand of WBMZ01012568.1, from coordinate 33,054 downwards.
TTTTTGGTCTTGAGCTGTGCAAAGCAGGCGTAACATGCTCTTGTTCTGCCTGGTCTGCAAGCAGTAACATACTGTGTACAGTAAAGACAAGAAAACCCAGGTTTATCTTCCCTAAGCTTGAAAAATGTTGGGAATGCTTCTTAAATTATACTTGTGAAACATCTTGTTTTAAACCCAATACCTGATATCGGTGTTTAGGATTATATTGTCTAGAGTAAACTCACCCTCTCCCCACGACCCACACAATCTAAGTATTGTGCTGTTTATTTACCCCGGGGAAGAAAATCAGCTGGAGCCACATCTGCCCTGGCAGCAGATGTCACAGCCATACTGCTTGTTGTCTTTACGTGTATATGAAAAATCCTGTTTACATGGAGAAGCAAGACACTGGTATGGTGGTGTCTCAGCTATGGAGACTAAAAGCCAGAACCCATGGATGAAGGGCTAATGAAATACAATTCAACTGTCTGAGTCTAATAAATGTAGTAGTAAGTTTAGCTGATATACAAGTGCCTCAGTTCTTGAAAAAACAGGTGAAAATTTAAAACCAAATCTTTACAGCAAAATGTTGTCTTCCTATTACTCTGGAAGACTGTGAACGTGAACAGCCTTCTCTGGGTATATAGGCACTGTGAAAATGCACGGCACTCTAAGTGAAATGCGCCATCAGTGCCTCAGTGATTGTGTCCAATTACAATATATAGTAGTGGACAAAAATGAGTTAATTACAAAATCATACTCAAATCCTGTTTCCTGCTCTCCACAAGCAAAAGCTGACTTTGTTCAACCTTTAGGTTTGGTTTGTAGGTTAGAAGTCACAAGGAAAGGTGCAAATTTTGGTGGGGAACTTAGCTGCTGGAGAAGTGCAAGAACACAGATCATATTTTTTTCTGGCTGGCAGTAGGTGGTGTAAAGGGATCCAAAGGCACTCTGAGTTCTGAGAAGAAAAGTCTTGGGAGGGACTCAGCTTGCTGCAATTCAAAGCAGCTATGGGATATGAAAATGCTGGGATTTTCTCAACCTGCTTTCCTGTCACTTGGTTTTAAGCTGCTTTGCAAGGTGTAAGTTTCAGTGATTGCTGTTCTCAGCTGTCCTTGGCATTATGTCTTATTGACAAAACTGCTAGGAAGAAGCAAAGCTCCCTCTTTCTGTCCCCAGTTACATGGCCCAGGTCAGGGCTCAAAGGCGAATTCGCTCAGCGCTGACAGGAGCAGTATGCAGAGAGTTCATTACTTGCTGTGAGTCACCCACCCAAGCTGCCAAAGAGAGAAAGATCTTTTGTATTTTCTGCCTGCTTGTGGCTCTTGTTGTTGTTGTGAGACAGGAAAAACAAGGCATCCCTTGACTCTTTATTTTTAGATGCATTTTCTCCTCTTGCCTTATTAAGTATTTGACATCTATGAGGCACTGGGATACAACTGACTTTCCTACTACTTTCACAGACAGACTGGATTCCCAGGAGTGTTTGGAAGGAACCTGTGGATGCCATCTACCCCATCTTCTGCTTGAAGCAGAACTTGTCCCGGAATGAAATTGGATCAGCCATGGCTTTGTCTAGGCAAGTCTGGAAAACTTCCAGGGATAAGGATCCATTTGCCTTTCTCAGCGTGTGCAGCATAACATGAGTAGAAGCAAGATGACCATAGTCTTTCCTCTTTCACAAGTTTGCTGCTTGGTAGGAATAGAATCAGCAGAGGAGAGACTGAATAACCTGTCTTTCAAATCAGCAAGCTAAACTTGCAGTGGTTAACCTTGTTGATAAAAAGTAAATAATGTTATAAAGTCAGTTTTTGGGTTTTTTTTTATTTTCATAAAGCATCAACTTTTAGAATCATATTAACTAAGAATATAATCTTAGTGTGTTTTCTGTGTAAGTTTGTAATGGTATTGATTGCAGAAATACAATATAAAATGTAACTTCAGCATACTCCAAATTTAATAGTGTCGTGCCCTTGCCAAGCAGAAGAAAATAGCTCACTTGCAACCAAGCAGGAATTTTCCTGCTGTGTGGAGCTTTGAGGGAAACCAGAGATGGTAGCAAAATGCTTCAGATAGGAGCTGTTAATGAAAAGATGCTGGAGCAAAGGATAATAAATATTTCTACCCTGAAGTGTAAAGAGTGGCAGGCTTGTGCTGAGTGCTTGAAGGAATGCTTACCTTTCCCTGATAGGACTGGAGCCTCTGGCTCAGGTTTTTTTATATTCTTCTCTATTTCCTCTCAACCCACGGCAAAGGTTTCTCGAGAAGTAATTATAATAGGATTACTGTGTGGTGGGAGTAAATGTGCTTATTTGCAGTGTGACTAGAAAAGATGGAGTTGGAAGAGTAGGGGAATATTCTGTTGGATTGTCTGAATTCTCAAAATTCTGGGTAAGGGTTGATTGAGTTGGTTATTTTTACTTAAGGCCAGTTCCCTAATCATAAGTTGCAGAAATGCAGAGGAAGACCTCAGGGTGATGGAGAGCAAATGAGACAGGAGTTCACAATGTGATGAAGTTGCAAAAAATTAGTATTGTGCCAGATATATAAATAGGATATGACTTTTAAGGACAGAGAAATAATTCTGCTTCGTGCAACTTTGCTTACACTTTGGAATACTGTGTCCAGGCTTAAAAATATTTTGGAACTTTGATGGAATCCTGGACAACCGACAGTAATCCTAAGGTTTTGGGGAATCACTCCTATGGAATTTAAAAGGAATTTAAGTCTAAAAAGAAAAAGCTGAGGCTACACTCCATTCCTTATCCTGGAATAACCTATGATATTTCAGTCATGCGAGACAGTTGCTGATGTAAAACAAAGAGAATGTCCTGAAATCAAAATAACTGTCCCACTATTTAATTCTAAAAGAGCTGTGATGATTTGCCCTCTTTCAAGAGTGGCTTTATGTACAATTTTAGGCCAGTGAAGTATTTTCTGCATCACAGAAAATTGTCACAGAAGCATCAAAACCAGGATGGTCCTAGGCACTAACCATCCCCATATCGGCTTGTTTGCCAGCATGTCTTAAAAATACAAGCTATTATTTTCCATAATTTTACAACATGTGAGTTACTACTTTCTAGCAAACATATGTGAAGAATATGTATTTCTTTCAATCTATAGCTATGCACAGAGCTAGCAATATATCAGTCATGAAATGTACTTTATCTAAAAACACGGGTCTAGAACTAAGTCTTGGTAGGTGGGTAGATTACTAAAGACAGATGTGCTTGCTAGCTCAAGGTATGTAGCCATTTACTTAGGATAATAGGATGTTAACATCCTGGATTAAAAACAGACAAACAACTGATGATGTAATTAGGAGCTGCCAGACTGAATGCATCTACTAACTACAAAGAGCTGCAAAGTTTTCACAGGCTTTCACAAGTTTTCACTGTTTACAGTGGTTTTAGTATGTAATGCATAAAAAGACTGGATTTGTCTATAACACAGGACCAAAAAAAAAAAAAAAACAAAAACCCCCACAAAAAACCTATATTTGTCCAATTGCTTTATAAGTTGTTTGGGAAAAGCAGACCCTTACTTAGTCCGATCTCTGTCCTTGGATGTTACATCTCTCATGCATCTTCTGTAGAGAGAATGATGTCCAATACCAATAGGATGCCCAGTACGTTTTGATGCTGCTTTAGTGTACAAGCAGAGGTTATATGGCTAATGCCAACAAGAATATACAGTCTTTAAATTGCATGCTATTGTAACACAGTTTTGCTCTAAACTCTGAAAGGAGGAACTGAAAAAAAAATTGATAACTTGAAGTAAAAATCTTTGCTTCTAGGCCTAAATAGTTAGTATATAATACTCTCTTATCCAATGAGAAAATGAAAAGACTATTCACTATTCTCTATTTTTATGAGTAGTCGGTACATAAGAAAAGAACGTAGCCAAAAAGCTGAACAAAGTTTCAATTACTAAGTGCTTCTTTTGAGGAGGATATTTTTCCGTAGGCAACAAATATTTACACACATAATCAATCGTAAGCTTTCTTTTATCTTATTCATAAAGAGAAGTAACGTTTATGTTCAATGCATTCAAGCTCTACTGCCATCCTTTTCCCAGCATTTTCTCTATTACACACAAGCTATGACAAAGCTAGGGATAATATGAAAGATCTGTTTCTGGTGATACGAGTGGGAGCATGCAGAAAGTAAGAATGTTGTTGTTCTTTGGTATTTTGTGCCCTTGAGGTGCCTATGCATCCCTGCTGATGACTGAATCCCAGACAGGGGGGTTATTCTCCTGACTACCTCAGTGCTGTCAAAAATACATCTCATAAAATACAGAAATTTCCATGAGCATGTGGACCGGTCTTACCTTCACAGTTTTACTTCTCTCCACTAAATAAATACACTAAGTTCAAGATCACTTTCCTCTTCTATAAGGCCCTTAAAGGCATTTTATGGTAAGTGTCTGGGTTAAAACAGCAGCTGGTACAAAGAATCTGCCTATTACAACAGAAAAGTCAGAGGATGAGGCAGCACCTTCCTGGAGACTGATTCAGGATCACTCCTGATCTCATTACTCTCTGTACCAGATGGATGAGAAACACGAGACTTTGTGTATAAAAGCTCATGGACTTGATGATGAATGAATGCATATGCAACTTTTATTGGGGAAAATAAGAGGGACTCGGTACTTGACAGATACTGTGGTTTATGGGGTTTGCTTTTTTTTTCTTGCTGTGTTATGGTTTGAAAGAATGGCACAAAAAATGACATAGAAACCTGAATGATGCTGCATAGCCAGGCCTACTGTTAAGGCAAATTGTCTATTTTCAAAGGCCTAGTCCAAGGCAGAAGGGTTTTATACATACATATATATGTATAAATATCTTCTGTGTGCGTGGATGCTTTTTTTTCCGCCTTCACTGTTCATTTTCATGCCCTGGGAGGCCAGTTCAGTTGAGGACTGACAGGTTCTGTTTCTATGGTTTTATGTCTTTTCATATGGATTTTTTTTTTCTGAACAATGGTCTCATAGTAATTTCTTGTCCTTTGGCACAAACAGTTTGCCAATATTTGGAAATTCTTCTGCCTTCTTTTTATCATTAGCAAATGTTGATAATGCTTGCTAATTTTTTGTTGCAACTCTGTTAGCTTAATTCCCCTAACACAGTATACACATAGACTTTCACAACCAACTTTTAAACTTACGGTAGCCAAGTCTGACTTTCCAACTGGTTCTGTACAACACTAAGCCCTGCATTTTCTCCTGATGAACACAATTTGTGCAGTCTTCTGGGTTCCTTTTACTGTTTTAGTTTTCCTCAACCTTTAATAATGCAGAGCTAAAAACATCTGTGCCTCTACCCATGGCCTTGCAATCAACTGAGAAATCAGAGAAGCCTTTTGACTGAACTGGATTAACTGCTTACCACACTGACTTTAACCTTAGGCAGGAGTTTCTGTTTCAGGTGTCATCGCACATAGGACTATTTAATTACTCCTTCCTTTGTCTGAATGAAAGGTACTTACCAGACTTGTGTGAGTAATGAATGTTGTTGTGGGGCAAGCATAAAAACCAGATTTTAAATTGTTTGGATTTAAATGTATCAGTCTGACTGAAAATGAAATTGTAATTTTGGAATGACACTTGTTTTAATTAAAAAATCATTAAAACTATTCACTTAATTCAAACCAGTTGTAATTCTTTCAAGATTTTCCTTTCCTCACATAATTTCTGATCTCTAAAAATGTCTTCTACCTCTAGTCTTCAGTATATCCATTTAATTTAATGGTGCTGGTAAATTAGTGGCTGCCTTTCTTATGAATACTAAAAATAGACTTTTGGGGATCACAGCTTGAAAGAGTCTTTTACCATCTGACATTAATTTTCGAACCCATTTTTTAGGTGGATTTATTTTCTGCTTCCTCCTTTCAGTGGCAGCTCTCCCCAAATAGAGAGAAAGCAGTCTAGTGCTCTTCTCCCATCACTTCATATAAATGTGCAAGTCCTCATGTTTTCCTTTACTTGCATTTGTCTACTTATATTAGTGGCTCATCTTCTCTTACCACATGCTTAGATTTCCAGACTCTGTTCAATATCAAATGACTGTAGTAATTTTTGAATCATTGTTAATTTCTGCCCCAATCCTCAACCTAGTACTTTTTCACATATGTACTTGGTAAAGCTCTTCATAATCCCCTTACCATTTGCCCAGCATTACTAATATGGATTCATTTTTTATATTCTTGCTCTTTCTGAAATCCTTGAAATTTGCTTCTTGGAATACAGCTGTTTATATTCTGAAAATAGGTCTTTTCGTGTTATGCCAAGAAAACTGTGATCATTTGGATTAGTTCTTCAGGAAGGTGGATTCTCCCATGCTTAAAATCTTTGATTTCAGGATCGTAAAATTGTAGCCTATGTAACCTTGAAAGTTTATGCTAGCTTCAGCTCATGCAGAAGAAACATGCAGTTGGAGAATCGACATCTACTGCTAACTCTCACAGATTTCCAGGGAAAGATGTGAGGTTTAGATGTCTTAGTAGACTAGACTAGATAGTCACTCATACCCATAAGGCCTATGATGATACAGTTATGGTTGCTGTTCTCTGTTGATGGTCTGCCAGTGGAGCCTTGCAGGTGAACTCCTTGTATTTTGCTTTTTTTAGCTTTCTGTTGTTTCTATTTTTGTAAATGGTGTAGTGATATTTTCTGAAGATGAGATCTGGTACCTTTATTATGCACTCAGCAAGACAGGGTTTGTGTGACTTTACATGCTAAATTCTGTATAATCTTAATGTACTCTATAAACAACTCATAATCTAAAAAGAATTGAGATGTATAATGTTGGTGTATAATTCATGCCCTCATTTATAGAGGGTGCAATATGCACATGCTAGCACTTTCCTCTGGGGCCTGCAAACGGAATGGAAAATTGTTTTGACTTATGTTCAATGTAGTGTATAGTTTAATAATTATCCAGGGTATATTTTAATTGTCAGAGGAAGAGGTGAATTACTATCCAAAGTAGAATGTAGGACAAGAAAATCTATGTCATGTCAAAGTCATTAGTCCAATCAGAATATGAACAAAGAGGAGGGACCATAACAGTGCTAACCTTGTCAATCACAGTCTCAAAATTGAGAGTAATCTCGCAGCGACTATTTAAATGTTATGAATGTCTTCTTTTATCACGTGTTTTCAAGGCATAAGCGTAGTGTCTGACTAAATATATCAGAGACTCTAATGGATGATTGGGAATAAGAGAATAAAATCATTATTTATTGAAATCATATTCATTTAGTCTTCAAATTTGTGGGACTAATGGGAAAAACAGATACCAGTCCTATTCCAGATCTTATATTGTATTTTTCCTGGACTTTTTAGCAAGGAGGATATCTATATTGACCCATATTTGCTTAACCAGATCTTGTGATTTTAAAAATACATTAGGAATGCTCACGAAGTGTTAACAGGAAGAACCAAGAGTAGTGTTGTGGGAAAACCACTTGCAAGTGTTTGGGGAGCTTTTTTATTTCTCTTCTTTTTACTTGTGCTGGTTTGTTTTTTGTTTTGCTTTCTGGGGTTTTTTTAATTCTAGTGTGTTGATTTTTTTCAACCTGTTGGGTTTTTTAAAATTTGTAATTTCCCCTCTGAAAAGGCTTTCCTATTCTTGGCTTTTTTTCCTTTCTTAGTTAAATTTTCGTACTTTTTTCTTCTCTTGTCTCCTTCCTGGTTTTGTCTTTCCACTGTAGCTACATTACCTTGAAAGGCCCTTTTCTCTGTAGCATCGTCTCTTTGAGGTGAGGCATGACATTTCTTACCTTTCTTTCCACTACTTAATGTTTGCAACAATTTAGAAATGCTCAACTAATTTTCACAATGATTCACATCTTAACCGCCATTGTTAAAGTCAGTCATTAGGGTATGACAAGCCTTCAGTCAGCAGCAGAGTCCACTTGGAGCTGGTCTTGGCATGCAGCTCTCCCTCACTGAACTATTAGTGTTTATTCCTTTAGACTGAGCCATGTATGGGTCAGAACACAGGTTAGGTACATCTGCAGGTGGCTCCTGCAGCTTTAGCAGGGAGCATGTGGTGGCACTAACAGCCCTGGAAATTTCAAAATTGGTTTCAAGCTGCCTTCAAGAAGCAGAAGAGCTGTGGCTATAAACTGCCCTTCTGGCCCTGCCTGGCTATAAGCAAAGAAACTAAAATTAATTTTCCAGAGAACTCTGTGTCTGTTAAGTACAGAACATAACTGGAAGATCTGTGAACACACCCAAAGTGAATTTTGACATTTCTAGTAACGCCAGAGCAGGAGAGTAAGTGGACCCTAAAGGTCAGCTGTGAAACTAGCAGTCTGGCTTGGGGAGGCTTAGGGACACCAGACTCCTCTTGTGTGTGCTTGAGGGAGTTGGTGCTAACATCACAAGCATCAGCCAGGTTTCCTACACTGCAACTGAATGCAAAAGAATACATCTCAGTGCTTTAGAGACATATCTCTGGGGAAGTTTTGTCCCAGTTTTTCTTCTGTCGTCATTGTGGGCCGTGTGAGTTTAGCCACTACAATGAGCAAAGCCATGATGTTTAAGAAATAAAATCCCATTTGCACACATTTCTACAGGGCTTCTTTTGACCATGGACTTTCTTCCTCCTGCTCATGACAGCACTGGCAGCATAAGACTACTGGTGTTAGATAAATATATTAGTATGGTGCATTAATTTTTTCTAGATGGTGAATTTAGAGCATCATGTGACTACCATAATTTGGATGAATTCAGAGATCTGAACATCTTTGTTGGAGTCCTGTCTGGAGCAATTGCTGTGCCCATGTTAGTCAAGCACATCCAGGCTAAAGGAAGAGCTGTGCTGGCTCAGGCACTATGTCAGCTCTTCCAGTGCTGTATCCTATGTGCTTTTGCCGCTGGAGTAAGCATGAGGGGAGTGAATGCAAATCTCCGTGCACCTGTCAAAGTAGGCACAGCCTACGTGAGCACTCAGTTGGACTAATTGTCCTTTATAAACATACTTTGACACTGGTCCACAAGCCCTGTTTTCCTCTGAAGGGGATCATCTGAGCATCTGAGTACTCTCCCTTTTGCATAAGGAAACAGTGGATTTCAGGTGTTTCTCAGCTGCAGATACCTTAAATCTATATGATTCTGTGAACATAAATTCAACACCTGTACCATGAAGTAAACAGTTCCTGTGTAAGCTAAAGCACAGCACAGAAATAAAAAAAGAAGCAGGGAGTGCAAGCTGTCAGTGAGCATAATGGACAATGGAGTGACCACCAGTTAACCTGCTGTCTGCCCAGCTTCCGTGGGCATCACTGCAGAGGAGAAGTTTTAGGAAGCTTTAGAAGACTTTGCAGACTTTTATACTGACATGCACTTCGCTGAGGAGTAAAATGTTCAGCAGAATTTTAAAGACTTGGCAGACTTTTATACTGAAATCCACTTGTACATGAAAGAGGCATGGGAAAAAAAAAAGCTGTGGAAACCTGAGACACAGCTGCACAAAAACTGCTTATGAAGTTAAGAAAGGGGGGGAAGTAAACCCCAGGCACAGTGGTAGGGCAGAGGAGTTTAAGAGTTTTGCATAAAAAGAATGCTAAAAAGAGGAAGAGCAGGTATTAAAACATCACTTGTTTTGTGCCTCTGTCAAAAGTCCTACAGGTATCCTGGAGGGTTTTGTGCCCTACGGCATGGCAGTGGTAGAGTGGGCAGGTGGTGAAGAGCTGCATTTCTTCCCTCTCCTCCTTCTCCTCCTCCTCTGCATAGCAAGGGCTCAACCACGTCTAGACTCTGCTCCCGGTGTGACTTTGCTTTTTTCACCCTACAGAGCCAGTATGACAGCCCCAACACCTGGGAAGGCTTTGACAATGTATTTTCCCGCTGTTTGCAGCTCCACCTCCAACAGCAGTTGTCAGACATTCTCTTGCCCCTTTTGTGATCCCTCACACATCCCTGCAGAGTGCTATGAAATACTGTCAAGCAGAATAGCACTTTATACCCACTTTACCCAGACGTAGTGACTGTGCAGAAGTCACTAAAGTCCACAGAAGCAGAGAACAAGTACACAGTGTTCTGAAAAGTAATTAGTCACTGTATGTGAAATACCAGTGAAGCCTTAAAGGAAGAAATTGCTAAATGAATCAGTCTTGGAAAAGTACACCCATTTAATCAAGTGAATTTAAAAATCAATCTGGTTCATCTGGTGCAAATCTGTAATGTGGGTTTCTGTCAATCCTTTTAACCCTTGCATATATAAATTTTGCTTGTGTCAGTAAGTTACTGATGGTGTGCAGATATAATAAAGGGCTTAATACCCATGCATTAGGTGCCCCAGTGCCCGAGTGCTTGGAGTAAATTGCAATCATATATTAAAACATCCTGGCTCCCTATACAGACATTGGGAAGAATTAAGTGCCTCAGAGAGGGTATGAACCAGCCCTTGTGAAACAGGAATCTCCTCTGAGTTAGTGATGGGGAGTGTTGAGTACAGGGTTACGTCTGAACATTTGCTAATTTTTGGAGTTTTAATGTCTAGCCTGAAAAATGGTTGTGCCTGTGTCAAGAGCTCCAACCCATTTTTTCATGTGTACAAACACATAATTTTAGAAGCCTTGCCTTCTGTCTGGTTGTGCCTCACACTTTCTGCATAACCGCTGAGCAGATGAAGCAGTTGCCCAGGGAAGGGGAGCAAGCCCAGGCCATCAGCTTTCTTAGCCTGGAGAACTGCACTGATCACTGCCTGTGTCACCAGGGGAGGCACTTCCCACCCCTTCAGCAGATGTGGGATACCAGGGAGCAAGGAGCGTGGTCATCATGTTTGTAGGACAGATAGCTGAGAGTCTAGGATGGTAACATAGGGGTGGAGTGTTTCCCCAGAACAGGAAAATTCTTGTTCTACAGCAAAGTCACAGAGTTTTAGCTAGAGAATGTAAACCAGCATACAACACATCAAGTTTTCAGGGAACAGGATGGCTGGCTGAAGGCACCAGCCTCTCCCAATATACTGATGCCTCTGCCTTATCCTGGGCACCCTTTGGAGGCAAGAGACTAAGCATTCATTTTAACACAAGTTTATTTAGGCTGAGGCCTGAGGCCATGTCTATGCAGATGCTTGGAGCTGCCCTTTTTTTATACCTCCCCCATGTTCATGTTGTGTTTTCATATGTAAGGTAAAGCTCTGCTTTCAAGTGGCAAAGGGGAGATGTGCAGAAGAGGAGACGCAGGATGGACTGCTGAAACATAGCTCAGGATTTCTGCTACCCTGCCCCTTGTGCTTCATATATGTGTCTGAAGCAGTGTTGTCTGGGGAAGAAGCAGGACTGAAGGGAAAAAAGAACAAGGTCAACCTCATACTGCACTGAGCAGATCAGCAGAATTTCTGTGGGAGAATGCATGAGGCATTCAGTGCCAACTGGAGAGATTTATAGAATAAACAACGATTATTGTAAGCAAATGCTATTTGACCTCGACAAAGCAATCCTAATGCTGTTTTCATCAAGCTCGTGGAGAGTTTTGCTTAGAGACCTCTTGGAGAGCTCTGCGCTAGGCTGGTGTCTAATTGAGTTACCTGAGTCTATTTCTGTTCTTGCAATTGCCTGGGGGAAGTAGAAAGGTCTGGTTACCAATTAAGATTTTAATTTTATTAATTTAAGAGGGTTTGAAGGGCATATGTAGTTTAAGGAATCTATTTAATTGATAGGAAAACAAAGTAAATATCCTTCTGCCTCAAATTCTAGCTGTGTTTTCTCTCCAGGGAATTCAGTTTTCTATTTTTACTTTTGAAAGGTCAGGTCTTTGCAGCCTGTGGGAGGGCTGGCATAGTCATGTCAGGAGAAGCTGAAATCCAATATGCAGCCCTGCCTTTCGCAATGAGGGGCTGGGTGATGAATGGGGAGACACGCTCTTCTGCAGAACAGCTGTAATTTGTGTTACAGCTCGGTGTGACATCAGTGTTTAGATCTTTCAAAATCTAACTGCTGTCTTCCAGTACAGAGAGCAACAGAAGAAGAAAACAACTTACCAGAAAGGAACAGTAAGGACTGAAAGATTGCTTTTAGCTTTACAGCTCTTTGTTGAGCAGAGATGAACCCTCTTCTAGAAATCATAAGGCAAGCATATGTAAAATTTTTTGCTACAAGACCCCATCCAGTTCATCTCTGTGAACTTCAGCTCACAACTGACTGGAAGTACAGAGTACTAAATTGTTACAAGAAGGACTACTAAAATGTGGCAACCCTCCTTCTGCAGATGAAGATTATTAAGGCTTCAGGACTGAATGGTTGCTCCAGATGTTGTGATAATGCAAAAAAATAACCAACAAAACAACAACAGAATTAAATACTAAACATATTCCTATTACTATTTTTGTCCTAAATTATTTAAGTAAGAGAGCGGAAACATGTTTTGAATGACTGCTGGAGCATGGAAACTGTTACCTCTGAAGTTATATAAACTGGTGCCAAAACTTAATTCTGTGGTACATTTTGTCAGCCCTGTAAACGGCTTCTGTATGGGGAAGTGCATTCACTTAAGCTAGTAAGTCCTATGCTCCTGAAGTGATTTTTGGGATGCTGAGGCTTGTTTTAGTAAAGTAACAGTGACTTTATGCGGAGCAAAATTACAATTTGTAATAGAAGCTGCAGAGTTCAATTTCCCAGAGTTTGACATAGGGCAGGTCTGTCTTTGTAATCCAGAGGGACTCTGCTCGTATGACCTGGAGGGCAGACCATTGTCTACCTGTCTTCAAGAACGAGGCACTGGTATCAAAGCAGAGCTCTGTGTCCTTAATGGGCTCTTTGAAGCCACAGCAGCAGAGAAGGTGAAGTACTGCTGCTCCCTCCCTCCTTCTGAAGAAGAGCCAGCTCAGCACGGCTCTTTAGAAGTTACATGTATAAAAGTAAAGAAACTAAATATGATTTTATGGAATCTGCTGCTCTTGGGGAGTTCCTGTTTCTGTTGAGTTACCTTATTTGTCACTGAAACTTTATTTTTAAGGCCCCACTCTGCTTTTGAGAATACTTCTCTGATCTGCAAGTGGAGAAACCTTGTGTTGCCTTCTCTACCACTGTGGTCCGTTGTACAAACAGAAAGTGATAGCTCCATTGGTACCTCCATAATATTCATGTAAATGAATACACAATGGGAAAAAAAACAACAAAAAATTGCTTTGACTCTACAGTGAATAAAGATTGGCTGATGCTTTAGCTACCCCATTTGTTAAGAAACACATGTAGACTGTTTTCATACTGTTTTGGTGGTTGCATTCTGCAGGGATAGCAACTAAGCTAGCTAGAGATTAACAGAATATTGCAAAATATTGGTGGAACATAGTACTGAATTCCTGTTTTCACATGGATAAATTTATTGTCTGATTTGCATCAGTGCAATCAAGTTTTTTAAAAAAAGCTCAAAAAAGCAACTTGGCTAATCTATTGAAATAGTTCTTTTTTAATACTGACTACTGGCAGCAAGCTACTTACTAATGAGATTCAGGATATGAATTACTGTTAAAATAAATCCTTGAATAGTTTTATATAATGTATTGAAGAAAATCACAATCTGTTTGTGATTATCAAAGCGGAAAGAGATCAAATTAATTTCACATGTTGTATGTCTTTTGAGAAAGCCCCTGACCCTAATAAGAATTTCCTACTGGCCTTTTTTTTTTTTCTGATAATGGAAGACCCACCTGAAATAGAAATTAAATAAGCAACTGCAGTGAATATTCTGCTAAGTACTACAATAATAATATGGCTTCTTTTTTATGAGAAATAAGTAATAAAACATTAACATTAAGGACTTCTGTTCTTTGGTGTAACTTTGCTCTAACGTATATTCAAAGATAAATCAGCCACTGATAATTCTGTTACAAATCATCATTTTGTGTATTTTCAGTTTGAGCTTTACTCACAGCAATTTATTACTTAGTAGTTAAATAATTAGAACTTGTTTTCAGCACTGTGAAGGCAAAAAAGACTATTCTGTTTTCTCTCTGGTCATGTTTCAGCCTTGCAAGTTCTAAAGAACCCTTTGGGTTGTATTTATGTCTGCAGACTTTATGCTGGATGAGATAACGTTTGCTTGTTCTGTGGTGATGCAATCTGTATAAGGTCTGAAGAATAGCTCCTGGCTTGACTTGCAACCAGACTTGTAAAGTTACTCCTTCAGTTAACAGCCAGGGCACCAAAGTGCCCTTGGGAATTCCAGTAGCTGCCCAATGAGCACTTAAAGTTTACTTTGAATATTGTGAAATGCATATGCTGAAAAAATAGATGATATTAATATGATTTTATGGCTTTGTACACAGCTGATGAAATGGGACACTGCATTTCAGACTGGCGCTGCTAATGTCAATAGCGATGGAGCACACACATACGTTAATGAAACACTTACGTGCTCTGACGGTGAGAACTGTGGCAGGTAAGCCTTGAAGTCAGTGTCTCTGTAGAAGTCACCTTCACTTTAGTGTCTGTCTTTCTTGACCACACATGAGTTGCCTTGGAAAAGATACACAAGAGCCGGCACACACAAGTATGGACATGCCTAAATCTTCCAGTTAAAAAAAATTAAAATTTTTTGCAATAATATTTGACTTGGAGGAATTCATATAAGTTACTTCTCTTATGGCAAGCACACCTGTGTCTCCAACCTATGTGTCAGCGGAAAAGGAAGCTTGAGGCATGAGCCTGCCTCAGTCACAACTGTGAGTTATTGTCTTCATTTGTCATTGCTCAAGGAGCTGTAGGTGGCTCCTGCGGGGCTGTGCTGGGGCAGGGGCTGCAGCACGGCCGCTCCTTCCCCGGCATCCCGGGAGCTGCCGCTTGCTCCCTCCCGCGGCTCGGGGCGACGCCCGGCGCTGAGCGGAGGTGACCGGGCTCCCGCAGGACTCCCGGGGGAGGGAGCAGGAGCTCCTGCTCTGGGGAGCACGCCCTGTGCAAACACTCCCTGTTGGAACACTCCAGTGTGGCAGCTGTCAGAGAGAAGGTGAACGGACATGGCCAGAGCTAAGGGTTAAGAGAGGGTGAGGAAAACCAACACCCTCAACCCCGGAGTGGGTTGGGACATGGGGAAGCATGGCCAGACGTGTGCGCACCTACTTGGTCAGGAGGGCTGCTGGCCTTGACTGTGTAAGATCTTTTGGCTGATGTCTTGGTTTTGGGTCATTTCATGCATTTTGATTTGGCATTAGAAATCCTTAAGGCAGCTTAACCAGTAAACTGCAGCGTAACTTTGCCCACCTGCAGAGCATCTGGTCACCAACTGCAGGGACATTAAAAGAGTAAGAAATCCAGCTCATGACCCAGAATCTAAAAAGGAGGTGTTATCTGTATTTTTGTGTATTCAGTATTCAGAGCCTTAGCTTTCCTCTGTTTAACAAAAGCTAGCTGGTTTAATGCAGAAACCTATTCTAATTGCTAATATCTTTTCTATCCTTCACTATTGAAGATTGAATGTGAAGTAATCCCGCTCTAATTATTTGGTAATTTTTTGTTTGTTTGTTTTCTTTCAGTATTTCTAGTTGTGCACTGAGAGCAAAACCTACTTGTAATTTTCTCTAGCTTTTTAAATTTGTTATTTGCTCTTATAGATTGTTCAGTAAATTCAAATTGCTTTTTGTTTTAATTGGGTCTTATCTGCATTCTGCCCTGGACAATTTTCAGCCTATCACCTAAATTGCTTTGTGCACTGATAAGAACGACTGGTTGATAAAAGGTAGTATAACATTTATTTTATACCTCAGATTCCCCTCAGCTTGTGTAGAAAATTAATTCTAGAATTAACATATTTTACATCAGATTCTAGCGGCTACCAGTTTGCCAGAAATTTCTAGCTAAAAATAATTGGGAGAAGACTGTTTAGTCAGACTCTCCCTTCAAACATTTATTTTTATTTTTAGCTATCATCCATCTAACAGCAAATTTTCTGAAATCAGTTTTTGGAATTTCAATGCTTATGTCAAGTTTGAACTAACTTGCCTGGTTTACAGTCTGGGTTGGTTTTATGGGCATAGAAATCTGAGGTTGCTGGAGTTTAATGGTTCTGTTTTCTCAGTAGTTAGCAAACAACTGTTGTCCTATATCTTCAGCTCAGGCCTCTCCCACTCCTGGATCTGTATTGTTGGTTTTTAATGCACTTAAATAACCTCATATATTTTATTGAAACTAAATGTTATATCGTGGATAATAGGCACTTTAAATACCCCTTTCCAGTGATAATAAATCTGCTGATCATTGTTCTAAAAGGGACATACCCTTGTTTCTAACTTCTCCCAGCTCATAAGAAAGAGTACAGTGAAACTCTAAAGGGGTACATGAAAGTTTTGGTAAATGAATATAGCTGGTTCCATTTACTTTAAATAAATATTATCCAGAGATAATTTGTGTCACATAAGAGAGAAAGTATTAGAACAGTAAAATGATTGTTTATTTGTTTTCAGATAATCATCCCAAAAATTTTGTGAAAGAGTTTGTTGGGGTTGGTTGTTTTTTTTTTTTTTGCAAATGAAGTAAGACTATAAGTTTACCTCACAAATGAAAGTTAAAAATTTTATATTTATGGGGAACAGAGGGATTGGGAGGTGAGTTATACCTTGTTAGCTCTGGAGAGGTGGCTTAGCCGTTCTGCTTGGCTGCCCCCAGGTGGGTTGGGTTATCTCCAGACAGTCTGGGTGTGAGGGGCTCAGTTTGGATAGGCATTAGGCTTCAGAGCCCTCTGGTAGCAGCCAGCTGAAGCTTGGAGCAGGTTAAGCCGTGCTGGTACCTCCTTGACAAGGAGAAACACCTGCTTCCCAGAGCCCCTCCGCTCCTCTGTGCGTGAAGAGCCCTCTGCAGCAGCATTCGTGTGTGCTCTGCATCCAGCTGTGCTGTGCAGAACAGCCGCTGGCACCTCAGTGAGTGCGCTCCGCCCGCCAAAGGGCTTTGGGGGCCGTACTGACCCTTCCTGCTTAGCAGCAACTCTGCTCGAACGGGGAGGACAGCGCTGTGTGTGGTTTCTACCTCCCATCAGTTGGGACTGAAATGAGCCTTCGCTGGGTCTTTCAGTCCACAGAAATCTGCATGTGAAATCTGCCTCTTTTTTGCCAGCCGTGGTTACATGGTGATCATCAGCTATCTTTCCTTACCTTATCTTTCCTTGCTTACTTGTAGGTGTCATGCTCCCTTTTCTCACTTGTGTTTCAGCTGTTAAACTGTCAGAAAAGGCTAGTGCTTTCATAGTGTTGAAGATGCATTCAGGGTTTTACGTGAACCTGGTTTTGAGGATTTGTTTTTTGGTGTGGTTTTTTTTTTTCTTAACTGTTAAAGATTGTAACAAATATTTTTGTATTTCCATTGCAGTATAAAAATTAATAGATGGCAGCATGGCTGCATTCTTCCACAACCTGGTTAGAAAACATAAAAAAAGAGAAAATTTTACAGTAGTTACTTAATTATGAAAACTAATATCTACTAGAAGAGTAAGAAAAATACATATAACTTACTAGTATTATCAACACTGTATATTCATAACTAAGAATATATACATCTTTAAATTGTTGCACACAATGTACTTAAGAAAACGTTTTTTCTTGTTTATATATCCCTACAGCAACAAAATGAAAAGCAAAGTGTGTCATTATCAATGACCTGTAAGCAAGTAAAAAGGTTAAACTGGTGTGGTCCAGAAATAGGATTTAAAAGGAGAACAAATTTTACAGTACTGATACAAAAGAAACGCATATCCATTTTTCTTTGGCAGCACACTATCTCTGTGTAGATTCATTATAAAATTTTTGAAACAAAATTTGGTTATCAAACAACCTTAAAACTGAGGATATATATAGGATTTATTATTACTACCAACCACTTTAATAGAATATAAATGTAATATATGATGCCATCACCGTACACAAAGCCAGTGATTCTATAAACCAATATAATACATCAGGGTGTTACATCTGTAAATTTTATAGGAATTTTCATGTGCAAGCTTAAATTAAAATAACTTGTCTTTCTATAATTGGTATGTTAAATTGTGTGAGAAACTGAAGTGCAGCTCTAAGAGTAGAATTTCAAATGTTATTTTAAATTTCTGTCACTTTTCTTAGAAAAAGTACTTCATGTAAATGTTCCTTTCCAACTTCCCCCCATCCATTTTTTCATATTTCATTTTAAGCTTGGGAGGAAAATCTAATTTTTTAATTTATTTCTTGTGTTATTGTGTATTTCGTTCAAATGTGGGTTCTTCCTCCATAACATAGGACATTTGCTCTAGTGTAGTATGGAGAATTTTGAAGAATATAAGTTTTTTTCTGTTGATGTCTTCTTCATATTTTCATGCAAGTACTAGGCAGCTACATTATAATTTTAATGCCCTGAACTGGCACATGCATTGATTAGATGATGAGAAACAGTAGGCTGTATTTCACCTCCCAGTTCAAACTAAGTATAAAACTTCTTGTTATATCATACTAAAAATGTGGTCCTCCCTTTGAAGGAGGAGAGATTGGATGTCAAGTTGCATCAGTTGATACGTGACCTCAATGTTGCAAGGAGCTTCGGTACCCATGGGAAAAAGGTGATTTTACCCCAGTCTGTGCTGGAGCTGGGAAGGATATTTTTCCTAACCTGTTCTTCCAAATTGCTATTTCAGACAGTTTTATTGAGGAGCTAAAGCTGGTGTCATTACGCAGAACTTTCCTATTGAGAATAAAGTATGTCATGGCAATGCATCAGAAGATGAAGCTGTTTGAACAGCACAGGTTTCAGCTATTTCTCACCATTCAGAGTTTGCAAAGCCAGTTGCTTTGACCAGACCTGTATTTCTGCTCAGCATGTTGGAAAGGTCCTCCCCAGCCTGGGGCTTCTCCTGTTTCTACTTTCCAGCTTTAGCTGTTATAACTCCTGGTTTCCTACCTCTGGCACGAAACAGGGTGGCATGTAACAGGTATTTTGGTCCCAGACTTGACTGTGCTGAGCTTCGAGGAGCCATCCAGATCCAGGAAGTGACTCAAGGCAGGCACTTGGTGTGCTCTGCCCCTGCCCTCCCAGCACCGTGCCCCTGCCTGCACCGGCCTTGGGTTTTGAGGGCTCCTGTGCATTTGCAGCTATTACAGAGTGCATATGTCTCTTTTGCTACTTTGCTTGTCCAGTTTCCTTCCACTGCTGTTGGCCCTGTGGTCTTTAAGCAAGACTGTTTCTTGGCTATTTACTTAATTGCTGATCATAATGGTAAGATTATTTCCTTCTAACCAGGGATATAAACTGGTAAGTTTGGCTAATTAATATATCTTACTCAATATTCTCTACTTTTCAAGTGTGCAACTAGGAGTTTCATGTACTGTTATATTGAAAAAAATCAGTTTTTTTTTTTTAATCAAAAGCCATTAATGTGAGTACAGTAACAGCTGTTAGTGGTTTACTCTGGTATTTATCATTACAAATAATTAGAACATTTTCTCTCCTGCTGCTTTTCAGCTCTGTCACCCATCTTTCTCAAGCACATAATGCTTGTTTGGTACAAAATCAGTGAGGCTTTAGTATTGAAGCAATGAAAAAAAATCTGCCCTATTTAACAGTTTTCCTGTGGATATTAATTTTTCTGTGCACTGAATGAAGAGGTACTCTCTTGCTGCTTTTCACATCATTGTCTATTTCAGATTGAATTGCTTCTGTCCACTGAGTCTCATAAGGATTGAACAAAATTTAAATATCAATTACATCTAAAATGTATTTATCAGATACATGATTTCTGGAGGGAATTTTTTAAAAGGATCTGTTGAAGATTACAGTGCAGTTTTAGCTAATTCTCCTCAGACAATTTCTTTTCTATATCCTTTTTTTAATGCAGCAACTAAGGTTGTGTGTAAAGGTGTTAATTCTCCCCTTATTCCTGTGAATCTCAAGCCTACAGACTTTATTTGGCTTTCATCCATTTTTTGATATCCTGGAACTTCTTCAGTGCAAGTTCTCATATGAAAGATTCTGCTTCGGCCCCCGGGGACTGCAACACAATATTGGATGTGGAGGCAGGGGTGACCTGACATAGCCTATTCTTTGATCTGGTAGAACTTCTATTGACTTCTTGTCCTTCCCCTGCCTGACAAACTACTGGGAATAGAGAGGAACCACTGAAACAGAGGTATGAAAGCAGGAATTTATAGTGCTCTAAACTCAAACATGCAGAAGTACAGGGGTACACCCTTTATTAAAGGTAGTGATTGTACTTAATAATTAAAAAACCCCATCAAAATCAAACTTTCAGGAAAATAAAAGGAAAGGCTAAATAATTGATCAAGGGGGAAACCTGTTAAACTGACTGTGTGCTCATCCTACATAGCTGCAAACAGCAGCTATCTTTGAAAGCAACTACAGGATTGCTTGCTTGTCTTGCTAGAAGCCTTGTACTTGTACACCTTGTTGTAGTATTTGAACTCCAATAAAATTGTTGTGTTAGATTGATTTTTTTACACTGTTATGTCTTGCTTTGCAAATAAATTAAACAGAAAATAGCTGGGATTTTAAGAAGTGCACATCTCTCTGCAAGCAAGTAGAGCAGAAAATCTTTGTAGTAATTGACCTGCTGAGACTAATTCAAATATTCAGTGGTTCTAATGTCTTCTGCCTTACCTCACCAAAACCTGAATACAACAGTCTTCAAGAGTAACTACAGGAACTACTCATTTTTCCAGGACATTGTTTTTGGGTAAGGTAGGGAGGCAGGGAGGAGAGAGGCAGGAAAGATGCTTGTATTGGGATTGCAAGGCCAGGTTTCAGTAGCATAGTTCTACAGGGGTGGCTTCTGTGAGAAGCTGCCAGAAGCTTCCCCTTTGTCTGACAGAGCCAATGCCAGGCAGCTCCAAGAGGGACCTGCATTGGCCAAGGCCAAGCCCATCAGTAATGGTGGTAGTGCCTCTGTGATAACATATTTTAGGGGAATAAAGCCTGCCAAAGGAGCAATTGCACCAGAGCAGAGATTCCCCTGCAGCTGCTGGTGCAGACCCTGGTGAGTCAGGCTGTCTTCCTGCAGTCCATGAAGATCCATGGTGGTGCAGAGATCCACCTGAAGCCTGTGGAGCACCTCATGCTGGAGCAGAGGGATGCCCAAAGGAGGCTGTGACCCCATAGGAAGCCTATGCTGGAGCAGGCTCCTGGCAGGACTTGTGACGCTGTGGGAGACACGCTGAAACAGTCTGTTCCTGAAGGACCCACGCTGGAGCGCTTTGTGAGGAACTGCAACCTATGAGAAGGACTCCCAATGTAGAAGCTCCTGGAGAACTCTCTCCCCTGGGAGGGATCCCACCATTGGGCAGGGGTGGAGAGTGAGGAGTCCTCCCTCTGAGAAGGAGGTAGTAGCAGAGGCAATGTGTGATGAACCGATGGCAACACCTGTGCCCTGTCCTCCTGTGCTGCTGTGGAGGAGGGGAGAGAAAAAATCGTGAGTGAAGTTAAGCCCAGGAAAAAGGAAGAGGTGTGGGGGAGGTGTTTTAAAGATTTGGTTTTATTTCTCATTATCCTACTCTGATTTGATTGTTGATAAATTAAGCTAATTTTCCCGAGTCAAGTGATTTTGCCCATGACAGTAATTGGTGAATGATTTCTCCCTGTCCTTATCCCAGCCCATGAGTCTTTCATTCCATTTTCTCTCCTCTGTTCAGCTGAAGAGGAGAGTGCTAGAGGAGCTTTGCTGGGCACCTGGTGTGCAGCCAGGGTCAATCCACCACCACAGTGCTGTACTTGAGCAGAATTCCATCTAACAAACATTTTCAAGCTTGTTTTCATTGCAGAGGTTTGGAGCAAATATGTTTTGAGAGCTGTTGGTACCTTTGTTTCACCTTCCGAGGAAGAAAAACCATTCTGGAGCACTTTATCTAGGATGGCATGTGTGAGAGACTGAAATGTTATGGCAGCTGCTGTATGTTGTTTCTGTACCTGCTTTTATGACTTTTTGCAAAATCTCAGGAGAAACGTTCTTCAGGCCTGATCCCAGTTCTATTTTTCTCCATGGCCAACTTTTCCTTCAAAGGAAATTCAGTTGAAACATATTCATTGTCATCTTCACTGTCACAGTTGATGGTTAAAATGTCCACCGGGTGTTCATTTTCCAGAGCCTGTCTTCAGGAGGCAGTTGCCTCCCAAAGCGCATGTGAAACACAGGTCAAGTGTGTCGCTCTAGCTCTTGTCAGGGGCCTTGCTACCCTGGGTTTGGTGAGCACTGAACCTCTCCCTGGGCACAAATCCCCGTCCTGCAGCTGCTGCTGCTGGCCAGATCAAGGGCAACCCTGAGGAGAGGTGTGACGCAGGATTCAGTGTCTTACTCAGACCTTCTTGACACCGTGGTGCACCTGTACACCTCTCACCTCAAGATCCACAGCTGCAAAGTCCAGGCTCTGGGCACGGGTTTGGAAGCACCCGCAAGGCAGCACAGGTGCTGCTAGGGCTGCCATATAGCAGAGAAAAGGTAAGATTTTCTCTACTACATGTTTTAATCCCATGCACTGCATGAAAAGCATATGGGACATAGCTCTCCCTGTGCTTTTGCAGTTGTATAAATCGTCTGAAAAAGGAGATTTTATACATCTAGAGCTGGGTGGCCCTATGCTCCCCATACAAATTGGTTTTTTTGTGCCCATGACTGACCTGTGTGCTGGCAGTAATGGTTCTTCCAACTTTTTATGATAAATCACACTACCAATAGGGACTTCCCCAGCCTGAGTATTATTTCAGTGTCGCAAGACAGCAGCTATTTATTTGCTATAAATTCACTGCTCTGAGAGATTGGAGAAAGGCAGTCATTGGTTTCCCAACTTGAAGTCATTCACCACAAGCTTTCTGTGGTTTTGAGGACCTCAAAACCCAATTTGTGTGCAGGACAAGTCTGGGTGTTTTAAGGCACCTGGTCTTGACAAATCCTGTGTGGGATTTTCCAAATTTCTCTTACTTGATGTCAGCCATGACACAAAGTGAGTGTTTTAATGAGGCGGAGGGACAATGAAGTGAATGGAAGAAGGGACAGAGGTGATATGGATGAGCCAGCAGATTTTGCAGTGACTCAACTCTATTTGTAATTAATTTCTCATTACTATATTTAATTTGTCTTTATTTCTATATTTTGGTTCCAGTTTCATATGATGCTTTGTGATTACTTTAGCTCCTCACAACCAGCTTTTGATCGGTTCGACCAGCATTAGCCACACCTGGGAATGCAATAAGTTTAATGAATTTTAAGGAGTTCCTACAAGGGACCAGCACACAACACGTGTTGCTCACAAAGCCTTTTCATCCCTGGGAGGAGCAGAGCAGTTATCTTTGGCTCACGTGGACATGCAGGGACAGAAGCTCCTCAGCCTGTTGGTACCCATTCCCAGCCCCAGCTCCCCACACCATATCAAAATGTGACAAGTCAGAGATTTAAGAAGTACCAGAAAGAAAGTGAAGCTAACATAATTCAAGTGTGAGACAAAAAAAATTAAAAAAACAAACAAAAAAAACCCAACCAAAAAAACCTCTCTAAGAGAGCCATTAATTCTGGTGCTCACAAATGGTTTCTTTCAATTTTTCCTTTATAAAACAAAACTTGCTTCATTTTTCATTGTCTTCCCCAGCTCCATGTGAAATCCACAGACAGTAATTGTTCCTCATTTCTTCCTGTCAAACAGGTGCCATACTGAAAAATTAAGGCTTTTTGTTCATAATAAGCTACAATGTCTAAAAGAAGAGAAAGCAACTCCATTTTAAAATAATCTGGAAAGTGAGAGGACAGTCTGCTGTCTCATAGAAACCAGGTCTTAATTTATAATAAAGTAGAAGCCTTTTCTTCCTTAGGACTTTGAAATCAATTTTACCACTCACCACTTTTGATTTTCAGCATTAGCAGTTGCTGGGGGAAATAATCTTTCTATTGTCCCAACCTGAGATGATCAGTGGTATATCATTATCTAGGAGGGTTTTCTTTGCTATTAGAAATGCTGTCCTCAAAGAATACAACCCTGTCTCAATGAAGCCATTCTCAGTAGTGCCCCAGTTCAGACTGCCTGCTCTGTGTGCCACTCCAAAACCAATTACACAGTTGTCATCAGAAGACAGATTGTGAAAAAAAACCTGTGCATGTACTGGCAATTCTCTGCACCTCAGTTCACTTTGTAGGGTGGGTTGGTTCAAAGCCAGCCCACACATAAACTGAAAAACCAATTTTACTTATTGTTCACTTACTTAAAGACTTGACCAGCTGAACACAGTTGTAGCAATTTAAATGAAATTATAATGTTTGAGATATAGGAAATAATATTCCTGATTAGTGAACAGATTAGTCCAAAATATGTTTTTCAACTCAGTTGTGAACATTTGGAGACACATTTTCCTCTCAATTTGAGCATGAAAAGGGGAAAAATTACTAAACTTGAAGTAACCTTGTATGAATGGCAGATGAGACGTAAGTGAAACATGTTGCAATAAATAAATATACAATTTGGGTTCTATAATTTTCCATTGCATTAATTTGTCTGAATATATTTAGAACAGTAATTTAGACTGGAAATTAAGGCTGTTTATGGCAACTGCTGCATGTTGATGGAAATATCATTTCATGTGCTATATTTTAAAACTATGTCATTGACTTTTTAAAACTGCTTCAAAGTTAAATGCACAAAATTACTTTAGCAAAATGTTTTGCCATACAATTAAAACATAAAAGATGATAAGTTAAAGGTCTTGCATATTTTAAGCATAAGTTTTAATTTTTCCAAGAGCAATTTAACTGACCTGGAATTACTTTTCTAGAAAGATGCTGTCAGATGTGGTCAAAATATCTTAGCCAAATCTTACTTTCTCACAATTTTCTTTTCAGTTTTTAATTCTGCATTTATTAATACATTCACTAATTTATTTTTGGCATTTTAATTTTTCAAAGCCTAATTAAACCATCCTATAGAAGAAAAGCAGAGGTCTCAGGAAACTCTGTGGGAGCTCTGAATTAATGTTTCATTCCTAGGAGAACGTACTGAAATTGCAGATTTTCCTTCATAGTGCCCACAAACCGCTTCTGGATGAGAGAATGCCTGTACGCCTATATCTGGGCGACCTTTGTTCCACCAACTCACTGCCCATTTCATCATGAGTGGTCCCAAAACCTTCACAAAATCATTACTTCTTGGAGGGGACAGTGTTTGTTTCAGTTTTGTCCCCATCAAGGATGGGAAGCACATAAGTGAGTCAAACTTTGCCAATGTCCTGGGTGTCCAGAGGAATCAGTGGAAACAAGTGATCACTTCCTAGCAGGATACCTTTCTCAAGAACTGTTGCTGAGCTTCAGGAGAACACACACATGTTTTGCCTGCTCCTAGAGATGAGTAGTAGTGAGGAGGGAGACGGGAGGCAGATAGCAGGGATACTTCTTCCTGCAGTTCTTAGTGATGGAAACCAATAGACTCCAAACCCGTGGTGGGTTTGGTGGCAAGAGGAGGCTGGGTTTGTCTTCAAAGAGAAGAGCAAGAGGGTGGGTGTTTGAGGTGAGAGAAGGAAACAGCGCAGGCAGTGGGGGAAGAAAGCAAGTAAGAGTAATAACAGAATACTCAGAATGAAACTTCAGTAGTTGTAAAATTGAATGCTGTTCCTAAAGTAACAAGTAAGCTTTGGCACAGTTAAAAATTTCATTTCACTGGGAGAGAAGAGTAGAATGAAAGAAGTAAATTTCATTAAATACGGAGAAAGCTTTTATCCTGTGTTTTCAATTGTTGACTCTGAAAGTGTGCTCAGAAGAAAATGAAAACCTGAATAACTATATGAAATCTTCTTGAAGACACATCTCATCTTTCTAATTGCTGACAGGCAACTCTTGGAGAAGTAGCCACCAAATCTGAGTGTCTCTGTTCTTGATTGCCTCTTCTGATATGTCTTACAATGTACAAAAAAAATAAATATGTAACTGGGCAGGACTGATGACTGGTGATCTACTGGTGTAGATCCACAACCTGCAATTGCATAACCACTACACTGTTTGTAAAGACACTGTTTGAAATTGTTACCAATTATAGTGAGCACTACAGTACTTATAAAGAGAGAAATGCAGAGATTGCTGTGGGCAATTAACTAATTTGCCATTATCAATATTTCCATCCAATTTAAATTTAGCAGAGATATTATTCATCATCCTAAAGACTTGCTCAACTTTTTTTTTAGTGGTAATTTATATTTTACCTCTCTTTTTACATTGAAAGGCACTTAAAATTACTTGAACATGTTTAAAAAGTGGTTTGATTATAGCAATAAAGAGAACTTAGATCAGTGCTTTGAAAATACTTAGAAATGAATCATCACTTTCAAACAGAGTAAACTCTCATATTCTACCTCCTACACTTAAATATAAAAAACCCAAAACAATTCTTTCCATAACTTGCATTTTAAAAACATTTGGAGCTCTCTTAAGGCATGATATTCCAGTTGAAAGGTTGTTGCAAAAGTTCAGTTTTGTTTAGATGTTCTTTCTAATCCTTAGATTGGTGTTTAGACCTTGCTTCTAATTTCTAGGATGTAAGTAATTAACACTCATTTGTTTTTGTGTCAGTTTTTTTGTGACTTGGTAGTTCCGTTCCCTTCCTGTAGTTATCACTGAGTCACATCCTCTCTAAGCCTTTGTTCTAATTACCAAACCATTTTTTTCTGGTATGATAACCTGGGCTTCCCTAGTCATCCAAGCAATTTCCTCTGCATTTACCTGTGTTGCCCACACATTTAGGAGGTTTCCATTTTGGACTCAGTGTCTTTCTATGCACTGAATGCCCATTAGCAGGCAGGGCACTTTAAATGTGCCTCTTGAGTCTATTTTCCAGTTTAGTTTCTCCTCAGTTAATCAGGTCCATGTGTGCTAAGTCCACTCTGTGGTGTGAGCCAAGGCATGGCTGGCAGTGATCCACTTAAAAAACACCCACCTTGTCCAGACTGAAATGCTGTTGTAGACAATCCCTGATAGCCCCACAGGACTTCCTTGAGGCACTGGGATTTAGTACAGTGTCCTTTCCCAAAACTCTTCAGTCTGTATACTGACTCACACACGATAACTTGTTGTCACCCTCCACAGCTATCCATTAGGATTAGCCCTCGGGTTTTTTTATGGAGAAGAGAATGCAGATATTGCCATAAGCAAATGTCTTGCTATAGTTTTTTTCTCACAGGATGAATCAGTTAATAGAAAATCCATTTTTAATAGGAAACAATTTTAAAATCCAAGTACTAAAAGGAGTGATAATTTAGATACTTTAAATAAACATACTCAGTTTTCAACAATTTCTTTGTTTTGTTTTGGTTTTAGTTTTTTGGGGTTTTTTTAATTTACTTGTTTGTGGGGTTTTATTTGTTTGTGGATTTTTTTTGTGGGTTTTTTTTGGTGTGTTTTTTTGGTTTTTTTGGTTTTTTGTTTAGCTATTCCAAAATGGCATAATTTTACTTGGATCTAAATATGTTGAAAGGCACATTAACCAAGGGATGGGAAAAAAAGGAGCTATATATAGTTTCACTGTCCCCTTAGGGAACTATTGCTTGAGCTTCATTAATATGCATTTTAGCACAATCTAATTTACTCATATGGCTGGCCCCAGGTGTTTGGAAAGGCAACCAGAGGAAAATCAGATCATACTAAAATTAGAGACAAGAAATATTGAATGCCTTCCTTTTTAGGTCCTTGAAAGACACATATTAATTATAACTGGATGAATTTATGAAAACTAATACTATGAACAGCTCCAATAGTAATTATTTTTGAAAAATTATCTTTGCCAATAAGTGCAGAGAAAGTGTTCTGTCAAAGAACATACATATATACTTCCCCCTCCAAATATTAAATTTTTTTACAGTGACCCTGTGACATCCTTCTGATATATATTTAATCACTGAAAATCACAATGAAAACCCTCATTTCATGTGCGTTGTTTTTTGAATGGTTTCAAATGGGGCATTAGAATTTGATGGGTTGGTCAATTTATTCTAAGAAGGCATCTCTGCTGGTTTACAAAAGGCCAAGGCCAGCAACACTGTAGAGGGAAAAGTGAGGAGTTGTGGGGAAAAAAGGTTAGAAAACTGTCTCCGTGTGGTCTGATTAAAAGCTTCATGCTTTTGCGATGTCATTAGGAAGCTTTGGCAAGCAAGTGTCCACAGCTGGTCTCTGAGCTGCTAACGGGGTGTAGTGGTTCAATAAAGGGGCTTTATATATTAATTTCCTAAGTGTCATCTTGATTTGCAGCAGGAAGTGCAAGCAAAACAATGTCAAACACATTAGCCCTGAAGGTGCCTTTGGAGCAACACTCGGCGGTCTGCCCTTGCCCGGGTGCTCTGAACTCTTCAACTGGGGAGGTGCTTGCCCGGGGAAGAGACTATTTCAGAATCAGTCTTTAGGGCTTGAACAGCCCGAATTGCAGTGGTAGCAGGCTACTGAGGGATGCATGTTATGAAAACACTTAGTCATCTCTAACGAGATTGTGATCTGAAATATCTGACCTTCCTGTGATTCAAAAGTAATGAGATTCCAGCTTAGAGGACAGTAACCACACGTGTAGCAGCACAGGGGCCTAGATCACCTGTGCTTGAAAAAGCAGTGCTGACTAATAGAGCTGCTCCACCCTGCCATTCCCACCCAGGAGACAGTCTACAAGGCTTCAGAGGAGCTCAGTTCTCTCCAGGCTTATTTGCTGATTTGTAAAGAAGTGTAGTTAGTTCTGTTTCAAGCAGGGTGTGATTTCAGGAGGTACCCCACTGAAACGCACTCACATGCCCATCACCGGGTGTTTGCCAGATACACTGTTCATTACACCTCAGTGCAGCTCTACGTCCAAACATTACTTTGATGTGATAAGCAGGCTGACATTAAAGGTGAATACTAGAGTGTGCTATTAAGAAGGAGCTTAAAATGTACTTACGGAAAGGAATAGAATTTCCACAGAGGGTGTCATTTAAGAATAGTCCATCTAAAGAACATTCCCCTAAAGCAAAACATCAAAGAGAGGATAGGAAATATGTTTTAGGCTGCAATTCTGGAAAGAAATCAAAGTCATATGAATTTCATTAAATCACCAAGGAGTTTAAGAAGAAGTAGATTTGAAATGTTCATGAAAAATATTGCAGTAAGTGAAAAATAAAGTATCCAATGACTGGACAAAAATAAAGAAGTCAATGAAAGAATGATAATTCAGAAGTAACTTAGGGAAGAAAGTTACCTTGGTAGATGGGAAAACATATCAATGGGAAGCAGTTTTTGCCCTATCTGACCACAAACCCAACCAAAGTCTTTTCCCAGAACCAACCTGTACATAAATATGATCCTTCAACCTTGGCAAACTAATCATAGAACCTTATTTAAAAAAAAAAAAGAGACTGTTGAATCCTTTTCCCTTCTATACTAATTGCTTCTCCAAATTAAGCCAATGAGCACATTAACAGGAATGAGAACATTGCCTTTCATAGTTTAACTACCTTTAGCAAAAGCACATGCTTTTGCTATATGTCAATAAACCACCCTTCTCCAAGTGTCTCAGTAACACTGCTGCATTAATAGGAATGACCACAAATCTTAATGAGCTGGAGTTTTGTTCTGCCCTGGCACTCCAGCATCCACCCACACGCAACTGCAACCCATGGCTGTGTGTGCAGGATGAGCCGTTAAGGATGAGCCGTGTGCAGGATGGAGTTAAAAACCTAGGATTGAAGAGGACACATGGAGGGAAACGTAGCATCCTGGTGTCAGGGTGTGCCGTGGCCAGAGACCAGGCTCTTGGCAAGAGGAACTGAATGAGGCCGGAGCCTCGCTAAGTACCCTCGCACCCACTGCCAGCAAACCTACAGTGAAGCCCTTCCCTGTAGCCTGCAGTCACGTACGTCTCTGTGGCTGGGCTGCAGCTTGAAGCTGGGGAAGCAGCAAGGCAGGGGAAGGAGAAGAAATGTGGGGGTGAGGAGAGACAGGCTTGGGGCTAGAAGTAGTGGCTGGGGTGTAATGTGACAATGTTAGTGCGTTAATCCCAGGAAGAAATAAAATAGTTGAGTAATGTTAATTATATCTATTCCACATGACTTTTTGATGAATATAGTCACAGAAGAACAAGGATATCATTCAAATGATATTTTTTCTATGTGTCTTCATTATGTGTGGTGCCACTGATATATGTGTTTTTGTACAAAAAAATAAATCCAGTAATAAGATCCACTTTCACCCAAGAGTGTGTCGTCGACAGGTAATGGTTCAGGGAGTTGCATAGAAAAAACCTGGATGTATTGGACCATGAATCTATGTTTACACTTTGATGACTGGTTAAGTCTATGTAATCCTGAACACTGCAGTTTTAGCTAAGGGTGCACCATATATGTATGTACTTAAAAACAGGGATATTCAAGGAGATTCTGATATGGACAGTAGACAATTATGGTTTCTTTTCATTCAGACAATTAAACTCAAGAAGAATCTAAAAGGAGCTGCCTCTGAATCACTCATGGTAAATGCTGGACTGATTACTGAAGAAGCAGAGTAGCAAGAAAACGTGGAACAAATAGGCAATGGATACTTTGTCTTACTTAGGCATGGAAAAGAGTTTGTGCCTGAATTATGCCATATTTAAACCTGACTTTTACACATTTACTGCTTTGGTGATAAATTATCCATCTAGAATTAACTGTACATTTTTGTATATATAATTGCATGATTTCGTTGCAGACTTGGGAAAAGAAAAGTTTTTGGGCTCTTGTCTTTACCGGCCCTGAGGAACCTATACAAATTTACCTCCATAAGTAAATTATGCAATTGTTATTAGCTAGTTGTGCTTCACTGAAGTCTAAAATTCTCTGCTTGTCACATGCCAATTCGCTGTGAATGGATATTACTGTGCTCAGCTGTAAACATTGTGTCCAAAACATCTTTGCAGAGAGCATCTTTGCCCTTGCCTTATCCTGGAGATGTTCTCAAGCTCAGTCTGAAAGTTCCTCAGACACTAAATACAAGCATCTACTTCACTTGGACATGTGCAGAACCATATTTTCCAAAGAACACCTATCGCAATCCAGAGTTCAGGTGACTTTTCACCTCAGTTCACCCCTTAGATATGCTCTGAAAATCCTATCACCTAGAAAAATAGCACTAGAAGTGGGAGCTGGAGGACATCAAATGCTCTGCTAGCCCCAGGCTGGATGAGTTTGTATCTGTATCTGACCTGTTGCTCAAGAATTCTGGTGATGGAGAATTTACTGTTTCCCCTGGTGAGCTGTTCTAGTGCATAAATACCTTGCTGCAAGAAAACATGCCTTTTTATCTAGCCTAACTACCTGTTCTTTGAGTAAAGGCTGTTTCTTGTCTTAACACCACAGACGTGGATAACAGATCCTACCTACTTTGCAGCAGTCTGTTGTGAGATACCCAATTGTGAGATACCCAAATTTCTGACCATGACCTCCAGCAACAACCCCAACTCTTCCACAACCTTTCTTCTAAGTTCTGGATTTTAGCCATTGCATCATGCTCATGGTACTGTCCTTTCTCTGTTGGGTTTATGTTATTCACAGACCGTGATGCCAACAACTCAACTCTGCACAGAGTAGTTCAGTTTAGGGCTCCCCAGAACTGAATGCTTGAGGCAAAATCCAGAGACTTTGCAGGCAATATTGCAATTTAATTCATTAATTGGCATGGTCATACTTACATCTGACATTTGGAAGCACTTACCCAGGAACAGGAAATTCTGGTTTCTACCCATTCCTGGGTTTGTAGGTGTTTGGATCCACACTGTCCCTGTACCAGGAGAGCGGTCTGGTTTTCAGCTGGTTTAGTTAGCTCTGCCTTCAGCTGTAGTTGAATCACTCTGCAGCTAGAAAAAGAAGATCCACTTGGACAGAGAAAAAAATTCTCAGGATGGAAAAATGTACCAAATAGTTATGGCATTGGTATGGGACTGGGCTCTGGGAATGGCCTCTGGTGCCAATCTTTGTTTTTACAACCAATAGTCCTCATGCTTTTGTATTATCATTGCCAATTTACTCTAACAAGTTCTAATACAGGGCAAACTTAAGAAGACAAAATGTGTTGCAAGGGTTTGCTCTGTTCTGTCAGACAGGGACAGGATTGATATGTTCAGATTCCATTTGCATCATTATTCTGATTCCACATCACTGGGGAAGGCATGCCTTTGCTTCTTGGGAGCTCCAATAGGTATGATTCACATAGAAAAACAAAATCCAAGCATAAAAGGCCCATGCATAGATACTTACAGGATAAAGTCCAGAGTCTTAGTCATAATGAATTCAGTAGGATCAGGTAAATGGATCTACTTTTCTTCAGAAGAGCAACAGCCTTGGAATAAGAAATCACTGAATAAAAATTTCTATTTTAGTCAATGGAAAATTATGTCACATATGTTGTGTATGTATACATCAGCATGAATCCATGTGGTGTGTTTTTAGAGACCTGAACTATAACCTGAATGAAAATGTTAAAAATAGTAGGATCCTGTTTAGCAGAGGTGACATAAAGAGACCTCCTTAGTCTCCCAGCAATGCACACTATGGTTTAATGGCAGGCTGCTCTATTTTGATCACCAGTACATCATCATTCTGCATTACAGTGCTTCATATCTCATTCTCCCTTCATTTCTCAGACATACCACTGTATCGTTCTGCCTTTTGGGTCAGTCATGCTGCTTTTGCACATCATCCTTATGTATACTCGGCTAAGATGATTTATTCATGATGAGAAGAGGAATTATATGTTTGGTGTGGGTATGGAATGTGACTTACCAACACAGTGCCCTTGCAAAAACCCCTGTCACTGATCTCTGTAATGTAACAAATAAAACACAGTTGATTTGACAGCAGGATAAACAGAAGTATTTTCATCTTCTTTTCTGTTTGTGAGTTTGAGTATGGTCATTTATCTAAAATCTGTAATTTCTCTTAATATTTAGCCATTGGCATTTCTTGATGAAAGTGAGGCCAGGTGGGCACAAGACAGGACAAGTCATAAGTGAAAGAGGTTGCAATGCAATGTTTACAAATTAGTTTAGCTACCATTAAAGTGACTTAATTATATAAGATGATTTTGGTACCAAAACAGTTTTCATAAAGTTGGGTGACTGGGTGTGGTGGGTTTGTGTTT
>WBMZ01012566.1:0-84223 GCA_013400975.1 Atrichornis clamosus | reverse complement strand
GGGGACACCACTAGTGACAGGGCCTGGTGTTCGGGACCCAGCGGCACGACAGCACCCCTTTTTCTGCCCTTCCCTTCCCACTCGGCGGATCCCGGGGTTCCCCTGGTTCTCCCCCGTCTCTCACCGGCCGTGCCGAAGCTCCGCCCGCCGCGGGCCCCGCGGAGCGCCGCGCTCAGCAGGGGGGCCGCCATGTTGTGCGCCGCTCTCACGGAAGGACCCAGTTACCATCGCTACAGGCGCTGCGCCGCGCAGGCCTGGCTTGGAAAGTCCACCCGTCGTAGGGCTGCCCCTCGCGCCGCCTGACTCGGGCGATCCCCGCGGACATCGCGGCGGGGTTACCCCTGGCAGCGCCTGATTAGAAACGTCCTCACAGCCGCAGTTCTTCCCTCGCTCCGGGCTCCCTATCCCGCCCTTGCCCCACTGAGGGAAGTATCTCAAACCCTCCTTCATGCTGTGGGCCAGTTCATACTTACAGGACAAAGCCAGCCCAGCTCCTGCCTTGTTTGTTTGTATTCGAGTTCCTGCTTCCACAAAATCCCTGGGGAATCAACTGCCTCTGGTATTTCATAACCCGCAGACCCACCCACCAGTGCCTTTCATCACATATGCTCTGGGAACACGGGCTTCTTGTGAAGTCTTCTCCAAAAGGTGGCATTTTTAGGAGTCCATCACTCCCTCAGACGCACCCACCGTCACAGACCCCTTGTTTCAGGACTCTACAACAACAGCGTCGCTTACAGGTGTCATTGGCTGACACTGAAATCAGTCCTACACTGAAGAGGCTCAATACTTGTGGAAATGGCACCATTGTGTTGCCAGAAGCTGGATGAGTCCCAGCGAGGCTGCAGAGCCATCTGGCAGAGTTTAAACAGTTTGCTGACCCTGGGTCAGCAAATCACACCAGGTTGGGGCATTCAGGTATTATCACCACCAGCAGCAAGATAAGAAGTGTACAATGTCCTCACCCCCAGCAAGAAAGGACAGCAATTCCCAATACATCGACTCCAAAAACGTGTAACAACTTCTATGGATTAAAGCTACTGCTGCCCAACACCACAGTCACGTCCTTGTTGTGGGCGCTGATTAGCTTTTCCTGGTTTTTGAGCTGTAATGACACTGAGCAGCTGCCACAGCCAGCTCTGCCCTCTGCCAGGTGTATTTCTCCTGTGGCTGTGAGCAGCAGGAGAGGCTGAATTGCTGTGGGATGGGACAGAGATCACCAGGGGATGGGAGTGGCTGCCCTACAACACTGCAGAGCAAAGCCAGAGAGGTCAGACTATATAAAACACCAAAATCCAACTGATTTAAGGTTGTCTAAATACTTCATTCCACTTCCCCCATTACTTTACATGGGATCCACTGAAGACAATGCGTGAAAAGAAAGACATTTTGTCTGAAAACACATTTTTGTAATTTATTAGATCTGTACATAGCTAGTGCCATTCTCATTAGCATATTTTTAACCTGCTCCTCCATCCCCCTCCCCAGGCCAGCAGCCTGTTCCACTGGACACAGGGAAGGCAGAGCCCTTGGCCTGGCATCCTGAACTTCCATGGGACCTGAAACACGCAGCAGCTGAACGGCAAGTTTGATTAGTTTATTTAAAATTAAACATTTCTTTCTGTTCAGCTACTGCACATGGAGCCAAACATTGTGTCTGATCATTGTTAGTGCCAGAAAACATCCAAAATTAGAGACTGACAGAGACCAAAGCTGCAGAGAAGCAGCTTCTCAGGTGTTGCCTCAGAAGTGCAGGATTTTAGTTTATGCTGAAGCTTTTTACCATTTTAAGTTCAGAATTGCTCTTCTCTGGTGTGAAGAGGTTTCATTGTTACTGGACAGAGTTACTGGTGTGGAAAAGCAGCAATGATTTTGCTTGGTTGCAGTCATTGCACTGATTTCACTGGGCAGCAGGACATTCTCTTCAAAGCTAAATCCTTCCTGTTCAATCACACAGCACCGTGCAAGGCCCAAGTCAATATCAGAACAAAATTAAGCAAATCAGAGAAAGCTCCTTGGAAATGCATGGGTAGGAAAAAAAAATCTGGACACTTCCCTTGGGATTGTCATTTTCTTGACAAATGCCTTTAAAAACCTGGATAACATCCCAGAAAAATCTGAAGACCTGAGGATGTTGGTCAACTGATTTCTGCCCTCCACTACTGGCTTCATCATTCCAGGTCAAATTTGCAGGTTTTACCACTACACGTGGTTTTTTTCCCACCAAATCAACGCAAGTAACATTTGTAAAGTGCTTTGAGATAGTGCTAGAAAATACTAAGAGTGAAAAGACGGGCAGAACACCTGTTATCAGCACCCAGTCGATTACTACGAGTTGGTTTTTATCCTCAGAGCAGCATCTCTATGTTCTCCTTTGACCTCCTATTAACCAAGAGCTGCAGATGGCACACAGGAAAACGGAGCTTCTGCAGGGCAGTGAAAGAAGGAAAACAAAGGAAACATGAGGATTTCTTCTGGAAAGATGCCTGAAGCATGGCTCCAGAGAAGGATGGGTATTTACTTCCCAGACACATCAGGAAAACAGTGCCACACGCAGACTCACGTGCACAGAGCTCTGCAGGAGGCTTCACACAGCACAAGTATTTGCCAAACGAGGAGAGAAATGGGGCTAATCTTAAAAGAAAAAAATTAAAAAATCAAGACATTGATGGTTTTTTGAGGGGAGGACGTAACTGCTCACCAGAAGCTACTGCCTGAGGGCTGTCAACTCCGTCGTAGTAAAGTCCTGCTACCTTTCCAGTTGGCAGGAACCTCTCTCTAGTTAGCAGCTTCACAACAGCAATCCTTGTATAAATCCATAAAGCTTTCCCAGATTTTTTAAAGGTTAATTTTACCATTATAATTGCACTTTAAAAACAGGCATCAATCCCTACGCACTCTCCCCACACACCTCCTCCATTTATAAAAGAGGAAAGAAAGGCTACAATTATTCACTGTCCTACAGCTACAGGATTTAAAGGTTTGATTTAGGTGCCTGAAGGAAGGATGCAAACACCCAATTTTCAGGGCAGGACAAGAGTGCATTTTAAAAAACCTGCAGGCTTCACAGCTTGGCTTGCATTGGCTTCAGGTGTTTGTGGAAAGATTCATGGACCTGCAGGAGAACAAGACAGTGGTTACAAGGTCAGGTCTGAAACAGTTTTACCTTGTCACATCTTGCAGTGTGTTTGTATACTAAGGAAATTCAAACCAGAGGCACTTTGGAAATTTAAGAACAGCCAGATAACTCCTGTATTCGAGAGTCTACATGACACAAAGCATGAGAATGTAAAAAACAGCCTGCCCACTGCCTTTCTTCTAACAAAAGAATGCAAGACATATCCATACGATTGTTTGGCATTTTAATTAAAAGAAAACTGGTACGGGTTTCCTAAGGGGGTTCATTTCCTAATGAAGCTCCTAAGCCCCACTGACTTCAGAAGTACAGAACACTGAGCAGGTTGTGGTGGGATTTAACTCCAGCTGAAGTTTCTGGCAGCCCACTGTAGGAGATACAGTCTGCCCAAATCAAAGGCACCACAAGGCAGGATTTACCTTTCTAGTTTGGCTGGCGGAGCAAGGACATTTCAGTTCAGTTCAGTTTATTTTAGCTCAGCTGCAGCTCCAGGCAGATATGCAGCACCTGACACTTAAGTACTACATGGCAGCAATTAATGTTCTTCTCCACTCACTGCTACTGCCTGAAGACTGGAAGACTTGCCAGCAAATGGGTAAGGCTTCCACAGCTAGTGTCACTAAGCAGAATTAACAGCAAGTGCTAATTGCTTTTAAATTCAGGGAGATAGTTCAGTTGTTCCTCTATGGAGTGCACCATTTCCTCCTTCAACTGAGAAGCTCAAGAGTATCCCACAGGGATGAATGTGAGGTACACATGGGAGAGTAACTACAGAGAGCAAACTGAAAGTAGGTTGCTAGTTCTGGTCCATGACTACTTGTGACTTTTCTCCCCCCTTCCTCAATTACCTGCTGAGATCACTGGAGCATAATTAACAACCCTAAATGGAGTTATTTCTCTGGCCATGTGAGAAAGAGGAAAAGGAAAAAGGTTTCTTTACCTGTGTTTTGTTCAGTGGGGATTTCTTTGCCCACTCAAACATGTTCTCGTAGACGTTGCCATCGTAGCGGCCAAGCACAGAGCCAAGATGGACATCATGGAAGTCAAAGGAGTCCACCAGTGCCACTGCATTGGGACGAATGACAGCCAGGAGCTCCTTCACATGTTGGTTCACTTGGGTGATTTGGGCACTGGTCAAGATACCCGCCTTGAGAGGGGAAAAAAAAAGATTATACAAGTCACCAAACCTTCCCTTCCCTGGTCTAACACAGGTCAGCTTTCCCACATAACAGTGAAGCAGTTCTAAAACACCAGGGGTGTTTTTTTTATTAAGTAATTAAATTGTCAACTTGCCACAGTGCACAAGCAAAAGGAGATGCCAGCAGAGCCAACCACACTGCCTAGCTATTTAATCTTGGATGGGAGACTCACTCTGTGAGTGCCTGTAAGTCAATTGCAGCAGCAAGTTTTCTTGGAGAATGTGCATATGTGGATATTAAATTGTGCCTGGTTTCAGGGAACTTTTTAGTAAGCAGCAAAGAGGAAAATGGGAAGACGAAACCATACCATGTGTGCCTGAAGAGCAAACAAAACACTGCTGCACAAATGCAGTGTGAAACTGACAATCAAGAGAAGAAAAGCAGTGCCTGACAATTTAAACCCATTCACTGAAGTGAGGGTTAGGATTTGGAGTACAAGATCCTCTTTGAGGGATATAGGTTGTGGAGCATGTCTAACTGCATCTCCTTTATTAATTCCTTGGGTTTTCAGACACAAGAGCTGGTCACCAACTGGAAACCGTTTCAGCTAAACCTTGGCACATGCCTGGTTTCCATTTATCACAAGGGAAACTTGACAAGAGCGTTCCAGCAGACCTGCACTGCTAACAGCCTTCTGGAAGCCAACAGCCAAGAACTTACACCTTAAACATCCCTACAGCTTGGCATTTAAAGCACACTTGCAAACAGTGAACCTGGCTTTAGAGATCTGGAGTGCTGGAGAAAGACACCAACCTGCAGGAAGTCCCCAGCGTTCCGGCTGATCCCGAACAGGGCATAGAGGAGGCACAGGTCGGTCAGGACAGCGCGGACGGCGGCGTCACCGACCTCGGACAGCTTGGCTGTGAACAGCTTCACTATCACATAGTGACAGTGTGCCTGCAGAAACCAAACAAGGTCAGCCAGGGTCACACAGAGAAGCTCTCACAGCACGTTTCTTTAGCAGGCACATCACTGACCTCTGATGCCCGCACAAGATCAACTGAAGTTCTGTTCCAGGCATCCTCCTTGCTCTTCCTGTGATTCAGCTCAGCTTGCAAATTCTTCGCTGCAGATTCTACAAGGCTGTTTCATATAAGGAAGAAAAATTTACACAGTAACACCAAATTAACAGGATGACATACACTGAATTCATATGAATTTCAGTCATGGCACATGAGCTCAGAATTCTTCTCACATGCCAGGACTGAAGACATTGATTGGAGTGAAAAGCTGTGCCTCTAAAACACCAAAAATCCCTGCTGCAGCTACAACACAGCTACGGAGCAGGAAGAGGACTTCTGGCAGCACACACGTGGTGCTTCAGTACCTACTCACAAGTAGGCATCTGTTCAACTCTCACACTTCCCTGACAACAAACTTTAACATCAAGATTGTTTCTCTCCAGCGTGATCTGTTAGCAGTTTATACAACGTTGGTATTTGTATGCCTGAATATACTTTACATGTAAATAAGAAAAAGGTATATCCCAATGGAATGGGGAGCAGAGTAACCAGGCTATGAGTAGGCTGTGAGCAGCCTCCTGCAACCTCAAAGCACATAACCCTGACCCCGACCTAGTGAAGTGTGTCACTTCCTGAAAGCAACACACGGATCAAAGCTTTGCCAGCCACACCTTGAGAATCCAGCATTAACAGGGCAGTGCATCACTACCAGCTCCCCAAACATCCAGTTTTCCTGGTGCCTGGCCCAGAGCAGTCAGTGTGGGCTCACCGGGCAGCACGTGACTTGTAGGCCTCTACCAAGCTGGCGGGGTCGTTGATCCTCACAGTGACAGCCCTGGCAGCCACGTGCTGGGGCTGAATGCGCTGCCTGGAGAGGTCGTTCAGGTAGGACACCATGCCAGTCACCTGCTGCCCAGAGCTCACCTGGGTGTAGCTTTTCACCAGGAACCTGAAAATAGAGACAAGCAGACAGAGACGCTTACTCGTGAGCTGTTTGAATGGAGAAAAGTCACCTTATCGAGGCTCAGGCCAGAAAGGACAGCTGTGAGCATACAATTTTGTGTCAAAAATGGGGCAGGGGACAGAAACATGACACCACTTCTGTGGTAATGTGGGACGCTTCTGCTCATCACTCCGTCACCAAATTCACTGCAAACCGGTCAAATAAAACTCCTTAACACCAATTTAGTGTTAAGAAGGGCATCATTTAGTGTTAAGAAGCGCATCATTTATTACAGGTGCCTGGTTGCAATGGGGATAACTCCTCCTTGTGCGCATGTGATGTTTTACAAGTGTGTTGCTTATATACATTCACTAGGTGCATATTATAATTTGCTCATTACCATAAAACCCTCCCCAACTTCCCAGATTCAGTTTTTGCTTTGGCTGTAGTTGCATTCCTAAGCCAGGTGTCTTCCCCTCATCTTCCAACTGTCCTTGCTGGGAAAGCAGATTCTGCATGCCTTATTTCTCTGCTAAAAGTTACACAGACAGAAGTGTTTCTCTGCTAAAAGTTCACAGACACAGCAGAAATTGAATTACTCCTTTTGGTATCAATTTCAGCCACAAGGGCCATAAGGACAGGCTGGAACCCCCCCGGTGCAGAGCTCCCAGCATACCTGGCTGTCTGCAGCATCATGACCGTGTTTTCTCCCTCGTAGGTGCAGGATGGGGTGAAGGTGACATAGATGTCAGGAATGCCACTGCAGCGGGAGTAGCCGTGCCCGCCACAGGCCATCCGACATTCCTCAATGCCGGCATTGGCGGTCCAGGAAGTGAATGCCTTCAGCCCCGCTGTCAGGGCGTGGAGCTGAGGGGAAAGAGCAAAGCCACTTTAGATTTATTTTCCAGTCTTAGCTTGCACATGTACATGTTAAGGACTGCAACTCCCAGAAAAAAAAAAGTAGAGTCAACACCACTCTTGCACTGTCCCACAGGGTCTTGTTTTTCTTGCAAGAACTCCTTCCTGAGCCAAACTATTTATATGAAAACCTCTATACATGGAAAGACTTCTTTAGAGCATGCCACCCTTTCTGTCCCTACACATTATATGTACAAGACCGTTTTCAATTGCCTGTTGTCACATTAGGTTCTCAGAAATAAACCCTAACAGGTAATGAACATTTTATAACCCTAACCCCTCAGTATAGTACTGACACCTTTTATCAGCACACCTGTTCTACCCTAGGCAC
Organism: Atrichornis clamosus; assembly: GCA_013400975.1. NCBI lineage: Eukaryota > Metazoa > Chordata > Aves > Passeriformes > Menuridae > Atrichornis > Atrichornis clamosus. The sequence goes on along the minus strand of WBMZ01012566.1, from coordinate 76,734 downwards.
TTGGAAGAACAATTAAGAAGCTACAGCAGAAGCGTAAGGTAAGTCCTAACTCCCAAATGATACACCATCATTCCTGGAAAGCCACCTTCTTAAAAAATAAATTTCCAGTAGCTTTCTCACTGGACATTACTCCCTGTGTTTTCATATTCATTATGCTAAATGAAAAGTGCAAATAAATAGAAGTCAGCAGCAGACACTGGACTTGGGGGCTTCTGAAACTACAGAAGTAGAAGACATCTCATGTGTGAAAGTCAAAAAGGCCCAATGCCTCTTCTTCCATGCTGTAAAGAAACCCCACATAAATTCAACCAACACCCCTCTGGTTTCCGGAGGACACGGTACCTCTGGCAGCTCGCTCAGGTCCCCCTCGTTGATGTCCCCACTAATACGACGGTACGTGTCCTTTATGTAGGCTCCCACAAAGTGAAAGGCGTACGCTGTTGCCAGGAGAGGGAAGAGTTTGTATTGTTGAGTCTGATAATCCAGGATTTGGGGTTCTGGTTCCCTAAAGCAAAACACAGATGAGGAGTTAGCATGCCCGTGGCTAGCAAACTGCTGCAGAAATCCCATTTATCCCTACTCTGAGTATGTGCTCCATCTGTATGAAGCCAGACACTCTAAGACCATCCAGCAAAAGCCTCTGGCAGGAGACGACATTTCAAGAATGAAAGATTATGCACTTCCCAGGACAAACAGTGTTTTGCAACAACACCAAGCGCCAAAGCAAACATCAACCACAGCCCTTCTTCCTTCCAGTACTTGAGAATTTTCCCTCAGCACTTTGGGCTGCTCCTGGGTCTCCCTGCACTCACCCTGGCTTCAGCTCAGACTGGTGTCTGACAGCGCTGTAGCGGATGGCGATGGTGCACGCCCGGGACAGTGAGCGAGCTGAGTCCCCCACAATGAGGGACCTGATGAACACCATGGTCCCGTAGGTGAGCTTGTCACTGAGGGGTTTCACATAGGTGCCATCTGGTTCAACCTACCAGGAAAAAAAAAAATTAAAAAAAAAAAAATACAGCCTGTTGATTTGTGATGTTTCCTGCCTTTACATGTTCACACTCTGAACTCGTTAAGTAGCACTTCCAAGCAACCCACAATCCTTTAGGTGCACTATTCAACCTCACAAGAGCATTCCATGTGTCCATGTCTAACAGCAGATGCTGAAACTCACTGCTTTACCTGGGCATATTTCATCAGCATGTTTTCCCGAGGAATTCGGAAGTTGTCCATTTTCAGGTAGCCATTATCCATTTCATCATAGCCAAATTTTGGGCCAATGTCACCCACTGTAATACCTGCCACAGACAAAGCCACTTGCATCAAGAAATAGGAAGTCAACACCACACAAGAGGTTCAAGCCTTCTCCAATAAGGAGATTGTTTCATTTTCTAGCAAGTCCTGGCAGTGTTATGAGTAGGAGCTAACAGGGACCTTAATCTCTTTCATGGAGAAGTGGTGTCCTGGTTTTGGTTGGGATAGAGTTAATTTTCTTCCCAGTACAGTGCTGTGCTTTGGATTTAGCCTGAGAACAATGTTGACAACACACTGATGGTTTAGCTGTTGCTGAGCAGTGCTTGCACCACGTCATGGACTTTTTAATTTCCACACTGCCCCCACCAGCGAGGAGGCTGGGGGGACACAAGAAGCTGGGAGGGGACACAGCCAGGACAGCTGACCCCAGCTGGACAAAGGGACATTCCCCACCATGTGGCATCATGCTGAACAATAAAGCTGGGTGAAGTCAGCTGGGAGATGACAGCCCACTACTCAGGGACTGCCTGGGCATCAGTCAGCAGCTGTTGAGCAATCACATAGTGATCACCTGCTTTGCATATTCTATTATTATTTTTCCTTCCTTTTCTGTCCTATTAAATTGTCTTTATCTCAGCCTACAAGTTCTGCCTTTTTCCCAATTCTTTCCCCCATCCCTCTTTGTGGAAGGAATGGCTGCCTGATGGGTTAAACCACAACAACTGGACATCAAAACATGGGAATCTCCATAATTTCTATGCAGTCCTACTAGCTACTTACTACAGGAGCTGTATCTAAAGTTCATCCAGCCCACCTCCAACTAAACAAGGATGAAAGCTCTTCTTTCCCCTTCAGAAGGCAAGACATGCCGCTCACAGAATGCACAGCTAGAGCAAAATCAAATCCCAAACTAAATTTCACACTGAAGGCACGGTAGGAAAGATGATTTAGTGGTAGTTCATTCATTAGAAAGACTCAATTAAGCCCTGTGATCTACCAACTGAAATCAGCTAGTGAACTAAGCCACGGACATTAACAAGACGCAGCAGCTGTATACAGTGGCAGAGAAACAGATTGACTCCCTTCCCTGAGTGTGAATTCTCACCTGGCAAAGGTTCGTGCGTGCCCAGCTGCCGGATGGGGACAATGAAGGCGTGCAGCCCCTTGCACTGGCCCTGGGTGTAGAGCTGAGCCAGAACGATGGCGTGGTTCGACGTCTTCCCAACTGCAACAGGAGCAGGAGGCAGCAGAAAAACACACTCAGACACACTTACACACACACAGAGTCTTTCTTCTGAGAGAACCTGATGGCATCATGCATTAGAAAACCAGATTTACCACGCTGGTTATCACCCCAATTGTACAGCTCTACGACAAACAGTGTTGTTCAAATCAATGGAAGCTGCACAACACAATTCTCTTGACTGTACAACTGGGAAACCTGCCAGTGAAGCTGAGGGAACTGTGAATAATTTGATACAAGCACTCAAAAATTACACCAAATCCATAGTGTGAATGATTCTGAGCAATAATCCAGAGCACACAGATAATGTTTAGCAGGCTCTGGTAAGCCTGCTGCCTGTTGTGCAAGACTAACTGGCTTTCAGCCAACTCCCTGGGTCAACTTTCAATCAACACCGTAGACCTAACACACATGACATCACCTCCCTAGGTTTTTCCATACACCTTCCAGATTTAGACACACTTACGTCCACCTGGCCACCACTTAATGGAGGTCACAGTGGGGCTGTTGAGGATGAATTCCTGCGTAGAGGGGTCGTAAGTGGCTGTAGTTTCCAGACCCCGAAGGTGAGTCCCTGGAAACAAGCAAACACATTGTTTTGGCAGAAAGTCAGTCACAAAACAGAGACAAGGACAGAACTGGACAATGGAAAGTGGAACTCCAGTAGTAATGTTTAAATTTTAACTTTGCTTTTAGGCTATATAAAGCACTAAGTATCAACCAATTAAGGAAGAACAAGTGAGAGCCAGACCATGGGACCTGAAGCCAATTCTCAGAAAACATGTTGAATCTTTTCTCCAGTGGTCTAAAACTAGTTTTCCAAGCACCTCCAATCTGACACCTTATTGCTGTCACACACCAGAAGCCATTTCCCAGTCAAAATGTTCCACAAAAACATGCTCCCCTGAATTTCACTAAAATGCAATCTGACTAAATTGCAAAATAAAACCATGCACTTCTCAGCCATAACAGTGCCCAGCACCTCTTCATTCCCTCATCAAGCCTACATTCTCCTCACTTGATGGAGTTGATCTCCCAAATGAGATCATCCATAGCTCCAAGACAGCAAGTAATGGCACATGTGTGCCAGGTACTGATGCAGGTAGATGAAGAGACTGCAAAAAGATGGAGGTAATTCCAGGAAAAGTCTTTGTCTTCTGCCCCCAACTCCTTGCTTCCCACACACCTCAGAGCAGTGGCATTGTCCTTGAATGCCTTGAACACCCCAAAATCACCAGGCCTACTTGCTTAAACTACACAAGCTGTGAACACTCCTGAGAGTCTGGACTGACAGGGCAGGACAAGAGCTCCTACAGGAAAAAGGAGATCACCTTGAAGCAACCACGTTCCCAAAGCATGGAGGTAATGGCAGACTTCCGCAGGCAGCTCAACACAGACTTACTTTGCTGGTAAAGGATCTTCAAACCTCACTAGTTCCAAGAGATTCTCCTCAGACTTGCAGTTACTTTATGCTTCATACAGTCTCTATATTTCACTTCATCACAAAGTGAATCCTGCTCATTTTTAGAAAATAACCTCATCTGCAACTCTCAGATGTTAAGGTTTCCCAAGGCATGACATCCTCCCTTTGAAACTTGAATTAAAAGTGTTGCAGTCACAATACTGCTGGAGTTATCAAAATCCATTTCAAAGCTTGAAAGCAAAGGAATAGCAACAAAAAAACAAAGTCAACTTTAGACAGAGAATTTAAAAAACCCAACATATTTCATGGTCAGTTAAAAAGAACACAGGGGATTGAACTAAGGGGGAAAAAAGCTCCCTACAGAACATGAGCATTGGAACTGAGTCATCCAGATGTTCTCTGACCCAAGGCCAGTCCCAAGGTGAACAAGCAACTCTTAATTTTTTTGGCATCTCTTTCAATACCTCAAAGGTCTGTCCTTCTGTCTTCACACTGAACGTAAATGAGAGCAAAGCAGAACTCAAACTGGAAAGAACACCAAGTGTAAAATGAAAAAATACCACCAAATTGACAGCACCAGTCAATGATGCTGGTTTGAACGGCATGAGAAGCACCCAGATGCTCATTTCTAGAGCTACAGACATCAAACCCTCCCTCAGGAGGAAAAAAGGGGAAGCAACACATGGCATAAAGCTCTAGTAACCATTCCAGATGTTGTCCACTCTTTCCTACATGCATGTGTAAAACTGTGGGATACACACACAGAGTTTTTCCCAGGCATGGGAATCCTCTGTACATGAAGCCATTCTTAGAAAGAGCATTTATTGAATGTACTGTACCATGGCCCATCTCAGTCTGGGCATAAGTGCCAATGATCTCCAGGTTCCAGGCAGGCATGAAGAAGCGATCCTGCTGCTCTGGGGTTGCCTGGGTGAGAAGGGTGGGGAGGAACATGCCCAGATGAAGGTCCAGAGGTTCAGGCCGTCCGCGGTGAACAAAGCTGTGAAGAATTGTCATGGGATGGGAGCGTGAAGGGAATGTTATGGGAGGGAAGCAAGCATGAGGATTCGTGGTGGAGATTCAGGAAGAGACAAAAAGAAAAAAAAAATGATTCATGTGTAAATCAGAATTCAGCAAGTGTATTTTAGAGAGCCAGAGCACTGTCCTTTTGTCAGGCCTCAATAATAAGTAATTACACTCACTTTGAAATAAACATGCTGCAAGGCATTTCTTTCTTTTCATACATAAAATGCAAATGCAACATGATTGATTAAAAAAAAAGGATTAATTCAAACCAAAACACAGACGAGACCTTCACTCTGGTGTGGACACCAGAGCATCCCTAAGCTAAACAGGCTGAGGCAGAATGTCAGTTTGTTGGAGATGTGATCTGGCTGGATGCAGTGAGCCTTCACCCAAACATACCAAGTCCACTTCTTTTTTTGGCCATGTTTTGAGGATAGAACCTGGTGGAAGGCCCAATTTATCTGGCTGAATGAGCCAGGTTTTCACTAAACTTCCTTTTTTTTTTTAGAAAAAAGAAGACAAATCCTGTCTGTCTGCACTATTTACTTTTTTTTTTAATTAAAGATGTACACAACTAGCATACATAGCATTCCATATCAACTTCCTTCAACTTTTACTAATTTTAAAAACTCTCTTAAAAGGACAGTGCTCTGCACGTGTAAGTCAAAGTTGTGAACATGAACAACTTGGCAAGAAAGCCAACATTTTTCAATCTGTAAATCACCAGCACAAATTATCTCCAATTAAACATGTTTCATTAGAATTACTCTTTCTCCAAGCTCTGTCAAACACCACTGTGAGGTAATTAAGTGGTCTATTACTTTTTCAAGATGAAGAATTAAATGCTCATTAAATCTTTATATATTGACAGCTTTGAGTATTAAAATAGTGGGGACAAACTGAGGATCAGTACCTCCATCTGGCTCTTTTATGTATTAAATAAATTTAATTGGACTTTAACAGGAATATATATATGTTTAAATGATATGCATTATGGAAAGAACACTGGTCTGAGCTTGACACAAACTCATTTGACATTCTTATCAAAGTGGGAACAATGCATCCTTGTGTTCTCTAAACACACATTAAAATGAACTAGCTCTATCCCTAGGGTGCTTCCCAAGAACTGCAGTTCTGTTCTTTGGTATGCTCAGACACCTACAAATAAATTCAACCATCTAAGAAACCCGGCAGCAATGTCTTCTAAGCTTTTTGACTGCACAGAGACCAATTCCAACAGGGGACTAATAGGGTACCAGAAATACCAGATTTCAAGTGAGTTCAGTACTGGTGAGAAGTACACAGCTGACAGTCAATGAGGGAAAAAAAATCCTTATTTACCAGCAATAGCTATAAACCAAACAGAAACAGCACAGTATTTTCACTGCTCCTTCTTGTTTCTTTTTCAGCTCTGTGATATTTGTGGAGTTTTTTCCTTTGATTTTTTTTTTTTTTGAGAGACTTCTTCACTATGGAAAAGGTTCAAATCAACACAGGCTACCATGCAGGTAGTCACCAAGAAAAAACTGAGTAATTACCCCCACTCCAGGCCAGGGTTCAATTCAATAATCCAGAGGTCTGTTTCCCTATCACCAGTTTCTAAACATCAGGATTAAATTAAGCAAAGTTCAGTGACAATTACTGCAGCAGCTTTACTGATGAAGTAGTCAGATACTCAGCATTCACAGCAGGAATGCTAAATATTTGCATTTTAATGACTCAGCATAGAAGGTATATTTACTTTACTGTACTAGCTCTATTTAGTGTCAAAATACCAATTTTACCATAAACAACATGAGAACTATAAGCAAATCAACCCTCACCAAGCAAGGAAGTGCAATGATCTAATGTGAAATCAGAAGTAAAACCAATCACTGCAGTGTGGATGTGACTGATTTAAAGCAGCTGGTGCGGGAAAGCAAACAAGGCCAGCAGGCATTGATTGTTGCCATCCAGTTATCTCTCAGCTTCTGGTGGGTTTGTTGAGCAGGGCAGAGGACAGGATTTCTTCCACTGAATCTTCCACAGCTGTAACTGAACAACCAGGCACCTGGCATGGCCATCCAGCACTGTCCAGACTTGTACACCTCATGCTTTCCCAGTTCAGATGCCAGCACAAGCACTGGAGTCCTTGGTTTGTTGAACTATTCTTGCTGGTATTTAACAGCCATAATTCCAGGTTCTGGACTAAAAGACTGTTTTCTGAGCCATTAAATGTTTTTCTGTTTGATGCAGTGAAAGTTCTTTTCAACAACAGCAGGAATAAGATGTTTTTCTTCTTTGTAACCAAGACCTTTCCATGAAGCTGTACAGCTGCAGTGGAGCAGCATATGGAAGAAAAGTACCTTGGACAAAGCATACCTGACTTTCAATCCAAAACTCACAACCTCCACGGCACCTGAAGGAATGCTCCTGACCTGTTCCTGCAGGCCAGCCATGCACTGAGGGCTCTAACACTCACAAGGCCCAAATTCAGGCAAAAATAAAAACCACTGTATTGTTCACTGACACATTCCAACTGGTTCAAGTGAAATTCAGACTCTCAGGGCTTAGAACAACCTCCTCATTTTAAAACACAACTACCAATGCAGTGATCAGCTAAGAGGTGCATTCTGGAAAAGACCAAAAGGAACTCCGGGACTGTCAGGATGTGAAATGAGGCAGCTGTCTGGCTACAGGGCAAGAAACATCAACCATTACCCGAGGAATTTCACCTTTCCCCTTTTAGATTTACCCAGGGAACATTACCAATGTACCCACTGGAGTTACAGAAAAGAGGTTACCCATTGATCCCTGAAGGGAACTAACCATGTCCCATTTCGGTTTGGGCGTAGGTGCCAATTATCTTGACTCCATGGACCAGGGGCAGCCACTTCTCCTTCTGAGCATCAGTCGTTTGGGTCTCTATGGTTTTTTGAAACATGCTGAAGTGGAGACCCATAGGTTCAGGAAAACTGCCCAAGCATGTTCTACGGGAGAGAAATAGAGGGATCTGGATCTCAGTCTTACTGTTACTGTGAACCTGAAAGGCTTTTCTCCAACTGGAGCATAAGATAAATCATCTCTTTGCCTCATTCAACCTTTTTTTTGTCTCACAAGCAACCTTGAAATATGGAGGCATCAGAAGCAATGCTAATGGGGAAACAGATGTTTCTTCCAGGTATTTTCTTCAGCCCACGAATCCTGCCGTTGCTATGTAACTGGAAAAGATATTATTCTACAAAGATTCATGAGGAACTTAAAACTAAGGACGTGAAAAGCAAATTGTTTTCTCCCCCATCTCTCAGGATTGGTGGGAATAAATCCCACTGCTGCTGATAGCCTACAACTAGGCCATTATTAGCTAGAAGCAGTATGTACTGAAAAGAAAAAGGTTTCTTTGGTGATTGAGTCCTTTTCAGAACAGCTCTGTATTACCTGTTGCTGCTTCTATCAGTTGTGAGATCAGCAACTCACCTTCAGTTAAAATTACCATTACAGTCTAGTGCTGGAAGGAATGGAAAGAAAAATGAGACATTTTAGTTGTGCTTCACCGAAACAGAAGTTATTCCGTGAAAAAAACCTCTAATTATCTAGCAGCCATGATGGCAGACAAAGTACATTCCCAATTAAAACAAGCTCCATAACACAAACATGCTGGGAAGTGTCACTGTGGAAAAGTCATGAAGAACAGGACAACATCTTCCCTTCTGCAGCTTGAACAGTTTCTTCATCTTAAATCTACTGTACACAAATGCTTATTCCATCTAAACTCTAAGATAGAGGAGGAAAAAATGAGCCCTCTGCATAAATACCATAGGGGATGCTCTGCACATGGTTTGTCAAATTACAGCAGCATTTGTGATTGGCATTTTGCACCATGCAGAGAGTAAATAATTTATAATTCAAAAGCAGGTCCTATACAAACTGTGAAAACCAGCCTTAGAGTGAGAGAACGCAGGACAAAGCACCACTGAACTGCATGTTGAAGATGCCTATTTTAAATGGAACAAGACTGAATGAGCCATGGATTTTTCCAAGGCCAAAACTATTGTAATCAAGTAATCTAACGCCGGTGATTAATGTATTAACTTGCTTTAAGATGGTGTGAGTGCAGGTACAGTGTCTCAAGTTCCTGGAATTGAGGCAGACTGTTCTCTTACCAGAAAATATTCTATTGCCTACAACAGCAAATGTTTACAAAGCTGATACTTTCAGGGTGACCAAGGGCTTAAAAATGCTTCAAGGACAGCAAAACAGAATACTATTCAACATTCTTGTGGTTTCCTAAGTGGGATATTCTTTTAGCTCAGGACCCATATAGCAATAGCAGCACCCTTTACTTCCTCACTGCCTGCAGCACAATTATTGTGCATCTACTCCTTGGGCCCAAAAAAGACAAATCTACAGGGAGAAAATGAGTACAGACTTTGAAACACAAAGTTTCAAGGCAGCTCAGGAAGAGCTTGAATGGCTCTTTGCTATTTTCAGAAGCCATTGAAAGAACTTCTGAAAAAGGTGCAGCCCATGCTTTGCTGTCAGAAAAATCAGGTCAGGCACTGCTTCTTTGAAGGTAATGCTCCACGAAAATAATCCCAAAAATCTTGTGAACGGTCATGCCAGCAGCTTTCACTATGAGCAAGTTTAATCACAAGTGCCAGGTATCTCATGCTTAACTATTGCCTTCTCTGACAGGAGTAAGGCAACAGACAGTTTGCAAGTAGATGCTTTAACACCCCTGAGTCAGGAGGTCATGATGGTTCATTAAGTAATTTTAATGCTAAGAAGCATTTTATCAGCTTCTTGCATTAACTAAGCTGAAAGTTAACTTACAGCAGAAACTGCTCATTTCTGTGTACTCCACACCAAATATTCAGGATTTCCTTAATGTGCCTTTTAACAACCTGAATCAGAGAGAATCCTGTTTTCCTCAAGACACAGGGCAAACAGAAGAGGTACCAGCTGTGGAGGAAGGAACAACAGGTTTTCTCCTCTACTTTTTCTTTTTCTGAGCTCTTACTGCTTCCCATCACAATTTCTACATTCCCAGCACCTGGATGGGTTGTTGTCCAGCAGCTGCAGTGTGTAACTGTTCAAGCACTTGCCTCTACCAAGGCTGACAGTGGCACTGACCACCTGATCAATGACCAGCTGGTCTGAGGTCAGCCTGGCTACAACAATCAGTGTCACAATGAGGCTGCAGCTCCAAATCCACTTTTGGGAGAAGGATGTGTAGTAATATGTGCTTTGGCAATATAGATCCTTCCAGATTTCACAGGAACCAGTGCCACCCACACATTAAAAGGCGCTTGTGTCACAGGTGAGTCACTGTCTCTCAGTGCACAGAGGACGACAGAAGCAAAGTCTGTCAGAGGCTCCAAAGCTACAGGAGCAACTGCAAAGCCACTCTCGGGCTGCAGAGCTGGGTCCTTCACTTTAAAGCAAAGCCTGTGTGCAAACCTTTCTGCTTTGTGCAGTTTCTGAAGCCAGGAAGGGTCATCCCACTGGAGAAGGAGCAGGGGCTATGTCTGAGCTGTGCTACTGGGCTTCAGAGCTAACAAATGCTATGGCAATAAACTCCTGTTCCAGCTGTATCTAAATAAAATCACGTCAGATTCATCAATCCACTCCACATTAATTTAGCACTGGCAAGTAGGGCCCATAGTAGAGTTCTTCTGGTTTGATTTGCTCAAAGCTACTCCAGGTCCTAATTTAGTGTCAAAACGAGGCGTAAGGACAAATTCCAACAGGGAAAGTGCAGATTCATGCAGTGCTCATGAACACAGGAGTCATCTGGTGACCAGCAGCTCCCAGATCTTCTCTTCTTCTGTGACCCAGTTTGTCCCAACTATTTTTCACTTCTTTGTTTAATCCCATTTTCCTCAATGAAGGTTAATTAAACTTGAAAGTGAATTAAAACTGAGCAGCTCATTCTCTTCCAAGAGCATTACATCAGGACCATTTCACATTTTGCCTGCTGACTTACATTTTGCTGCTGTTAGACTGTAAAAGAAATCTGAAATATTGGCACCTTTAGGCTGATGGCCTTCAAAGCTGTAGTCACAGCAGCAACTGCAGTGTGGACATAGAGGAATTGACTAAATGGGAAGTAATTAAAGTATATTTAATAGATCCTCTTATTGTTTGGAGTCTTGGAAACAGGAAGGAGGAGCATTCACTTGTGCATGTCACAGCAGCAGCAACTGTTTAAGTACGTCTTCAGGGCAGCAGAAGGAAGGAGTATTTCTCCTCACCTCTTCATAAACCAAGCTATAAAGTTAGTGAGTCATGTCCAAAGCTACCTAGTGATGTTCTGGCAGTTTAGGAAAGCTACAGGAAAAATATCTTAAAAGTTGCATATGTAAATCTGTCCCTGCCACTTGGGGATAACTGACAAAATTTCTTAGGCTTCCATAAATAGAAATGTCAATCACAATAAATGCAACTTGACAGCTGAATCAAGGACTTCAAACTATTTCATAAACTTCATTCATGGCATGTTGCAACACTATATCTATTCAGTTTGGAGAAATGAATAAGCCCAATCACAGTTTCTTCAGGCCTGCTTTTTCACTAGTGAAGTCCCTTCCAGTTAGCACCAATTAACATGTTTGGATATGGGATAGAAATGTAGATAATTCTGTCGGTTCTGGGCAGCTCACTGAGTTTAAAAAATATTTGACACTCAGCAGGTGACGGAGAGGGGACAGATGTTAAAATGCAAATGAAATCAAAGGATGAAAAAATGATCCTTTCGTTTCTTCAATTTTCAAGAAGCAGTAAACCCACATCCTCCCGTGCCAACACCAGACATTACAGTAAAGAAGTCACATCAGGAATATTAACAGTGTACAGTTCTCAAAGACACTGCACTTTATGGCAAGTTTATGTACTGCCCTTCATTCTGTTACAGGTTACTACAGAATAAATATGGTCAATAAAATAAATAAAAAACAGTAAATACAGTCAGTCTACAGTAATTGCAATTGTATTTTGAAATCCTTAATGGATGCAATTAGGATTTACTCTGAAAAAGTAAGCCTTTCTCATTGTTTCAGTTGATTTTGGACCATGAATTCTGACTCATCACATCTGCCCATTCATATTACCTAAGACATGGAGGTACTATTTGCTATCTATATGAAATATTACACTTTCATCCATTTAAAGTTAAGAGTTGCTGACTGTGAAATAAGTTTAGAGAAAGACAAAACTAGAATCTCTCATTTGACTACTTCAGAAAAGTCTGTTTTCATACAAAACTGTCAGTAATGCTATGAAAAGACAGAAAATTTGTTGAAATTTGCCAGCTGGTAGACTGGCTAGACTTCTCTGAATTTTTTCTGCAGAAACACATGAAGAAACTTCTCTGTCACTTTCAATAAACCTTGTGTAGGAAAATATTAATGATTAACTTTTGCTCTGCAGCACCTGAATAATCCAATAGTGTCACTGAACTTGTTTCTTGTTATCATTGCCCACCAATGACCATTTTCAAAAGAACGTTTATGTTATTTCCACGAGACTTTTCATGACACAGGTCAGTGCAGATCAGTTTCTCTTCAAGTAAAACCACAGTGGACAAGATGATTTCAGTCTCCTAGTGTCAATATTCATGCCCTGAAGCCCATGGCAGCTTTTCTACAAATCCAGTCAGAGAGGGCTTGTGGTTCATTATTTAATGTGACACAGGAATATCCATGGGATTACGACAGATTTCTAGGTCTCTGTAATCTCTCTGTTAATAGTGTCTGTTTGATTAAATCAGAACAAGTTTAACTGAACTAAGGGGAGAAATACATCAAAACCAGGAATTAAGTTCTAAATTGTTCTGGAAGGAATGAAAACTCCGATGTAAAGACAGTCGTGTTTTCATTAACTTAATCCAAGAGTGGTACTATCAGATAAACCAAAGGTCAGATACAACAAAAAGCCTCTGGGTCAAAGAGAACCACTGCAGCACCAGGAGCTTAGAGGAGGGACACAGAACAGACAATGATAAACAAGAACTTATAAGCCATCTTGGAACATTTTCAAGTATTCATGCAATGTGACTTTATTAGGTCTAAGTGCAAAGTGAAGTAATCAGCTTTACGAGATTTCATTAGGAGCTGCAAACTCATCAGATCTATTCAGATTCAAAGTAATTATGTGTATTTTTTATTCCTTTTGGAAAAAAAAAATCTGACTTCAAGTTCCATTTTTTAGTTTCTGCACCACATGTAATAAAAAAGGGTGTAATTGTTATTGTTGCACTTCTAGTTAAAAAAATTTAAGAAAACACATTATTCAGGAACTCAGGGTTTCATCTCAAATTCACTGAAGCCAGACTTCAATGGGCTTTTTTACAGGTCTTGAGCTTCCTTTAGACAACAAACATAGGGAAAAAACCCAACTCTAACGTCCTTAGTGATTATTAAAATACATACAAGCAGCAAACTCTGGATCTAGGTACCTTTTAAACCAGTAGATCTCCTCGGGATCTGCAATTCCATATTCCCTTAACTTCATCACCATCAAGGAGCTCTTCCTGATGGCTTGCTCATAGCGTTGGCTACGGGACAGGAAGTTCAAATCCTCGTGCTGGAAGTCAGGGTCATTAAAAACTAAGGCCTCTGGGGACAGAATAGAAAAGGAAAACAAGCTCAGTTTTCACAAACCTCAACAGTGGGTGAGAAAGAACCCAGCGTTTTACCTGCTGTATACCTCAAGGTACAGATACCAGAAAATGGAAAATAAAATTAGAAGTAAACAAAATCAGAAAGATAAAGCTCTTTGAGAGCTCAACTACTGGCACTCTCATTCCACACATAAACCCCATTTTCAGTTCAAAGCACTCTGGACTTGGCAGGAGGGGAATTCCCTGATGTAAGACCTGCAGGCCCCTCAGCAACAGCCTCAAAGGCTCAGACAGCCTCGTGAACTCTGATCCCCACGTAATTCTCTGCAGAAAGGTACAGCCATTATTCCCACTGTGCCACTTGGAAACCAAAGTGCCCACAGACCACAGACGTTCTGTGTCCCCCCTCTGGCACCAAAGTTACACAACACCAGGCTCTGACAATCCCACCCCAGGGAAGAGACTGGAAGTAGTTCATTAATCTCTCATAACCACGGTCGTGCCGGGTGACAAACAGGTGACATTTGTACTGTTGGGCAAGAGCGTGTCAGGAGGGAAAAGGGAGAGGACAGAGCCCAAGAGAAATGCCCACGGGAAGCTGCCTCTGACCCTATGGAGGAAGGGGAAACACAGAAGTAAAAGGACATTGCTCTATCAGGGCCACCCCAAATCCTTTTTGGGAAGGGGACCAGAGGATGCTAGGCGTCTTCTATTCCTCTCTAACCCATGAGCCAAATCTCCTTCCTTTACGCTGACCACCTGCAAATTCTCTCCTCACAGCTTTCCCCTCTCCTTGGGGTCTCCCCTAAGGCTCCTCCTCACTCCCTTTCTCCCCACGACACCCTGCCCGTGTCTCCCTGTCCTCACAACTTCGTCCCTCCTCACCTTCACCCGGAACCCCCGCCCCGTTACCCCCTCCCTGTATCCCGCTCTCCCTCTCCCTGGAGGTCGCCTCGCGGGTCTCCCTCTCCACGATCCTCTCCCCTCTCCACTCCGAGCCCCGACAGGGGCTGTCTCTCCCCGTCCCCACGGCCCCGCTGCCCCGGGCACCGCCGGGCCCTCCCGCCCTCACCGATCTCCTTGCGGCGGCGGGTGCGCTCGGGGCCGCCGTCCAGGATGTGGGTGAGCAGCTCGGGCTGGAAGGTGGCGGCGGCGCGCTCCCTCCGCAGGTCCGCATTCACCGGCATCGCGGCGGCGCGGCTCTGCCCGATCCCGATCCCGATCCCGATCCCGATCCCGATCCCGATCCCGATCCCGATCCCGATCCCTTCCCTGTCCCCGCTGCGCCGGCAACGCCCCCGCGTGACGTCACGCCCGCGACGCCACGTGGGTCCTGACCACGTGGATCCCGCCCACGTGTCCGCCCTTCCCGCGGGATGCGATGGTGGAGCGGTGAGCGGCGCGTTCAGTCGTGCTTGGAGCGGTGCCTTAAGTAGCTCTGTGATGTGCATGGAACAGCGCAGGGAGAGCGCATATCATACGCTGCATCGGCATGGAGTAGTTAATTAAATAGCTGATTAAATGCCGTTGGCGGGCTGCGTTTGGTTACGCCTTAAACACGGCGGTGGGTAGTGCTCTGGATCTGCATGCAAAGTGCTGCGCTTGCGGCCGGGGCTGCTTGCAGCGTCCTGCAGTGGAGGTGGAACGTGCATTAAATAGTACCTTGGGTGGGCACAGGGTGTGTGGCGATTGGGGTACGGCTTTGACAGCCTAAACGATTCTATACCTTAAAACGTGCGTTAAATCACACTGAGCATCTTGCATGACTGGCTCATCCCGCCTTGCTGCACAGAGTAATTCAGGAGCAAAACCTGCGCGATACAGGACAGCGTTTGTCCTTCTGGAGGTGCGGAATTGACCCTGCTTTTTAAATTTTAGGTGCAGCCGGGATGCAGGGAGCTGCAGAGTGTAGGGAAGAGGGTCTCCACCTCCCTGGCCCTGGCGGGTTGGGACCACAGGGGTTTTGCAGTCCACTCGGGGTGTCCACAGCCTGGCATATGGCCGTGGGGCAGCCAGACGTAGAGTGAGGCATGTGCAGAGACGGGGTGAGCCAGGATTGTCATGGTTTCGGCTGCCTTCCCCGGAGTCCTCTGTGTTGGCAGCATTTTGCAAGGTTGCAACCCCGTGAGCAGTGCATGGCGTGGGCAAGGGACACCAAACATTAAAGCCACAGGGTATGTGTCAGCTCAGTGTCCCCACTGCTGCATCATCAGTAGTGGGGGTCCTTGAACCCCTTGGGGTGGACCCAATTATCAGATTGGCAGGAGTTCGCCTGGGCTGTTGTGCAGCTCTTGGGGTTGCCCATAGTGAGGCAAAAAACTAGAGAAAAGCAGTGAATGGAGCATGGAAACACTCCAAACACAGGCAGCCTGCAAGGGAGATCAGAGGGAAAATGATGCCTAAAGAAACCACTTCAGGGCACAGTCAGCAGCCTGGCTACGACATTGGCTGGGCAGAATTAAAACCTTACTGAAGCTGCTTTGCATTCCTGCCTTTCTGTGTGCTTTGTGCTGTGGCTGACTTGCCTGTGCCAGCCCTGCTCCACTGCAGGAGCTCCCAGGAGGTTCTACCCGAGCCTTGTCTTGGAATTAATCCTTTTCACTCATCACTATCTGCTAAATCCTACCAGACTTCTGATGAAACCAGGCTGGCTTGGATCCAATTTATTGTTCTCTAGCGGCAGGATCAGACACTGACAGAATTTATCCTGCAGTAAGAAAACAGGCTTGGAGTCATTCCTTAAATCTGGCTTCATAGTACCCTGTCACCTCAGCAGCTCAGGCTATTCCTGCATCTCAGTCCCTCACACTCTGTGGATTTCTCAGTCACCAGTTTTCCTACTTCCTTAACCTTTCTCAACTAATCCATAGCCTGGGGAAGACCCAGAGGATCTGGTGGGCTGCCTGTAGTTCATGCTGGGTTGTGTGGAGGTAGGCAGCCCCTCTTTATGCCAAGATGCCCTGGGCTAGGCACATGTGCTGAGCTGCAGACAGGATTCAGCAGGGAAGCTATGAAGCTCCTACAGCCCCCTGGATGCTGGAACCTGGGCAAGGAAGGAGTTTAAAGGCAGTGTCACAATTTGGATCGGGTACTAGAGTGGCATGGAGTCAGATCTTTTGCTTTACTGCAGGCCAGCAGTTGTGTGAGATGCTGCCGAGTGCTGGTGTCTATTACTTCCCGTGGGAGATCAACAGCTCAGTCCCTGAGGGGCAGACGCTGAGGACGTTTGGCAGGTGAGAAGGGTACCCCGCTCTCCTTGCAGGCCAGGCCTTTCCTTCACTGGCTGAGCCCCCTCCCTTGGTTTGTAATTGGATCTCTGCATGGCTGATCTTCCCAAATTGATCATTCCCAGGCTGTGCTGCTATGACCTGTCCCGATCTGAAGCCATTCTCACCACTCAGCACAACTCAGCTCAGTACCAAGTCTGTGTCGACACCAAGTTTGTGGAGCCATTCCAAGCCCAAGTGGGATCGTTCTACATGGTCCTGGGAGAGGCTGAACACAGGGAAGGTAAATGCTCCAGGAACTGGTGCCTTTTGCTGCTCTTCATGGTTCATCATCTCCTTCAGGACTCCCTGAGGCTGTGAGGGCTGCCTGGGCCAGGGCAGCTCATCTCATGCAGCTCCTCCAGTCACACGAGTGTGTGATCCAAGGTAGGAGCAGGCTGTCTGTCCCCGTTGACCATGAGAAGAGTCACCCTTACCTTGGTGAAAATCTGGTGCTCCGGTACAGATTTTTTTAGAAACAAGAAGCATCTCAGCAGCATCTCTAGGCTTGTGAAACCTGTGCTAAAACAGCCTTCTGGTATCACACAGCCACCACACCGAGTGTCTTCACTCCAAAAGTGGCTGATTGCAGCAATACCTCATTGCAAGCTGGCTGGGTTGCTTGAAAGGCTCTAATTATTATCGCTGCCCTCAGACACGTGAGGAATGCAGGCAGGCTCTGTCATGCAGGGCATCCTGTTGTCCTTTCCTGGGGTGCCTTGTGCTCCAGCTGCTCAGTGCTTTGCGTGGGAAGTTGATCTGAGCTGGGCTGTGGGATGGTGAAGCAAATTCTTTGTTGTCTTGGCCACACCTGATAAAAAGCATTTGCATTCGTGCCATAGAAATCCTCAGCGACATGTGGAAAGCCACACTGCACGTGGCCTCTGGAGAGTGACCTGCTAAGCCACTGCTGCAAGATTCCTTTAACAAGATGTTATTTTGGTCATCACAGCCTAGGAGTGAGCTGGCCCCATTTTGCAGGGACAGACGGTGAGCAGGCTGAGATGGTGGCTGTGTCACCAAGGCTGTGTCACCAAGGTTTGACCCCTTCTGTGTAGCTCCATGTTGCCATTTGAATGTCACAAATGAACTGTTGGTTATGGCCAGCTTTGAGCCTCTTCTAAGCCCAGCTTTGCTCTGCCCTCTGATCTGCACAGGGACATTCAGGAATGAGATTAGATCCATCACTGCTGCTTTTCAGACAGGGAAAACCAAACTGCATCCAGGCACGAAGTAGACAGATGCTGCGTGGCAGGCACTGGCACCATTCACCAGTGCAAGGGGAGTGCAGTGTCAGTCACCAGCAGTCTGTAGCCATCAGGGCAGAGGGAAAGCACATCACTGAATTAAGCTGCTCCTGCTGCTCACATGTGGCCAGTCTGGTCTCCTGGAAGTTCTCAGGCTATGGTTACTTGCCCAGCTGGAGTCATATGCTGTCTGAGGGAATCTCTCTGTCTTCAAGCTGCTCTGTCTGTTTTTCTTTCTCCAGAAACTTCCAGTCCTGTGGTAAAAGCACGGATATTGACCTGCGTGGAAGGGATGGATGTGCCTTTGCTGGAACAAGCCATACAGGAGCAGAGGAAATACTTCAATGAGAGGCAGGAACAGAGGGGAAACAGCACATCCTGACAGCAGCTCCCAGACCAGCCATACTCTGGTCCTTGCACTACCACTTGCAACAAATACGTTAAAAGTAAATTAGGAGCTGTGCTTGCTGCGGCAAACAGCAAGTCACTGAGCAGGGAAACACTTGAAGACCGTGAGTCATTATGTGACTGTGGGCTGTCCATTCCTGCCCCAGGTGTCATCACTGAAAATAGCTCTGGGAAGCAGGATTGTTGTTTGTTTGAAAGGGTGGTTAAGGAAAGGGAGCATTTGGGTCATACTGCTCCTTTTGTAATCCGCAGCCTGGAGAAGTCAGAAGAAGTCTGAGAATCTGGAGTTAAGCAGATCATTCTTGGCAGATGGGGGAAAAGGGCATTAGCACAAAGTTCAACAGCCCTGCATGGCTGCTGGTCCATGAGTGCATGTATTGGGGTACCCTGACTCAGCTGCCACACGGGAACATTCCTGGCAAAACACTCACAGTTCTGGACTGACCAAAGAAACAAGAAGAACAAGGAGTCCCTATTTTCAGTAGCACCTGCCTCTTCAGGCTTTAAGGAACTGGTATCCAAGGGGAGGATTAATTCTAACTCTAAAATAAATATTTGCAGTGCCCTGAGAACCACCACTTGACTTTCTTCCTTGACACAATTAAGTTTATGAGACCTTAAATTACTATTTTTGAAGTATCTAAAGATTTTGATTGAAATTTTCCTGAATAAAGATGAAAGAGAAGGCAGCCTGTCTTTTATTGATTAAAACCCTCTTTCTTGTCAAATCAAATGTGTTAGGCCCTGCACAAACCCTACAGATGATGTAAGAAAATTCAGTTTTCCTCCTGCTCCTGAGTACTGTGTGTAAGGGTATGGGTGTGTAAGGAAGGGGTTGGCTTTGAAAAGATTGTGAGAAAAGGACATTAAGTTATATCAGAGCCACTCTGGTTGAAGAACATGGTGCCAGACCCACCCAGCTGAATTAAACCACTGACAAAAAGACAGAACATCACTAATGTCAGATGAGAATCAAAGCTTGTGCAAGGAAGAGAAGACTCCCCTGTGTTATAGAAATCCCCAGACCTGGAGTTAGGTAGGCCTGTGATTTGCAGGGGAATTCAGCCATCTCCAACTTTTTTCTGCTTGCACTCAAAGACTTTGAGCTGCTGGCTCAGCAATGGGCTAAATCAGCCCTTTTTTAGGTCACCTGAAAGTTGGGGTCTTCCCTGTACACCCATACAGCTGCCATGTTCATGAGGCATGAAGCCCTCAAGCCCTCCAGATGAAATTCCCTTCAGCTCTGCCTTTCCCGGTGCCACAATACATAAGATTATTTTAATCTTGTCTTCTGTCACTGTCAAGTCAATGATTAATCCCTCTCAAGGACATCTCCTGAAAGGCTGACCGAGCGGCACAGCCCACGGCGGGGAGGTTCAAGGGACAATTGTGCAAGACAAAATAAAAGAATAAAAAAGACAAAAACAAAGACAAAAAAAACCCAATAAAAAAGACATTTCTGCTGGGTGTTTGACCTCAGCATATCCCAGGGAACCATAACTATGAACCTAATCATCCCCCTGATGCCCAGCACTGCACAGACAGAGCAGGAGAGCTTCCCCTGGCCCTGTGCTGTTCTTGCTGTCCTTTTCCAGGCCCCAAAGCACCTCTTTGCATTCATTTTCCTCAATTTTTGGCTTTAGCCAGCACACTGCACAACCCGGGCCACAGAACAACCATCCCTGGGTGGCTCCTGTGTGGCTTTCTGTGTCCTCCTGACACCACCTGGACACCTCCAGACCCCACCAGGCAGTCCTGTCCACCCACAGCTGCCCCAGGCAGGTCCCTGAGGGGTTTGTCAAGGCCGAGAGAGCAGCAAGGGGGGATCCAGACCCCAGCAGCACCTCAGGGAACACCTGGGATGCTCAAACACCTTCCCCACATTCACCTTTTTGTTTCCCGCTTTTTTTCCCCCCCTCAGAGCGCGGTGCCGGCCGCCCCCACTGCCATCGCCAGGCAGAGGCAGCTCCATGGAGGCCATCCAGGAGTCATTCCAGAAGGTGGAGAAGATCGGGGAGGGCACCTACGGCGTGGTGTACAAGGCTCGCAACAAACGCACGGGGCAGCTGGTGGCCCTCAAGAAGATCCGCCTGGATGCGTGAGTGGGGCAAAGCCCTGGGCCTGCGATGGTGCCAGGCTGGTGCCCAATATGGTGCGAGAGGCACCAAAAAGCCCAACATGAGGGAAAAAAGTGTCTCTAGGATTAGAATAATCTTATGTATTGTGGCACCAGGAAAGAGAGAGCCGAAGGGAATGTTGTCTGGAGGGCTTGGGAGCTCCATGTCTCTGTGGATGTGGTAGCTGCACGGGTCCACAGGGAAGACCCCAGGTTTCAGGTGACCTTAAAAAAGGGCTGATTTAGCCCATTGCTGAGCCAGCAGCTCAAAAATCTCTGAGTGCAAGTGGTTAGGGCCTGACCTGCTGCCACTTGGCCCTGGGTCCATGGCACAGGGCAGGGGGAAGCAGCTGCCATGTTGTGAGGTGGCGTCTCCCTCAGGGCTGTGCTGTGGGGGTCTGGCAGGGTCACCCTTGGCCTTCCAGGGTGGGACTGAGCAGGTAGAAGCTTACTGCTGTTCCCCTGGGTCAGCCCTGGACTGTCTGCAAGGTGATGTCTGTCTGTGTGTACTAGGAGCCAGCACAGTGGGGCTGTACCCCATGGTGGCTTCTCAGGATGGGGGAGGCGATTGCCCGAGAGGCAAAGAGCTTTCATCTCCCTCCACCTCCAAAAAGCAAGACGTGGGTGTTTAACACATTATTGCTTCTCTAAATGCACCCTCAGGTGCTTCCAAACAAGCTGTGCCCCAAGATTTGCATGTCTAGGTCACTCCTTTCCACTCCTTGCCCACAACTCCATTTCCCCCTGCCTTGCCCCAGCCCACCCCAGGCACATTCCAAACTCAAACACTCTCCTGGGGTTTGTGGAAGAAGGAAGGGACATAGGGTCCCAATGGGCTGTGGGATCTCCCTGGGTTATGGGGTGCTGTACAGTCTGTCTCTGCCACAGGGAGTCGGAGGGTGTCCCCAGCACTGCGATCCGAGAAATCTCACTGCTGAAGGAGCTGAAGCACCCCAACATAGTCAGGTAAGACGTGGATGAACCCTCCCCACCAGCTCACCCATGACCTCCTGCTCCATGAGCAGGCAGCTAGAGGGGTTTTCTGTCCTTTCCCAACTGCAGAGATAGGAGCAAAATACACAGGAAAATGCAGGAATCACTTGCAGTTCCTTTTCTCTCAGCAATACCTCATGGCTCTGCCACTTCAGAAACACACTGCTGCTACCCCATACTAGATGCTGCATTTAAATCTGCCCTTCTCTGCTCCAAAGGACTAACAGAGCAGAGGCATGTGTGGGAGGAGGGATGTTTGGGTATTTGCAGAGGTCTGGAACACGTACAGAAGGGAGAGCCTGCACTTCTTTTGCAGGCTCCTGGATGTCATACACAGCCAGAAGAAGCTCTATATAGTGTTTGAGTATCTGAATCAGGACCTAAAGAAGTACATGGACTCATGCCAAGCTGGAGAGCTTCCTTTAAACTTGGTCAAGGTACAGTGCAGAAGGAGTGCCAATAGGCAGGGCAGAAAGCATGTCCCTACTGCCTTCTGCTGGGCAGAGCTAGCTCAGAGCTGCTCAGTCTGGGCCTGGAAATGATTCCTTAACCTCCCAGATCTCAAACATTTCAGCTGGGAAACCCTTGTGCACTATTGCCCAGTAACGTTTATTTCCCAGCTGTTTCCAGGCTCTCCAGCAAATCTCGCTGCAGAACAAACTGAGCAATCTGTTGCTGATTGCCTTTGTAGAGAGTAGTGGATGGGTGGAAGGGACTGACAGTGCCTGGATTAGAGTCTCCCTGTCCCCACGTGGGATGGGAGCAGTTTGTGTGTATCCCGGAGTAGTGGCCCATAAGCCTTATGTTGCACTGTAGCAAGGTTTTCCTTCCCATCCAGATCTTTAAGTGATCCAACGTGTGCTGGATCCAGAGTCCAGTGCTTTCATCATGGCCTTATCTGAAATCTCTTCTCTCCTTAGAACTACCTTTTCCAGCTGCTGCAGGGTGTGAGCTTCTGCCACTCGCACAGGGTCATCCACAGGGACTTGAAGCCGCAGAACTTGCTCATTAACGAAGCAGGAGCAATCAAGCTGGCTGATTTTGGACTGGCAAGAGCTTTTGGGGTCCCCGTGCGCACATACACTCACGAGGTAGTGTGAGGCTCCCTGAGAGGGGTACACAATCCAGACTGGGTGAACAGCAGCAGCATCACAAGTTACTCATCCATAACAGAGGCACAGCCATGCCCAGGAATGTGCTCTTAGCCTGCAGTTAAGGGGTCACCTCGTGTCCCCACAAAGTCTGCTGACTGTCTCTTCCCTAGCCTGGCTGCAAGCTGGGCTCCCACCTTCTCTGCACAGGGTACATTTGTTTGTTCCAGAGTGTGTTGTTGAAGACTGTTCTGTTACTCCCAACCTTGCTGGCATGAAAGCGTCTGTAAATTCAGCAAGGCCTTGGCACGCTCTGATTTGTGCAGTCACTGCATTACAGCTGAGAAGGGAGGGTTTCATCCAGGGAAACAAGACACATCTTGTTTGTTGGTTTCTTTCCAGGTGGTGACTCTGTGGTACCGAGCCCCTGAGATACTGCTGGGATGCAGGTACTACTCGACCCCTGTGGATATCTGGAGCATCGGCTGCATCTTTGCAGAAATGGTAGGATGGGTTTAAATAATCTCTTTAATGAGCTGGAGGAGGCAGCTGCAGTGGGAAGGAGGGATGAGATGCAGAACATCTGTGATACTGTGTTCCCACCCTGTCCTGGGGTGTGCTTTATGGAAAGTTCACCCCAAGGGTTTGCTGTTCCTTATCTCAGAAGGAAACCTACCACCCTCAGGGGCCTGGCAGAAGGTTGCAGTTCCAACTACATGGGAACACGATGCCTCTCCTTGCAGAAGGGGTAACTTCAGCCTTATTTCTGCAGCATTTTGAACCTGGGAGGAGATTACTCTCTTCCAGATGTCCCCATGGTGGGCTGCAGAGAACTAGCACACTTGTGGCATGGCAGAGTGGATCTCCTAGGGGTCCATACTTCCCTTGGAAGAGCTCTGATTATCCCTGCACTATAATAGCACTTTCCCTCATTCCCAAAGTCCCTGAGCTGCAGAGTAGGCAAGAGAGAGCTAGCCAAGAGTGGGTGTTAGGAAACTGGAGACAGTGATCAGGGCTTGGCAGAAAGAAGGACAGCCCCAGGGTAGCATGGATCCATGGAAAGGAGCTGGAGACAAGCAGACGTCTGTGGCATTCCCAACCACTGCCTGGCAGAATCACTGCATTGTAACTGCCCTGCTCTGTGTTGTTTGCACCTGCTGGGACAAAAGGTTGCTTGCAGCAGAAAATAGGGCACACATCTGATGGAAAGGTGTGAACTGGCTTTTTCTTTTCTTCCCCCAGATGACCAGGAAGGCCCTGTTTCCAGGGGACTCTGAGATCGATCAGCTGTTCCAGATCTTCCGCACCCTGGGCACTCCCACAGAGGTGACCTGGCCTGGCGTGACCCAGCTGCCCGACTACAAGGGCAGCTTTCCCCGGTGGCCAAAGAAGGAGATGAAGGACGTTATTCCCAACTTAGATCGAGATGGGAGAGACTTACTGACGGTGAGTGAGGGCTCAGGACAAAGGCTGGGGATAGACAGGACCTTTTCAAACTGGGCAAAGAATAGGGATATTTGAGATTGATTTACCTGGAAGTGTGTTAGCTGATCTGGACTGAATGCTCGCCTCTGCCATTGCAGAAGCACCAAATCATGGAACAGGGCTCAGTCCTACTCTGAAGAAGGACTGTCATTGCAGGTTCTTCTAGGCACCATTGCACTGGGAGTCAAGGAACTCTTCTAATATAATCCCCGGAGTAACTTCAGTTGTGGGTGACTCCTGAAGCCCAGAGAAGGAAAAAGGCAGGACCAACTGGGTCCAGCTGCATGCAGGTACAGCACTTAGTTTTAAAAATTCTAAATCTGCTGGGTTTTTCTCTTGACAGCAATTGCTCCTGTACGATCCCAGCAAGCGCATCTCAGCCAAAGCAGCCCTCAACCACCAGTACTTCCTCTGCAGGAACTCCGGGAGCCCTGAACAGCGACCTCTGCTGCGGAGAGACTGCAGATGAGAGGACACGGCTCTCCCCAGGCTCTTGCACCTCCAGGCAGCACTGTAGATCTGGTTTGGGAAACTTGGCAGGGGCCTGGCTGGAACCAGGGTCTCGCTTCTCCTGAGGAGCCTGGAAGGGGACATTCTTGGCAGTTAGAGACTCTCAGCCTGTTGCTGGGGGAAAGTTTGGGTTACGGCCAGAAGAGCTGTTTTGAAGAGGTCATGTGTAAAAGGGTGGGGGTAATTTATCAGCATTAAACACTGAAATGTAGAGATAAGAGCATCTCTCAGAGGCTTGTCCTTGCATTAGTGAGCTAAGGTGACACACAGTGATTTCTATCTCCAGCACTGGAGCATCCCCAGGTCTGCTGGTGGCAGTTGCTGGCACCAGGGTGTGCTGGAGCTGCACTTTGGGAAGCCAGGAGCACTTCTCTGCTCAGCCCTTTGCTGCTGTTATCAGGCCAGGCTTCTCAGCACTAGACAAGTTTAGTCTGAGCGG
The DNA here is from genome assembly GCA_013400975.1 of Atrichornis clamosus. Lineage (NCBI taxonomy): Eukaryota > Metazoa > Chordata > Aves > Passeriformes > Menuridae > Atrichornis > Atrichornis clamosus. The sequence continues at coordinate 51,634 of WBMZ01012566.1, read as the reverse complement.
TTTAACAGAGCTGACATCCTGCTCTTTCACAAGCTGAAGAGCACTATCAGATGTCTTAGCTTGTGCCTTAGCTGGGACCAAGAAGCCAACAGATCCAGTTAGCAGAAAGCAGATCCAGTTAGGATAAAGTGCTTGCTGCATATGACTGGAAACATGGAGCAGCTAAACCACTGGCTTCCCATCATCATTCCAGGTGTCATGCTGTTTCCTTTGCTTTATTGTCTTGGAAATGCTTTTGCTGTTCAAATGTTTGGAGAATTATCTCTGATGCTTGGTGTAGTTTTGACATCATTTTTTTTTCTTTCAATACAGAATAAAATAAATACTTGTCATTTGTTGAGAAACGATGGTGTTTATAGTTTGGCAGAGCCCATTAGGCTGGTGACACAGGACAGCCTGGCTGGTCCTTTTTTCCACAGAGCCTTTCTTCCTTCCTCATCTCCTGCACTCTTTCTTTTATCCTTCCAGCCCAAATCCTTGGCAGGTGCAGAGATGTGCTCTCAACCCTGTTGAGGAACTGATATGAAAAGGGTTAATCCAATTTCTACTGTGTCTGTGTACTTTTAGCAAAGAAACAGGGTGTGCAGGAGCTGCTTTCTCAGCAAGGACAGAAGGACGTTAAGGTGAAGACATCTGTCTTAGGAATGCAGCTACAGTCAAAACAAGACTACCGAAAAACCCGAACCTGGGAACATGGGGAAGGTGCTATGGTAATGAGCAATTATAATATGCATATTGTGACTGTATATAAGAAATGCACTTGCAGTGAATCATGTGCACGCCAGGTGGAGCATATCCCCCGTGCACCAGGCCTGTAAAAACCTCTTAACTCTTATTTGGTGTTAAGGGGTTTTATTTTACCCGGTTTTCCCGGTGGATTTTGGTGACGCAGATGGGACTTGGCCTCTGAGCCTCGACGGATCCGCGGTGGACAGATCTCCAGCCGGCACCGAGGGGTTCTCGAGGAGAACCTTGGCTTCAGACCGTCAGGGACTCGAGGTAAGACCCCTGGGGCAAGTAAAGGCATCATTTAAATTATTTGTCTTGGGGTTATTGACACGGGGTACGAATCCCCTGACAGAGCTACTGGTGAGGAAGTTCGAGTCCTCCAGACTAGAGGGTTCGAGTGCCCCCCCCAGGGATTCAAGTCCCTTAGGAAAGGGGATCTCTGGATCAGAAAACTTAAAGCAGTGTTGTACCTAGCCGAGGAGAAAAACATCAGGCTCATAGCACCGGTGCCAAGGCATTGCTGTACCCTCTCTTGTGGTGGAGTTTGCTTGGATACCCTGAATTCCTTCTGGGCTCTGGGAGTGTGTGTGTGAGCGGGTTGTGTGTTGCTTTGAGTTTGCCGGCCTGTAAAATTAACATGGGGATGGCCGTAATATAAAGCTCATTTGCTGCAGGAGTGTTGACAGTAACTGAGTGTCGGGGTTTGGAAACCATTGGGGTGTGTGCTGTCGGTTATGGATTTGCATGGCTGAAAACGCATTTGTGGACGTGAAGGGCCCTCCTGTGTCAGTGCCGGAGTCCCGGTGCGAGTGGGGGCGAGCGGACAGGCAGGACCACCCCGCCCCAACCGCAGCTCAGCCCTCAGCTGGGCTCGGGGGAGGAAGAGAAGAGGAAAAAAACCAACAGAACAAGGGGCTGATGGTCCGGCAGCCCAGTGATGTCTCAGTGTGGGCTTGCTTTCTGTCAGAAGTTGCCACACACCACTTCAGAGTTATGTTCTACTTATTTAAATACTCAGAAGACAGATTTAACTTACAGAAGCCAAACTTCTGCACTCCTGTTTTTCATGCATGTGCACACATGTGCTTTCCTAGTAACTGCAATCCCATAAAACAATTTCAGCACAACCTGACAGCTGTGCTCCTGCAGCTCATGGCCCCTGTATGGTGACAGCCAGCTCACAGCTGCACATTTGTGGATGAATCCATGGAGACATGGATGAATTCTGTTGTGGGAATCATTTCCCTGCCTTTGCATACATGTTGTAGTCAATTCATTTTGTACAGACAATGCTCCACTGTTTGCTCTGTACAAACAATGCTCATGGTGTAACAGACAAACTGCACTGGAGTTTCATTTCTGTTCTGTTTTTAAAAGATCTGCAGTAAGAAATAAATACCAAGGACATTCATCCAGTCCAGAAACATAAATAAAAACACTAGAGCACATCTAGCCCAACAAAAAGATGCTACAGACTTAATTTTAAATATTTGTTACCAGCTCCACTGCCAGCAAAGGGAACCAACAGCAGCTGTGTTGAAATAACTTCTCTGGGAAAGCCACAGTGCAGGATGATCATCATGTCTGGGAAGGGAGGAGAAGTCCTACTCAGCTCCCCCTGAGCAACTCACAACCGTGCCAGACAGCCTGGCTCTGGGGAAGACCCCGTTGGCTGAGTGGTGCTTCCTATGCACACATCAGGACATGACACCAGCTACTTTCTGCAGATGAGGCGCACTTGATAGCAAATAAAATGATTTTTAGGGAGGGTTTTTCAGACTGGACTGAACTGCTCAGCCACCTAATAATCTCTTAACAGCTTCACCCAACCCCAGGTAAACTCCTCCCACCAATCAGTTAGGGAGCACTTTGTCCAAAATGATTAACTGACTGTCTAATTACCACAACTCCAAGTCTCGTGGTTACAGAGCATTCCCCCAAACCATTTAATCACCCCACAGAGCCCAGTGAGGAAGGCTGGCAGCAAACTCACCTGTTGGGCAGAGCTGAGCTGCAGCAAAGGCAGCAGCCCCATTGCCTGTGGATCCTCCTGCTTTCAGTCAGCTGAGGGGAGCAAAGCCAAAGCACAGCCAGGCTGCTCCCAGCAGGTTTGAAGAGCTGGGACACAGGGACTGCTGGGAACTGCAGTGCTCCAGGGCTCCTGGGTTGTGCTGGGACAGGATCCTCACCTGGCTATGCTCCTGTGCTTCCAGGGCTGTTGGGCACAGTTTCTTTCCTGGGCCATGACAGCCCAGCTCCAGCCCTTGCAGCTGGTCCAGTGTTCTACCCAGAGCAAGCAGGCTTTGAATGGATGCTCCAGGGAGTGTGCAATGGTTTTCCCCATTGTAAGCCAACAGATTGCCCAGCATTCATCATGGCAGCTGAGATGGCCACAAACACCAGCCCTAGGCCTGACAATAACCAGAGACCCTGCAGAGCCTGGGACAGAGCCTGGGCAGATCTCAGACTGAAAACTTGGTGTTACAGATTGTTAATGCTGAGCACTACCTACCAGCAGGAAAGTAAGGGAGGTGTGAGTGTGCTGAGCCTGCCAGAGTGTGAACAGCTTCTTCCTGGAGGCCAGACTTCAAATTCCAGCAAGGCTGTATGGAAATAGGCTATGCTGCCACTCTGGTGGGCAAAGGAGGGGTAGAAAACCTCTACTCTGATGGATTGTTTTAGGTATGTTAGAGTTGAACAGCATCAGCTAAAAGAGCCCTTGGGAGAGGGGGAAGAGCAGCTGATCTCAATAGAAAGTAATTTTTCTCATCCCATAAAACCAGGGGATGCTCCACAGTAGGGTAGATACTAGGGAAGAACATTAGGGATATGAGACTTGCTTGTTTCAGCAAGGACTGAGTGGTGGAAATTACACAGAGGAGTAACTTTCTTTTAGTTCTCCTAACGAAATAGCAAGTGCAGATTTTCCAGAACTGCTGAGTGGGACTGCACCCTTTGGTGTTCAAGTCCCTCTTTCAGAGGTGTCCAAATGACCAGGAAGCAAAGTCCCATTGGTTTTCAGTTTCAAAGACAAATATAACTGAAAAAATATGGACTCACATGCAGAAGGACATTTAGGGGATTCAGTGCTGGGAGATCAGGGGGAGCAAGAGTCTACAAACCCTCTGCAGATTGGCCTGCAGGGCTTGGGATTGCATGGGGGAGGAGGAGCTGTGCCTTCAGCCACTGGGCAGCCACAGCCTGCAGAGACAACACAGCCACAGAGACACACTTGCTATGTTTATTGCATGCAGAATGACCCAACCAGACAACACTCTGGCTCTCCCCCCTTTCTGGGCATAACACGTTTAACCTACTGCCAGTGGAGTTCTCACAATCCACCTCTCTTTGGGCTGATTAGGGAACAGCACCCGGGGGACTGCAGGGACCCCTCCGTGGCAGGCCCATGACCGCATCTTCTTCCTCGCACGGCCAAGCTGTGTTGGGAAGCAGGGAGCTAGAAGGGAAGAGTAGGCAGCCCTAAATGCTAGATGCTCCATCCCTGTGAGCCTGCTGCCTCTGTGGGGAGAGGTGTTCTGAAGGGATGAACTACTGAAGGAACCTGCCCCAGTACGTGCCTGAATCTACTCAATGCCTGAACCGTGAGAGCCGGGGGGAACGGCTCGCCTGGTGGTACCGCTGATACCCCTCCGACGCGGCCGGGAGCAGCAGGAGGTGGCTCAGAGAATCCTTCTGACAGAGGGCCATGGCCTCCTTGTAATTTATCTTCTCTTTAGTGACAGGGTCAATGAGATCTTTTTCATAGTTGGACTCGTCCTGGAGCCTGTTGGCCAGGTTGCTCGTTATCATCCCTGTCTGGACAGCTTCCAGCACAGGGATGCGACCAGTTTTCTTGGGATCGATGAGCCCTCCAGTTAGATGCTGGACTTGCAGGTAGGGGAAAGCACTGTCCTTGGTCATCCAACCCTTCTGAACTGCTTCCCCCACAGACAGCCTTCGCTTGGTCACTGGATCCTCAATCCCCGTGAAAGCTTTCTGGGCGTTGAGCAGTCTCTGCATGTAGGTCCTGTCAATCAGCCCCCTCTCAATTGCCTTATGGACCGAGAACCGGTCCCGAGAAATGAGGTCTATGATGCCCCCCGTGGCAGCCTGGGCTTCCAGGAGCTTCTGAGCTGTCATGGGATCGAGCAGCTTCTTCGCAACAGCAGTTTTGATGTTGTACTTGGTGTCGGTGGTGGTGTCGTACACCCCGGCGATGGGGGATGTGTCATCACATATGCCCTTCTGTGAGGCTGGGGGGAAGAAGGTTTGGGTTTGGTGGGTGGTGGGTGATGTGAGCGGGGATTTGGAGATGATGGAGCCAATTGAGAGGGACGAGGGAGGCTTGGTTTCTCCAGCCACCAGCAAGGCAAATTCAGAGATGGGGATCTTGCCATCCCGGTACAGCTGGTACTCCTCCTTTGTGATCCTCCTCAGCCTTAGTGCGTCATCGATGGAATACTGCTTCCCACTTTTCTTGTCAAGAAGAAGTGAGACTTCCCCATTTGGGCCCAGGGTGGTGACTTCTTCCCAGTCACACTCCAGCTCTTGCAGCTGGATATACTGGCCTCTGTCTATGATACCTCGCTTATAGGCCTCGTAAGGGGACATGTCCTTCCCTGTGTCAGGGTCCAAGATAGAGATCTTGGTGGAGAGGTTCGTCTCTCTCATCTGGGTCTCGTGATTGATTTCTTCACGGTTGACCTTTGACTGGAGATCCCGAATGAACCTCTCCTTGTTGTAGATCTGGTCCTTCTCCCTAAGGATGTCTGCTTCCAGCAGGGAAAACTCATGTTCCAGCTGCTTCTTCTTCTGCCTGTCATTCTCAGTCCGCTGGTTGAGCAGTTTGGACTCCTCCCGAAGGAAGAGGACTTTCTGCTGCTTCTGCCTCTCCAGCTCCCGCAGTTCACTCTCCAAGTTGGCTCTCTCCTGGATTGCCAGGTTCCTGGCTTTCTGCAGCTCCGTCTCTTCGCGAGCCCATGTCCTCTTCATGCCTTCAGCTCTCTCGATCTTCTCCCGGAGCCGCCGCACCTCCTCTTCTGCCTTTTGCTTGGCTCCTCTCTCCCTGCTCAGCAGCTCCCAGATGCGTGCACGTTCACTCTCCAGCGCTCTGTCCTTTTCCACTCGAATCACCTCCTTGTAGATGGTCTTCTCCTGGGATTTTGTTTTCTGCAGGACATCGACTTGCACCTGCAAGTTCTTGCATTCTCTCTGCAAGCTCAGCACCTCCATCTTCTCCCGGTCCAGCTCCAAGCGCAGGTTGCTGGCAGACTGTTCCAGGACTGGATCCTTCTCCAGCTTGACCACTTCTTCCATAATGATCTTCTCTTGCACTGGGGCTGGGCTCTCCTCCAGCTCCTTTATTCTCAGCGTAATTTGTCTCATCTCCTTCTCCAGTGCAAGCCTCTTGCTTCGATCCTCCTGAAAGTTGAGCAGCTTCTCTTGCTCTTCCACCAGCACACGAACCTGCTGCACGTCGCGTTCCAGACGACGCCTGTTGCTCACCTCCTCATCCAGACTCCGTCTCAGCCTGCTGTGCTCGTCTCGGAGCTTTGGATCCTTTTGGGTCAGGATCACCTCTTGAACAACCACCTTCTCCTCTGGCTTCCGCCTCTCCAGCAGCATGTATTTATTCTGCAAGTCATAGATGGCATCCTCTGCAGCTCTCCTCTTCTGAGACATGTTACGCACCTCTTGACGGAGGCGGTCAGCTTCTTTTTCCAAGAGTGGATCATTCTCATATCGGATGACTTCCTTGTTGACCAGCTTGGTTTCCACCTTGGATCTCTCCCTCCTCCACTCATCCCTCTCACCCTGCAGCCTAATGAGCTGCTCTTGGGTCCTGCCATTGGTGTTCACAAGTTCATTGAGCTGCTCTTTCAGCCTGTCAATTTCTCTGAGAATCTCTGGACTCTTTTCGTGTTTCACCACCTCCTCTATCACCTCCTTAAACTCCACCTCTGGTTTCTGTGACCTGAGGACATTGAGCTCTGCTAAAGCCTCTTCCACTTCACTGTCAATCTTTGTCCTTTTCAGAGTGACCTCCTGCAGCTCCCTTTTCAGGTGTGCAATCTGCCGCTCTGTTTCTGGATCCACCAGGAAAATCTCATTCACCCTCTCTTTCACCTCTATCCTGGGTTTTTGCTTCTCTGCAATGCTGTACTGGCTCTGCAGCTCTCCCAGCTCACCCGTAAGCACCAAGTTTTTGCTCCTCTCTTCCTCAATCAGAGTTTTAAGCTTGGAAGTCTCTCTCAATAACTCTGGGTCCTGCTCCACCTGCTTCACCTCCTTAACAATGATTTTGGGTTCTGTGGTTTCAATCAGTCTTTCCACCTCCTCAATCTTGTTCTTCACTTTCACTATCGCGTCTTCTGCAGACTTTCTTTTGAAGGATTCCTCATCGATTTGTAACTGCAGGGTCCTAACAGACTTCAGCATTTCTGGGTTTTTCTCCAGTTTGATCAGCTCCTTCACCACCACTTTCTCTCGGATGTTGGGCTGCTTTCGCTCCAGCATGTGCAGCTCCCTCTTGTGCTGCTCAAGTTCGGAAGCAGCAGCCAAGCTTTCCTCCTGGAGGCGTTTGATCTCCCGGCGAAGAGTGGCTGCTTGGCCATCCAGGCTTGGATCCTTCTCAATTTTTGTGATCTCTTTGGTGAGGAGCTGGGCAGGAGCAACCTTCTTCTCGCTCTCCATCTGGGCAAGCTTACGGCTCATCACATCAATGTCTTCTTGCAGGCTCTGCCTCTTTTTGCCTTCCTCCTCAATCTGCTGTACCATCCTAGACAGGTTGCTCTCCACCTGTGGGTCTCTGTAGTATTCTATCACCTCCTTTTCTTCCACCCTTTCAATGGGCTTCTGAGTTTTCAACATCAGCAGCTTGTTTCTGTGTTCCTCCAGGTCCTCTTCAATCCTGGCCACTTTTCTCCTTTCCTCCTCCAGCTGGGATTTCAACCCTTCAGATTCCCTGCTTGTTGCAGCTTTGTTTTCAGATTTCTGGGTTTGCTCACGTACAGCGTCAATGTCCTCATGCACTTCCTTCTGCAAGGGAAAATTTTAAAATTTAAATTTTAAAAAAGGCAGGGAAAGCAAGTCACTCTTTTAAGGTGATTCAAAGATCTTTTAAACCACATTAAGAAACTGCCACAGAATCCCTAAGGAGTCTTCAAATAAGGCTGTTTGTAAATGGAAAATGAAGACACATTCCCATCATCTCAAGCAACTGACTTGGTGTGTCTTCCCCTTGAGCTGGAGGTGCTGCAGCAGCCCACAAAGGTGCTTTGTGCTGCCTTCTTGTATCTATAGCTGAGGGAGAGTATCACAGCCAGTCCCCAATTTAATCTCTTGCCCTTCTTCAGCACACTGAAAGTCACCCAGTCCTGAGACCTTTCCTACAAGTGGTTCAAACCCTAGAAAGTTATAAAAATTCTATAACTTTGAAGTGTTTCCAGAAGGTTGTGAGCATTAACTTCCAGCCACACCCACACACAAATCTGAAATTCTTAGTCTGTGAGTGTTCATTAGATATAGCTGAGTACTGGACTTAAAAGCCCTGATCTTTTTTCCAAGTATAAACTACAGCTTCAGTAAAGAGCTGAGGGCCCACAGAGGTGATGAGAGTTACAACCCAACGTCGGTGTCAGTGAATCTCTGGTTACTCATGGTCCTTTTCTCAGAAGGATTTCCGTTCCTGTCCTGCCTCACATCTGGATGTGGAGACCTGAGGAGGGGTGGGGGAACCACAGGCTGAGCAGATTTGGACCCCAATCTAGAGTACCCCAGTCTTTCAGTGGGCTGTAAGCTGGTACCTTCTCAACAATCTTCTTGGCAAACTCCAGCCGGCTGAGCTGCTGTTTATTTTCTGCTGCCAGCTCCATGTAAAGCTTGGTCACATCATTTTCCTGTAAAAAAAAAGAGTGGTGAGAGCCTTGTCCCCTCACCTGACACAGTCCTGTTGCATGGCACGCTCTGTCACCCCTCCTTTTGTCTGGATGAGCTTTGTGTACTGCACAATTCCAGGGATTAGTGTCTTCAGATCTGCCTCTCTAGAGAGACAGAGTCTAAGGACTGATGCAGGAAACCCTGTCCTTGTTATTTGAATGCCTGTTAAATGTTTTCAGGCCTACACAGAGTCCAGACTTCCAAACTCACCCTGGGCCACACGTGGATGGCAGTTGGTGAACAGCCCAAGGTGATGCAGGAGAACTGGGGTGTAACTGGGAAGAGCACAGAAGAGCTCTGGCTCCTTCCTGTCCCCACACACCAAACCTATAAGTTTTATCTTCACACACCATATGGTAAGGAAAGAACATCAGCAGTCTCAACCAAGGTGCCAGGCACACCTCTCATTCTGGATCCCATGTGCCCCTTTGCCCCATGGACAAAGGGATCCCTGAGGATTTTGACCTTGGGATTAGAACCCTAATCATCTGTGGCTGTCAGAGTGGATTCAGGTCTTGCAGAGGATATGGGGGCATAGGTAAGGAGCTGGACAATGGTTTCCATGTCTTCATTCTAACATTTTACCTGGGCCTGGATGCTTTCCTGCAGGGGGGTCACACGCAGCCTCTTTGCAGCAGAGTCGGTCAGGGAAGGGTCCAGAGAAGAGCTGTATTTGCCTGCTTGGAGTTCATAGTCCTGTTCAGAGCAGAAACAGGAGAGTCAGGTGGGATCTCTTGGGTGAGATGCTAAGGGAGAGATAAATGGGAGAACCCATCCATACATTGAGTGTGGACTGCACGTTCTGGGACAGCCTGACCACGGCATTCTTCTCGGGCTCCTTGCTCTGGATCTCCTCCACCAGCCTCTGCAGGAGACACACGTGGTGTTAGGGACACAGCGAAATACAACTGCCCAGTAATACTGATGCCTAAAGATTTTGAGCTTTCTATATATTTGTAATGTTTATATATGTGTAGTTTTGTAGATTTTTTATACATATATATATATATATATATGCATCAATATCCTTGTAGCCTAGAGAATCAGCTCTGCTGAGGGAATGATGGGAACAGAAAGACATTTAGGAAGAGTCTCTGGGGCTTTAGGGGATCTCAGCAGAGCTATCAGTTGACCAGGACCTGCCACTCTGATTTATCACATATGAGATAAAGAGCAGCCAGCATAGAGACCTCCATAACTCAACATCTGAGATAGGGAGCTTGGATCTGCTCAAGGAGAGAAAGACCCAGATGCAACATCTCAGCCCAAGGTGCGATGTTTCAGGATCTGAAAGTGTCCTCTCCATGGAGAGGATTTCAACCTGGAGGTGACTAACACAGATGAGGACACCAGCACTGCAGATGAACCCAGCTGGGTGAGATACACCAGATGTGTGGGCTGCAGTCCTTGTTCTAGTTCATTCACTGTGTTGGGGGGAGCACAGGGAGCTGGCTGGTACTATCTTGCATGTGCTGTTCACACCCCCGTAACGTCATAGGCTGGCACTGGAACACACCTTCTGTGCCTGCAGCTTGTAATTGATCTGGCTTGGCCCATCTGTGGTCTTCACTTGGTGCTTGGGTAGGTTGTTCATCCAGAACATCAGGTTCTCATTGGAGTTCTGGAACTGCTGGTAGGTGAGGCTGATGTTCCTGAGGGTCTTCTCTCTGTGCAGCACAAAGATGAACAGGAACATTAAGAGGAAGGGCAAAGATTCACGTGCAAGTTCCTAGGACGACACTAAGGTGAAAATATCACTGCAACAAACAAGATAACAAAAACAAAAACAAAAACAAAGACTGATCCCTGAGTGGGGAGCACAACTCTGTGCCCACTGGGTTTGCTACTGCAGCATGACCATAGCTTGGGAGATGAGAGAAGGAAAAAGGCAGGCAAGCAGCAGCAAAGCCTGGGAGAAGTGTCAAGAAGAGTCTCTCTGGGGAGCTTCACAAGGTCAGGCAGAGGCCAGCAGCCAAGGACTGCCTCCTCACAGGTGTCTGGGGGCTCAAAGCCTGTGCTGTGCGTAGGAAGGTGGCAACTGCACAGCAGTTGTGTCCACACCTGGCCCTCAGTGTTACAGAATACTGGTCAGGATCAGGGTCCTGCACAGAACATACTCGGGGCTCTGACCCACGCTCAGAGGAGCAGGGGTGATCCCAGTTCCTCACCGCTGATCCAGCTGGTCGGCGACGGCGTGGTAGCGGTCATTGAGCAGCTGCACCTCCCGCTTCTGCCGGGGCAGGTCAGGGCAGTACTCCTGGAAGTTGTTCTGCACGGCACTGCAGCTGTGCTCAGCATCCTTGAGCCCCCGGTTCAGCCTCAGCACACAGTCCTCCTGGGCCACCAGCTCCCGCCGCATCTTCTGCAGGGGCAGAAAAGGCACCTCGGGGTTTGCATCAGTCACTGCTCCAACCAAACACCCTCCTTAACCTGTCACTGACTGCAGCACCTGGGGCTGGCCAGGCTCTGCGAGAGACATTCCAGGTGGAAGAGGGGAAGCTGTGACATTTATTCACTAAGGAAGCTGGGAAGCATTGTGGGTTGGACACTGCATGGAGAAGTTTCGTGGGAGGCAAAAGACAAGATGGGGCAGGGAGACTGGGAGCAGGAAAGATTAGGGATGGGTGTGAGGCAGAGCAACAGGGATTAGATCCTAAGGGGGTCATCATGTATTTTAGGGACCTCCAAAGGTAACCTGAGAGGGACAGAGCTTTTTGCTGGCCAGTGAGAGCAGGTCAGCCTGCAACACCAACATTAAACCTTTCAAGGAATAAGTCTTTAAACAGCCTTCATCACCTGTTCCTTGAGGTACTCAAATCAGCAAAGTCCAGCTCCTCCCACATTGCTACCTGAGCTCAGAGATCTCCCATCCTTAACAAAAAGCCAGATGTTCCCCTACCTGCAGGTCATTGGCCCGATCCTGCAGGGCATTGGGGGATGCAGGAATGATGCTGTCCTGAGCCAGCTTGGCCTCAAATGTGCTGACAATCTTGTCTGTGTTCTCAATCTGAGTCTCCAGGTTCAGGACAGCCTTAGCCCTGGGAAAGGGGAAAACAACAGGGCAAGGTTAGCTGCAGAAGACACCATTCTTCTCCTTTTCTCCCTGGTTTTGGATGTTTAAGCTTACTTAACATCAGAGCTTCTGCAACATGTCAGAGAACAAGCAATGAGCACTCACAACCTGCTCAGAAGTCAGATATGTCGCGTTTCACCACACGCAGGAGAGCTGGGACACACCCCCATTGTGGTGGATTTTCCACAGTGAGGGGATCTGCCCACAAATTAAACACAGGAACTCTTTCAGAGGTGTCTTTGATGATGGATGGGAGGTTTCCAACCTGTGCTGGACCTCAACCAACACCCAGATAGATCAAAAGCCTTTTCTACCATGCTTCTGTGTTGGCACCTGTGTGCAAGGACTTCCTTCCCTCATCCCCATCACTCACTTCTCGTTGTACAGGCTGGAGAGCATATTGACATCATTGTATTTGCTCCTGAGGGCATTCAGCGTGACAGGGAGCTGGGAGGCCGAGGTGCTGCTGGGTTTCTTGGAAAGGTAGGTCTCACACTCCTTCTGCAAGGCATCCTTGGCCGCCCCCAGGTTCTCAAGTTTCTTGGTTGTTTCCTGGCACATCAGATGGAAGCAGAGTCACCCAACACAGTCGTAACAGTGCTGCTGTGGAAACGTGTCTCCCTCAGGGGCGGATTTGGCTGTGGGGCTCAGGGTGTGGTGCCCCTCTCATAAAGAGCTGCCCCTTGGGGCACAGCCCCATCCAGACTGTGGCTGTCTGGCAGTGGCAGGGTGTGGGAAAGAGATCCAAATAGATAGAGCTGGAAAAATCCCAGCTGCCTGAGCCCATCCTTCTGCCGGGGCTGGATAAATACCCACAGATGGAGTTGTAACAAACTGAAATGCTACAGACCCAGACCTTACCCCAGAGGAAAGAAGAAGTGCTGCAGGGCACTGCCCCACTTCCTGTCCCACTGCCATTTACCAGTCTGTACTTCCCATCAGGTGAGCCAAAGCTGGCCCTTGGATTTGTCCCTTGATCCCTTAGTCTTTTTGCTACAGACTTGAGTGTGCAGGGCGACAGCATCCCCATGATCAAGCTGAGGATTCCTCAAGACTGGCACCCAGACCACAGCTCTAAAACAAATGCATTCTCTTGCTCCAGAGCCAAGGGGAGGGCCTGCACTTCCCAGGGGTTTGACTTAACCTGTCCCATTGCAAGGGTTCAAGCCAGCCCAAGACCCTTGAAACTGCAGCAGGGTTTTCTCTGAAGCACCAGCTGTCATGTCCCATGTTCTTTCCATGTCAACCTGCTCTGGGCCAAGGACACAGCACTGCCCAACTGCTGCTGCTCCAACTCACCTGCTGCTGTTTGATCCTCCTGCCCAGGTCATCCATGGGGTCACTGTAGTTCACAGGAGACCTCACTCGGTTCAGGACCTCCTTCTCTACCTGGACCAGGTCCTTGCCAACACGATCCAGGCTGCTGAGAAGCTGGTCAGCTTGGGGATCATCCTGGAGTGCTGGAGGGCTCCTGGGCAGAGCTGCAGTGAGACACAGCTAAGGCTACTCCCCGGGTTTTAGCTCTGCCCTGATCAGCCAGAGCTCAAGTCCAAAGGAGGGACAAAGCCAGCCAGTAGCTGCCATGCGGACACATCCCACCTCAGCTTTCCTGGGAGCCTTTGAACTACGGCTGTGGGAATAACACAGCTAACCCGGGGTTGGGATTTAGCCATGTCTGCCTGCTTATCCCACAGCCCCCAGCTAGGGAAGAGAACTGCAAGGGACCCAGATTACAAAGCAGTTTTAATTAAGGTTTCTGGATAGGCACATCCCCCTGCCACCCTGAATACCCTGCAGCTGTTGATGGAGCTGGAGCTCAATCTCAGAGGCTTGAGAAGGGCAACAGACTTTAAGTGAATTGCTGAGATCACGCAGCGAGTCGTGGCAGCACTCGGAGCCAGGTTATCCTGTCGGCTGCTCTTTTCCATGGAGCAGAGGGCATGGTCCCACAGGGACCTCTGCAGGTACCTGTGTGAGAGCTGCAGGTGCCTCTGCCCACCCCGGTGGGTGCTCTGCTTCCTGCCTGCTTTTGGGAGGTGCCTGGGCTGGCTCTGCAGAGGGCTGGGCTATCCAGCTGACATACCCTGCTGGCTGGGCTGGACCTGCTCCTTTTGGCTGCGTCTCAGGGTGCTCTGAACCGCCGCTCGCTTCTGCTTCACCGTGTTCAGCTCCCCTTCCAGCCTGTGAGCAGAGAGGGGCATCGTCAGCCAGCACGGAGGGACACAGTGCTGACAGAGCCCTGCACAGTGGCAGCGCCGTGGCTCCTGCTGGGGAGGTGTTCCCAAAAGCAAGGGAAGGTGTCCTCAAAGGCTGGGAGCCTGCAGCCTGTTGTAACTCAGAGACATCCCTTAGGACAGGGAACAGCAGCAAGAGAAGCTGCTTGGTTTGAGCTGAGTTCTCCCAATGGAGCCAGTGTTTCCAACTCTCAGCAGAAGCTACCAAAGCTGGAAATTTATTTCATATGGCTGCAGTGCCTTGCAGCTTTGCAGGAAGTGAGTTCAAGTGGCTGCTTCTGTGGCTGCTGCACCAGAAATGCCAAGTCTGACTTGTAAGGATGGTTCCTGCCTAATGAAACTAGAGTTGGGATCTGCATGAGATGGAAGGACCAAAAAATATCTCTGGGTGAGAAAAAGCTGGTGGAACCAGGAGGAGGGGAACCAGGAACATTTCTCATCCCTGCTATGGACTGTTCCAATGAAACACTGTGTGCTAAACCCAGCAATTCCCAGCTTGCTCGGCTGCCATCAGAAGAGGGCTGTTCCTCTGTGCAGAGAAACTGAATTTCTGTTTCAAAACACACATGGAACCCATAAATCCAAAGAATTCAGTAATCTGGGATGTGTGAAGAGGGGTACACACTGAGGAAGAGCGACATCATGCCCATGGGACTGGGGACCCAAGCTCCCACCCCAGGCATGCCCTCCTACTTCTGAGTCTGGGCTGTGGCCTTTCCACAGCACTGCAGCAGCACTGACTTATCCAAACACCCAAGGACATGATTAAAAAGGTAATGCCAACCTCCCTGCTCCACCGCCCCATCCTGTGGGAACAGCAGAGGCTGACAGAGCAAGCAGGCAGAGAACTGCACGGAGGTTCATGGAGCATTTCTCAGTCTCCAGCCAGGGCTGGCTGAGAGGAGATACCACAGATAACTCCGTCCTGTTTGGCAAGTCCCAAGCTCCAGACTGATTCTGCAATGAATTTAGTCAAACCTCTGCGAGTCACATGTTTGGGTGAAGAAATCAAGCCTAAGTGCCAGAAAACTCTTTGACAGTGAGGTCTGTGCAGCGTGCAGGGATGTTGAGGAATGGCAGGTACCTGGATGAGATACCTGGGTGCAGGGAAAAGTCCCTCTCCAGGAGGGATTTAGTACTAGTTAGTCAAGAGGCCTGTTCCCAGCTGCTGCTTCTCTGCAGTCAAAGCAGTCAGGCTGGTTATGACCTAAGAGAGAGTCTGAACATCTCTCTGGGTCAGGGTCTCTGCTGCAGACTCACCTATTGACCTTGTCTATGGACTCGTGGTCAGGAGGAGGGATGGAGAAACAAGCAGAAGGTGCCTCCTGGACCACACCAGTGCTGCTCTGCACCACCCACATCTCCGGGTTGCTGTTGTCCTTCAGAGTGTACTTGTCCCCTGTGGTCAGCTGCACCTGGGGGAGGACACAAAACCTGGTGAAAGGCTTGGCTTTCTGGCACTGGGACAGTTCCTCCCACCACAGAGCCAAGATCTGGAGCAACCCAAGAAGAATCCAGTCTCTTCTGAGGGTGCTGCTAGTCCAGCCCTCACCTCTCCAGCATCCCAGTCACAGAGGGTGTCCAGGGTGAGGGGCTGGGAGGGATGAGTCCTGCGCAGTTTCAGGGGGCTGATCTCTTTGCTCCTTCTCTTCAGGTCACTGATGCTCTTCTCTGCCTGCTTCAATGCCTTCTCCTCGTTCTAGAGAAAACAGGGGAGACAGTGGCTGTGACCAGGCTTGGATGAAAAGGAAGGGGAGGGTCACACTACAGCAGGTATGCTGGGACCAATTATCTCTCCTTTTGGGGTGGAGTCAGGAGTTTCTCCATTCCAGATCCCTCCATGTCCCTTCCTTCCCTTTTCATTATCAACACTCTCCTCAGTTTCCTTTGCTCACAGATCTGCCCTTGGAGGCACAACCTGAGTTAACCTTAGGTGAACCCACACCATCATATTAAATCTCCTGAAGAAGTTTTTCTTTTCAGAAATGGAGCACAGACCTGTCAAGAGGTGGCTGCATTCTGGTGACAAAGTACTGAGATTCCAGCATCTCTTGAGAGCTAAATGTGTTGCATGCTTGGGAAGATACTATGTTGAACATGTCCCCTCCCTCTCTCCGGGGCAAATGTTCCTTTCCTATCTGCATCTCATCCCTGAGGTCAGATTTCTTTATTCCCTCCCTTGCCCTGGGCTACTCAGTGCTGAGGAGATGGGAGGATCTTTCCCTGCTTGCATGGCAGTGGCTCACACTCTGCAGGCCCTCTAATCCAAGTGTTTTATGCTCAGGACAACACACGGCTCCTCCCTGCACTCCTCCTTTACTCTGATGGTGACCTGGGGCCTGGCTGTGTGTCACTGCTGGGGACAGTGCCACCCCAGGGGTCACTGCCCTGCAGTGTGAGCAGTGTGGATCTTCTGGGATGCAGGGACTCAGCACCCAGAGCTCAGCACTGCTGTGGGCTTCCCCCTCCCTGGCACAGGACGGGGGTGAGCCGTCCCTGTAGGGTTATTTACCCACCCCTTCCCCTCTGTTAATTACTGGGGAGGTTATAACTTTGGATTCGTCCCTTAGGTCTGGCTGGTGCCAAAGCCCTGACGGCCTCACCTCCAGCTGAAGCAGCAGATCTGACACTACCCCGGGGCTGTCTTTGTTGAACTTGCTGTATTTGGTGTCCAGGTCAGAGCTCATCTTCTTCAGGGAGAGGCTCACAGCCTCAGCATCGTCCTGGAACTGGAGGTGTGGGTAGGAAAACAGTCAGGTGTGGGGGGGACATTACTATCTCCAAGTCCAGTGAGGTCTCTCAGTTCCCAGCATCTCTAAAAGATTATATTTTGAGTGATGTTTCCCCAAAACTACAAGTGAAGGATCTCCCATCCTCATCCCTTGCTGTCTCTCTTCCCACCCTTCCCACTCTGGCCTGGCCTGCAGAGCCATGGCCCATGAATTTGCTTTTTACCTTCTTATAGCTCTCCACACTTTTCAGTTGGCTCTCCTGGCAAATGCAGAGATTCAGGAAATTCTGCCACTCGTTCTTCAAGGCTTCCTGGTGAGCCTGTGGTGGGACAGAGCACATCTCAGTGGGCTCCAGCTGGTCCCACCTCCCCCGCCACTGGTCTCCTTTCCCCAGAAGTCCCAGAGATCAGAGGAAGGGCAGGGACAGAGCTGTGCCCAGGCACTGCCTGGTGCTGAGCCTGAGAAGGGACATCCCTTGACAAGGACCTGGCTCATACAGAGCAGTCATCCTTTCTCAAGGGGTCTCAGCTCCAGTGGTCCTGGGCCTGACACTGCATCTGCAGGCTTGGAAACACAACCTGGGGGGCTGGGAGCTGGTTTCCCTTGGGAGAAGCCACCCCATGTCATAGCTGGAGCTTCCCAGCAGTGTGAGTGTGGCTGCACTGATATGGGTGAGCACCTCAGTGGGAGCTGGTCCCAGCACACAGATGTTGGCCACTCTCTCCTGGAGATTTTGGAAAGGGTGAAAACCCTGCACAGCCTTCAGCTTCCCCATAGGGCTGGAGCAGGCAGAAAGATGTTGCAGTGCAGCCAGTACAGTGTGGGAGAAAAGAGTAATTGCCGAGAGAGATTAAGGGATCTCTTCCACCCCACCTCCTGGCTCTTGATGCACAGAGACATTCCTGTTCTCCCTACAAAGTTTGGGAAGACACCCCCTCTCCCTACCTGGATAGGCTTGATGGCTGGGTGCTTCAGCTCAATCATCCTGTCCCCATCGTCCTGAAGGTGGTTCACAAACTCCTCCTGGCTGAGCAGCTCATTGGACTTGAACTCCTGGAGGGGAAGAGAAACTTCATGACCTTGGGAGTATGCAGGGAGCACAGAGTGGCCTCCTGGGGCACCCAACGCCAACATAACAGAGATAAGGCTCCCAAAGCACAGATATCTGTGCTTGTTTGTTTGTTTTTTAAAACAGAAGGGGCAAGGCAAAGCTAAAACAAATTAGACACACCTGGGCCTCAGAAAGCATCAGGGCATTCATTCAGAGAGCATTTTCCTAAGCAGCTATCCCTCTCTTTTTCCTGGTCCCAGCACACAGCAGTCACTGAGTGTTGCACTGTGGCCGTTGAGGCTGATGTGACCCTGAGCCCTTCCCTCCCCTCTGACCACGGAGAGCATCCCTGACAGCTCTCTAATGTGTGATCCCTTGTGCCAGCTCAGGGGACTGGAGGGGTCACACAGAGCAGCTCATCCCTAACGCCAGCATGGATCCAGAGGGCCTCTTCCCCCTCTGTTTCAGAAAGCCTCAGGCTCAGGGCTGCTGGTGGATGTCCAGGAGGCTGGGACATCCCTGCAGATCCCACATGCCAGGCTTGGCCAGCCCCTAAAGGCCAGGACATGCTGCCACCCCCCGAGAGCTCACCTCGTACTCCCGCCGCACGTTCTGGACATCCAGCATTTGGTCACTCCAGTCCTGCTTCAGGATCTTGGTCTGCTGCTCTGTCAGGTAGCCCAGCTCCTTGGTGCAGCCCTGCAGGTGGTGGTAGAGGCTGCCCAGGCTCTGCCCTCGCCAGATGGAAGCTTTCTGCCCACACACACAGGAGACAGAAACGTCAGTGCTCAGCCTGGGGAGGCCCTTTTCCCTCCTCCTCCTGCTGCTCCCCAGGACCACACTCCTGTTGCACATCCAGCACGAGATTCCCAGAGACCTTGGTGAGAAATCTGCCACTGCTGGCTCTTATCTGATGGGGCTGCTGTTCCCTTTCCCTCCTCACAGACAGGATATGTTTGTCTAACCAGACTCCCAGGTGTGGGCTGGTGCCTGGGGCAGTCTCAGAGCTGGCCCAGCTCTGCTATTTCTCACAAATCCCATTTTCAGCATTAACCTCCGTGGGCCCAGCTGGTTAAATCCAGGACCTCCTTCCTGGCCACCTCCTTTGCTCTGGCTGCTCATTTCCTCTCCAGAGCCGTTGTTAGGGATAAGGGCAAGCCTCAACATTTGCAATCCAGATTTGGAAGAGTGTGTGGGCTGGGACAGGTTCCCTGCTGCCTCTGCAACCCTGCACTCGTGGACACCTGGGCAGCTCCAGATCCACGACCCATGAAGACCCATGAAGTGAGACATGGATCTCACTCTCAGCACTGCCCTGAGGGCAGCAGGAGTGCTCTCAATTTACACCTACCCCAAGGTGGAGAGGAAACGGGGAAAGATGAGGGACACGATTTCACTGGGCAAGCCCCAGGGCAGCTCCTGCTCTGAGTTGGGCATTCCCTGCCCATCAGGGATGGTGTTACTCTGCTGTATGACCCCATCTGCCCAGAAACCACCGAGAAGCTTACCAGCAAGTCCTTGTACTGGCTTTTTAAATCTGCCACATCCTGGGTTACAACAGTGAAGGCCAAGGGAGTGAACAAAAAAAAAGGAGAGAAACAAAGCTGTTAGCAAAACATGTGGTAGATGCTGATGAGCTGATTTATGGAATGTGTTTTAGAAACCATCCAGTAACCACCTCCCTGGCCCCTGCATGGCTTGATCTGTCCCAGCTCAGGCCCCCCATGCCCTGTGCAGAACAAGGGTGGACATTCACCGTGCAGAGGAGCAGATGGGACACACAGCCAGACAGGGAGCAGAGCCAGCAGGGTCCTGAGTGAAGTGACAGGAGCAAGGAGGGGACACAGGGGGGCCTTACCCCAGAATGGAGGTTCTTGATCTGGAGCCCGTAGGCTTCAATCTCCTTCTGGAGGATGTTGTGCTCTGCTATTTGCTTCTCCAGCTCCGACATGCCAGGGCCGTACTGCCCCGCGCTGACTTGTTTCTGTGCAAGAGGAGGCAGGGCAGAGACTAAAGCAAAAGGTCTCATTTCAGGGAGAAACCCCAGGGAGTGCTGGCAGGGCATGAAAAGATCTGTCTGATATCGGCCCAGGAGGAAGGGAAGGGATTTTCTTGTTTCCCGTGGTTGCTGTTGGTTGTCATTGCCCCAGTCATGCACAGGGGCAAGGATAACCAGGCCACATAACCCTGGGGTGCCAACCTGAGCTGAGCCAGCCCCCTGCCCATGGTGACATGCGTTGGATGCACTTAATTACCATCCAGCTTTCAGGGGAATCCAAGTTGACTCCAGTCTGGGCACTTCACATACCCAAAGCTGACAGTGTGAAACCCTCAAAGGGCTGTAATATCCTAGGAGACACCACCTTCTCCATCCCTGCATCCCACAGCAGGATTCTCTACCTGATCCCCCTCTGGTAACTCTTAATCTGAAGGGGTTAATCCAGAGGGTGCTCCAGAGGGTTCTAGGAGGTGAGAGAAAAGTCCTTCTCCCACCCACAGCAACTGAATTATTCCCCCCACCTCCAGCATCCCTGCATGATGCTGAGCACGTGATGGCTGGCAGAGCTCACAGGCAACAGCAAACACCATCTGGCCTGGCAGGAGTTACAGAGATGGGAGATACATCCAAACCCAGCTGCTGTTACCATCTTTTGGTCCAGGATCCTGGCCCAGTCCACCCTGGGCCCCACCTCGGGGACGTTGAGTTGCTCGTAGAGGGCCCGGTACTCTGCACAGAGCTGTGTCACACGCTCGTGGAGCTGCTGGATGCTGCCAAGGGAAAGGGCACATGTCCCTGTGTCAGCTGGGAAGTGGGAAAACCAAGGTGGGGCTCGTGGAGCCCAGATTTCACTCACAAGACCCAGGCTACTTTGCTGTCCCTCTGTGGCACTGGCCTCCTTCAGCAGTGCCAGCACCTGTCCTGCTGTTCTCCACCTCCAGGGATGTCTCAGGAATTACAACCCAGGAGGATGCTGCAGGGAGGTCAGGGCTGTCCCTTCCCAGCTAGGAAACTCCCCTCCTGACTTCTACATAGAAGGGCTGGAATTGAAGCACCAGAAGCCAACTGAAGCTCTTCTCCCATTCCAACACCCACCTCTGACTGTGCTTGCCCAAATGAAGGGCATTTATTTTAGGAAAGGCAGAGGTAAAGGGGATTTCACTGAGAGTGGGGCCACGTTTTAACTCAACACTTTTCTAGTACCTTTTACAAGAGCTCCCAAAAGGCCTCTTGGGTGATTGCTCTGGCAGCCACTCTGCACACCAATATCTTTATAATATATTGGCAGAAAAGCTGATTTAAATGTTAAACTCTGGGGGAAAAAGTGAAATTACCTCTCATGGCAACGACTGGAGTTCAGTGTATATCCTTGGGGGGGTTCCCAATTACTCTGTGACCCATCACCCCAGGCCCCCCACTGTACTCACTCTTTCTCTATCTCAGTAGCCTGTGGGTGTTTCAGCCTCTTGGCACGGTCCACGTCCAGGAAGAGATCCTTCAGCAGGGTCTCAGCTTCCTTCAGGTTCCTGGCATTCTCTGTCTGGAACTCAAAGGCCTTGTTCTTCTGCTGATTGTTGGAATCCTGGAGACCAGGGAAGACAGAGGAAAAAAGCCTGGCTGGACCACACAGACCTCACAACACTTTCCTTGGCCAACACAGAGGCTCTGGATGCTCCACACACTGACCACAGAGCAGTCCTGGTGCCCAGCCCAGCCTCCTGCCCCAGCTCCCTCCCACCCAGGGACTGTGTGGGTCAGGCTGGCAGCCTCTGGGGTTGCTGGGAGGCACAGGGCTGTGCTGCTACAAGTGAGACAGTCTTGGCTGTGGGAAGCATGAGGTACTGAGCAGCAGAAAGCACCAGGCTAGAATCTGGGAGGCCTCAGGATGCAGCCCCAGGGGTTGGGAGACTCTGCAGGGTGTCTGTTCCTCCCCAGCCTCGAGCCAGCCCCCAGACCTGCACCAGCAGGCACAGAGCAGGCACCTGACCTGTCATCCTGGACACTGCATCTCTAGACACCTTCTAGGCACTCAACTCACCTGCTTGAGCCTGGACTGTGTCTCCAGGATGTCCTTCTCCACCTGGTCAGCATTTGTCTGCATGCGGGAGATGAGCACGGCCAGCTCGTTTGTGGAGGACCTGAGAGAGGGAGCAGCAAAGCAGATGAGTGGGTGAAGGCAACACCCACCCTCTTCATCCCTGCCCAGGACCTGCCCCAGGTGGTTCTTCAGGCCTTTCCCCGTGTCCTCCTGATCTCCAAGGAGCTGTGGCCAAGGGCACGGATGCACACAAGTGGTCAGGCTGTTGCCTTCAGCCAAGAGAAGGCAAGAGTTGGCGTGTTCAGAGTGGGTGATATGGGGTTTTGCACACAATGCAGCCCATCTGCACAAATCCTTGCTGCAGACGCTCAAAACTTTGTATGGATTCAAAAAACATCAGAAGGGGAAAAAAAGAATAGAAAAAAATAGAAAAGGAAAATCAGAATTGCTGTAGGGTTCCCAAATGCAGCAATACCACATCTGGGTTGGGCAGACCCGAAGCCACAGACAGCTGGAGGCCAGGGGAGCACCCTGCAGAGGCAGCACAACGTGCTCACCCTGTTTGGAGGTGCTTCCCTGGGTGCCAGCCCTCGGCTGCAGGCACAGGGGGCCCTTCAGCCCGACCCAGAGCTGCCATCCTGCCTCCTTGTTCCGTGTGAAGCTCTCCACAGCCGGGCCCACTGGGATGCTGGAGAGCCCAGTGCCACCCCAGGGCTGGCTGCAGGGGACAGGGACTTGCGACACAGACCACGAGCCCCTCGGAGTGCTGTGTAGGCTGTTGTAGTTGTGGTGTTTGCAGAGCTTGGGGAATAGCATGAAGCTGAGTCGGGAGGTTTAGGATACGTATCTGGAAAAGGTTTTTCACCCAGAGGGTGGTTGGGCACTGGAAGAGGCGCCCCAGGGAATGGTCACAGCTCCAAGCCTGTCTNAGCCTGACTGAGTTCAAAAGCATTTGGACAATGTTCTCAGGCACAGGGTGGTGTTGGGGTGTCCTGTGCAGGGCCAGGAGTTGCACTCGATGATCCTGATGGGTCCCTTCCAACTCAGGATATCCTATGATTCCAAGATTCTAATTTCCCAAGGCCATGGCACACCTTCCAGCCCTCCTTGCCCCAGTGAGGCTTCACTGAAGGTCCCCACAGACCATTCCCTATTGCTGTCACCTCAGTGCCATCACACCCCTTATCCCATCACCACTCTTGGGAATGAGCACCCAGAGCCCTGCTGAAACAGCTGGATCCACATCCTGCAGCCAGGCACGGGATGGTTCCCAAAGCTCCCTGCGGACAAGGAAGCACAAACCTCAGTGCCACCTTTGTCCTCATGTCCTGTTGTTTCTAACAGCATCTGCCCTTGAGGACAGTGCCAGCCCTGCCCTGCAGGCAGGGAGAGCACAGCGCTGCCAGGATGTGGGCAGAGGCAGGAGGGTGTGGAGTGACAGCATCACACAGGGGCTGGAGCCCTCGGAATGCTGCTGATGGGACAAAGTTCAGCAGAGGCTCAGTCCTGGGATCTGACACCAGGAGGAAAGAGTTGGAGCAGCAACAATGGGACATTGTTGGGGGTCAGCTGGAGCAGGGGGGACAGTTCTTCAGGGCAGGTTTGGTGGGAGAAGAAGGTGGGGGAAAAGTGATATCCTGCAGCAGAGCCACCACATCTGCCCTTCAGCCATGTGCTTTCCTTCCAAGCCCCCGAATCCAGCAGAGGACAGGGGGAAATGATTCCTTTAATGGCTCTGTTACTGTTCCGGTTCCTCATCGTGGCTCCAGCCGTTCCATGGTTCATTCCAAAGGCTGGAACTGATGCTGGGATGTTCATACAGCCCCAGGTGGCTGTAACGTGCCAGTGAGTGCTGCGGTCACCAAGCTCTGGGATGCCACAGCTCCTGTTTGAAGGGAGCCCAGCCCACACAGACCACAGCCCGTGTAACTCCAGGCGAGGCACAGCCCCAGCGCTCCTGCTCACGGCAGCCTCCTGTGCCCTTTCTCCAGCTCCTCCCTTGCTGTTAATTTCCCAAGAGGGCAGCGTGGGACTGCACCAAGAAGCTCTCAGCTGCCCTGGGGACTTTGGGCTGGCATCATCTCCCGGCCATGTCTCAACCTCCCTGCCTGGAATGCACGCCAGCAAAGTGAAAGTGCCCCTTCTGCAGGGTCTAATTCCAGGGATCACGGAGCCAAAGAGCCCAAGCAGCACGTTCATCACCATCAAAGCATCATTGCCTGCTACAGCTTATGTTTTACATCCCGTTAATCATCCCTCCTACTCCATCCATGCCCTGTCCCGAGACAAGCTGCAGTGCTCAGGGAGAGGGATGCTGTCCCCGAGCCCCAGCACAACAGGGTGGAGGGGAGCGGCACGGAGCCGGGACTCGGTCCCGGTGAGCCCGAGCGTGCAGCAGGCTGGAAGCTCTCGGAAGTCCCCCCTCCCCAGGAGGTTACACAATCTCCCACTCATCCCTGACACGCCTGGAATGAGGTGGTGTCCCAGGAGCAAATACTTGAGCACCACCCAGATTTCCTGCCCGGGCTCTCTGCGCGGGGAGGAGAGGGTGAGTCACGGGCTGGG
This sequence comes from Atrichornis clamosus, assembly GCA_013400975.1. Lineage (NCBI taxonomy): Eukaryota > Metazoa > Chordata > Aves > Passeriformes > Menuridae > Atrichornis > Atrichornis clamosus. The sequence goes on along the minus strand of WBMZ01012566.1, from coordinate 27,275 downwards.
CTGGCCGCTGTCCCCGGGCACGGAGCCTCTCCCAGCGCGCCGGGAAAAGCATCGTCCCCCCAGGAGCTCTGGCCGAATTCAGCTCCTGAGCCTGAGGAGCGTGAATGGGGTGTCCAGTTCGATCCATCCCGCTTTGTCATGTGACTGTGGATACCTCTGTGCTGCTCCAGGAGGGGAGAAGTGAGGATCCATCCTTCCCAGGAAGGGTAGATGACCAATAAAATCCTGTTTCTTCCTGCTGGCACTCCCCTTCTGGCTGAAGGAAACACTGGGGCACTCCATCTCTTGGTTCCCAAGGCTGGACACAGGAATCTGCTTTGTTTAGGCTGAGCCACAACAAAACTATGGACTGAAAAGATGTCAGCAAACTCCTGGTCACGGGGACTCAGCCCATGCCAGCCTGTGCTGCTCGGGGCACCTGAGGTCAGAGACCAGGATGCTGCTGCAAGCAGCCTGATTTTCAGGGAAGAGGGGATGCTTCCTGGATAACATCATCTTGGGAGCACCGGGGGTCTGCCCTGTGCTGAGAGGAGTGTGAGCTTCTCCTGTCCATGCAAACACCCACCAACACAGCCGTGGTGACACAGGTGCATCACTGTCCCTCCTCGGGGTGTCCCCCTGCCCGTCCCTGCCCCATCGCTGCTGCCCCTGGGCAGGAGCCCTCACTCAGCAAGAGCTGACCCAGCCGGGCCCCACATTTCAGGGTGAACAGCTGACATTTCGGCTGCAGAGAGGCAGCCTGGCATCAGGTGGGATACAGGGAGCCACAAGCTCGTGTCGGACACCCCTCAGCCCCCCGGAGCTCAGGTCTGGCTCCATGCAGGGTGCCTGGTACAGCCACAGCTGGGGGCCGAGGGCAAGGCTGGGCAAAGCTCCTCCTGCTCCTCCTCCTCCTCAAGAGCCAGGTCAGCCTCCTCCCTAGGGCTATCTGATGCCTAGGAGAGGCACAGCACTGTTATTATCGTTATTAATTGGTTCATTTCTCATACCACTTTCTGCCTCCTGGACAGTGCAGCTGCACGCAAGGGACGGTGCCTCTCAGCAGGAGCAGGGCTGTCCCCCACTCCTGGTCACTCCTGCCAGGACACTTTGCACAGGGCCACAGCACCACCCACTGCAGTCCCTGACCCCTCTGTCCCTTCCTCCTGCGGACTTTGCTTTATGGCCACAGGGCAGACCCCAAAGCTGTGTCTCTTCTCCCCAACACACTCAAATGTTTTGATCTGCCTGCAGATCACAGCAGAACACCACTGACCAGTGCTGGGTTAGTCCCTGAGCCTCTGCCTGTCCCCAGGGTCCACAGTGCTCCAAACTAACCAGGGAGAAGTGAAGGGAGGTGGTGGCAAAAGCAGCAATCCCAGGAGACACTTAAACCAGGAGATGACTTGCCATCCACCTCCAAAACCACCCACAGCCTTTGTCAAAATCACACCCGGGCAGCCAGTCCAGCCAGATCCAATCCAATTCCACCTTCTCAGGAGTTTTCCCTCTCAGCCCCACAGTGTCTCCACCTAGAGCAGGGCACATCCAGGATGCTGCTCAGGGACAAACCTGCACTTGCTGAAGCCTCCCTGGGATGCATCCACCAAATGGAGGCAGGAAAGAGCTCTGAGAGCCAGGGTGCTCAACACCATGGCCCAAGGACCAAGAGCAGGGGTCCAGCTGCTAGTTGTGAACCCTGGAGAGAGGGAAGCTCAGCTGCTGCTGAGGCTCTGGCCTTGGGGCCACCAAGAGCAGCTACGGGCCACCAACATTTTCTTGGGGCCATCTGCAGAGTGTGTGCTGGCAGCTGCTCCCGAGACGACTCATCCACCTTCATCTTCTCAGCTACTTTGGGCACTGACCAAGCCCCAGGCCACGGCCAAGCGAATTACCCTGTGTCTGATGGTCGGTGCCTCCTGAAACAAGCACAACTAGCTCAGTAATTGCTGTGCTCCTGGCTCCAGCCTCCGTCCTGCACTGGGAAGAGGTGTGAGGGGTTGCTGGGATGCAGCTCCAGTGAGCATGAGAGGCTCATGATGGGGGAGAGCCTCCCCAAACCCTCTGCAGAGTCCTGAGAAACCCCCCGCCTGCTTTGGAGGAGGTGGATGGATTGCTTTAGTAAGGCTGAGGGAAACAGAGGCTGACACAGCTCCAGGACTTCTGGGGAGGTGTCTCACTGCAGCCAGGCCCCAGGAAGGGCTTGGTGTTCAGAGAGTCCCCTGAGCTGCCTTCGAGATGAGTTTGTGAGTGCTCAGCTCCACTGAAGCTTCCTGTGGGAGGGGTCCACTCCCGACGTCCCCTGGGCAGCCCCAGCCTTGGTGGGGTCACCTTCTCCCCAGGTCCCCCCGCCCTGCCCAGCAGCACTGGGACCCCCCTCCCGGCTGGCTGTTGGCTGACCTGGGGTTTGGTTTGGCCCCCCCAAAATGGCACATTTGGGTGCCAGCACTGTGTTGTGGCCACCCAGGTGCCCACACCCCTCCTCCCCACATCCTGGGCTGCTGCTGGTGGTCCCAGGAAATGGGGCCAGCACCCCCTTCTCCCTGCATGTCCCCTCCTCCTCAGCACAACCCCCCAGGCAATTTCCTGAGCCTCCAACCTTGGGGGGGCACAGGATTCCCATGGAATCAGTCCACCAACACCACGAAATGCAGAATTGCTGAGGAAGGTGGAAAATAAGCCTAAGTTAACAACAGCAGCGGGAGGGAGGGATGAGCTCTCCCTGCAGGAGCACTCCCTCCCAGAGGACACCCTGATCCTAGGGAAGCATCTAGCTCCTTCAGAACTTAGGGAATCTCTTCATAGATTCACGGAATGGTTTGGGTTGGAAGGGGACCATGCACTTCCAACCCCTGCCACAGGCAGGGACACCTCCCACCAGACCAGGTTGCTCCAAGCAGGTCTGAAAGAGGCAAACTCAGGGATTCGACCTGCAGGGACCCAGCCTGTCCCCAGGCTGGCTTAGAGCAGCCACCAGCAAACCCATCCTCACCCACCCCCACCACCTGAGCAGCACCAGACTGAGCATCCTTCTCCAGTGATCCCAGGGCAGCATCGCACCAACCTCACACAGCCAGGGAATCCCGGGATCTCAGACCCAGGCTGGCATCTGCTGCTCCTCCAGAGCACACAGGTTGTGTTTATCCTACTCTTACCTGCCCCAAAGGGGCTCTTTGCACCTTCTGCTCAACGATCCCAGCTCTGAGCACATCCCAGGCTCTGCCCATCCCAGGGACTGCACGGATACTTCTGGGAGGGAGCACAAAGCCCACCAAAGACAAGGACAACAGCCAGGGCAGAACATTTTGGCATCAGCTCCCAGCGAGCCCCAACCTTCTGCTGCTCCACAGAGGGGTGGCTCTTAGGGTGGCTGAAAAGACACGGATCAGCCTTCCCTCATCTCCCCCTGGGGTCATGGGACAGCACAGCCAGAGGAGAGGGGTCACACTTACTTGCTCGGCTTGACAGGGGAACCTCTGCTGGGGGAGCTCCTGCTCGGGGAGCCTTTGCCCACCCCCTTGAACATGTTGGCCAGGTCCCAGCTGGTGTCCCGGAGGCTGCACAGGCGTGGTGGGCGCTGGCTCCCTGCTCCCTGCTCTGTTCCGCCGGGATGGAAGGACAGGACTCAGCCGGGGCCGGTCGGCGGCGCAGTAAAGAGCAGCTCCTGGGAGGCTCCTCCCCGACCGCAGGTGAGCAGCAGCAGCAGCAGCAGAGATGGAGGCACATCTGAAAAAATGACTCGAAAAACCAGTTTAGGGTGGAAAGAGCAGAGCCCCAGAGGGAGAACGGGAGACCTCGCCCTGGCTCGGAGAGTGTTTTGGCTCAGCCACAGCTGAGCAGCAGCAGCTTCCCAGCAGAGGGGCAGAGAGCACTTTGCAGGGAGGAAAAGCCTGTGAACACGACTTGGAGGGAGTGCACTGCAGCCACTGAAACACATTTTAAAGCATCTCCTTGCAGTAGCTGTTTAAAATGCTACAGAACAGCAGAATCCCCACGGACAAAGCCAACCGAGAGTTTTCCAAGGCGGCAGCAGCAGTTTGGGAATTACCAATTCTCAGAACAAGATGTTATTTTGCAGTTCAGTAAACTTTTGGCCCAGGCTCAGCACAAGGTGGCCCTGGCTCCCAGGGAAACACCGAGGGCTCCCGGCAGAGGGAAGGTCAGCAGCTCCAGCACAGCATCACAGGAGCCTCAGCCAGCGGGATTCAGGCTCCGGGACAAACTCAACCCCAAAGATGTGGGTCTGAGGCTCTGCCCAGGCACCCTGTCTGTGCAAGACCTTAGACCAGGCTTTGCCTCTGGGCAGCTCTTTCCCCTGTGGAGCAAAGGTTCAGAGTCCCAGCTGGTTCCCAGTAAGCCCAGCAATGCCCTGGCATCTCCGTGGCTCCCGGGGATGCCTACCCAGGCTGAGCTGCCCAGTGGGGCTGCCCAGCTCCACGGCTCTCCTGAGCCACAGCAGGGCCTGGCTACATGCTGGTTTCAGATAAGGCCAAGTTCAAAGCTGCCCACAAACCAGGAATCCTGTGTTTCAGGCTGATCCAGCACGGATCCCACAGCAACACGGGATCTTATCCAGTGCAGGACCAGGGAGGGAGGGCAGAGGATGGAGGAGGAAGAGGACAGGAGCAGATGTGGGTCACAGCCCCCACATAAGCACCAGCCAGCCACCAGTGATGACAGCACAAGTTTGTGGCTGTTCCTGCCTGGTTTATGTGGCCCAAGGACAACCCAGGACCAGGGGAAAAGGCCTGGGGTCCATCATCCCTTCCTGGGTGACCTCTTTGTCCTCTTTAAATTGGCACAAAACAAATCACACTTGTCTCAGGAAAGAGGGAAAGACACAGACAGGATGGAAAGTGATTGCTGGGAGGTCACCCCTTTGCCGCTGACATCCCACTGACTGAGGACAGCAGGGATGCTCTTTGACCACAGCTGCTGGAGGACCCCCGGCCCTGCACATCACCTGTAGCCCACAGGGCCAGTCCCAGGATCATTGGCATTCAAGGGCTTTAAGTGACCTGAAGCCTTGCCAGGGATAAGAGCTGAAAACATTTGAGGCCACACAGACCTTATTTTGTACCCACACAAAACAGGAGCGTGGGACAAGCCCTCTGTGTGGTGCTGCGTGGGCCAGGAGGGCATCAATTCCCTGTGGATTCGAAGGAAACTCAATTGGACAAGATCAACTGCCTGTAATCCCCTGGAAAACATCGTGCTGGCACATGGAGGAAGCTCTAAGAATTAGCACAAAAAGTAAACCAAGCACACACCAACACACCCCTCTGGACAACCTGCTTCCCAAGCCATCCATCACCCTGGAGCAGCCTGGAGCTCCTCACCTGCACAGCTCCACTGGAGCTCCTGTAAGCAGACACAGGTGTGAGCCTTCCCTGGCCCAGTCCCCGCCTGGCGAGGATCCCTCGGAAGCAGAGTGTTCAAAAGCCAGCAGCCTGTGCTGTCAGCCCTGTGCACACACAGACACACGCCCTGGCAGGCAGCAGCAGCCTCCGTGCCACACACAGACGGGACAGACAAACACAGGGATAATCTCTGGGAGGAGAGCAGCGTCCTTGGCAGGGCCCCCGTCCGCTCACAGGCTGTGAGAGACACAAGCTGGAAAGCCAGGCCAGGTCCTGCCTGGTCCTGAGCCCTGGTCCAGGAGTGATGCTGAGCATCCAACCTGCCTGGACCTGCCTCTCCCTGGCTCAGCCAGACGGGAGGAGGAGAGGCAGAGCCCATGCGAGGGGCAGCTCCTTGCTGCCTGCTCACCCTGGGAGGAGCAGGGCTCGCCCAGCCCGCAGCAAAGCCCCGTCCCAGCCTCTGGAGACAAGACTGGCAGGGGGAAGCCACTGGAAGAGCCAAGGATGGCTCCAGGGGGACAGGTCTTGCCAGCCCAGCAGCCTTGGCACAGCATCCAGCCCAGAAGTTTCTGCTGCAGCCCCATGCCTGTGGCACACAAGGAATGTTCTGCTGCTGCCAGCCTGGCCTTCCCGACACTGGGATGGACAGCAGGACCCACTCAGGGGAAGTTGCTGCAAGCTTCCTCGGGAACACTCGTGACAGGCACTGCTGGATTCAGCCCAGGTCACTTCCAGATGCTCAGCAGGTTTTGTCCAGACCAGCCCGAGCCGTGCCAGGGCAGAGCACGGTGCTTAACCCAGACCCTGCAAGAAGCAACAGGCAAGGAGACCAGTTCAACCAGTTCTCCACCACAGCCACCCACACAGCTGTGCCTGGCGCTTGGACCTGAGCCCCAAATCCCAGGCAGGACCTACCTGCCCCTCTGCAGCTGGAAACCTGTGCACAGGTCTCCGAGAAGAACATCCCAACAGCAGGGCCAAGGGTCTCCCATCTCCCAGCCACGCCAGTCAGGCAGGCCCCATCCAGCTCTGTCTCCAAGAGGATCACTCCATGCTGTAACAGGGACAAAGCTCCTGCCTTCCACAGCTGGCAGAGCTGCCTTTCCCAGGGGAGGTGGGTCAGGGGTGGGCAGCCTTCATTCCACCCCAGCTGTTCCAGTCTTGAAACGCTGCTGTTGATCCACAGGCAAAGCCAATCCCAGAGCAGGATGTGTCTTGCCCAGGCCCATCCCCAGCTGGGCTCCAGCTCACTTTGGGGGCTGAGATGCATCTCCTGGGGGTACAGACCCGGGGCTGGCTGCTCCAGCAGGGCTGCAGACACAACAGGAGGTGGTATGGGAAGTCACATCGTCATCATTTCATTCGTTTTCCAGAACAGGATTTCTCCCCGCAGCTGGGAGCTGTGCCAGGATGCAGATGCCCGGTTTTACAGAGCAGTCACACAACCAGCAGCTGCCTCTTGCTGCTCACACAGCTGAGTTGGTCGCCTGCAGGGACAGATAGCAAGCACAGCTGCCTAGAGGACCTGGTAACATTTCAGGGCAGGAAGATTTCAGGAACCATCCTGGGCTAATCTTTCATAAGAGATTGGCAGAGGTGGAGGCTGGAGGATGGTGTGCTTTTGTTATCAGCTTGGCCTCTCTGTTCGGTTTTTACAGGGGAGATGGCAGGTTAACATGACCCATAAATGATTTACTGTTACCTGGGAAGACCATTTGCCCTCCTGGATGACAACAAACTTGACTCCCCCATGCCTCTCCCCTCCTGAACACCCTCTGCACACCATACCATCCATTCCCTGAATCCATTTTCTTCCCACTTGACCTCCTTGCTTTTGAACTTCTTCATTCCTGAAATCACCCTCCTGGGAACTGATGCAACAAAATCAAAGCACTGCACAAGTCTCCCATGTCACACCACCCAGAGCTGCTCCTGGCCAGACACCGCAGGAAAAACTCCACTTCCAAGGTCCTAACTGACTCTTTAGAGTAGTGGGTGCCCCAGCAGAGCGAGGGAAGGACCTTGACAACAAATTGAACCATTGGGAGGTAGGAGGGAAAACACAGGAACAACCAGTGAGCACAGATGCAGAGGGTGGTGAGAGTTTGGCTTTCAATGCACCTGGAAACAGCCTGGAGGTGTTTATAAACCACCTATGGAAGAGCAGTTCATGCATCTCCTCGCCCTGGAAAGCCCCTGCTCACGATGACCCATGTTCACACCAAGTAATTTACAAAGGATACATGGTTTTTACAACAGGAGACTGAGCCTGTGTCACTTGAGCTGACCTCAGCCACGGGGAAACCCTCCTGAGTGTCTCCAGAGCTGTGGAGAACCAGCTGTGGAGCACGAAGAGCAGCCATGGGAGTGAGGAGCCAGGGCCCCGAGACACCACCCGGGGAGGTGTCAGAGCCTGGTCCCACACACCCATCAGCCTCTGTTTGCCTTGCAGGATGGCACCTTTTCCTACAATTCCCATCCCAGCCCTTTTTCCCCCTTGTGGAGAAGTTTTCACACAAGCCAAAGGGAACCTCCAGAGCCTCGGAACAGCCTATTTGGAAAAACTGCCTCCCCACTGGGAAAATAGGACACCTGGTTTTCTGAAGTCTAAAATTACTCTGTCCCCAAAGCTTGTTTTGCTTTGTCTTATCTTTGCCAACTGATAAGCAGAGGGGAAGTGCAAAGGCCCCGGGGCTTCTCCCTGGAGGTTCGATTAAGTTCCATTAAAAAGCTTCCCAGGCTGGGGCAGGCTCAGAACCCTGCCAGGGTCTGCAGAGGTCAGGGGGCTCTGGAGGCAGAGCCAGCTCAGCTCCAAGGGAGCTTTCCCCAGAAACCAGAGGCGGCCCAATCCAGCAGGGCACAAACGGGCAGCCCTCGTCCTGCTCCTTTGTGTCTCTCTAAATACAGAGGACATTCCCACCACGCCATCTCCTTAACAGCCCGGTCCCAGGGCTCTTGTGGACTACTCATCTCTAGACCCTTTAGACATCAAAAGGACCTGCCTGCTTCCCGCCCCACGGCCTCTCCAGGCTCATTCCAGCATCCCGCAGCTCCTTCTGAGTTCAAGCCCCAGAGCTAACGAGCAGGACATCAGGGCAATTCCCTGCAGCAGTTAACGCGTTAGCCTCATTTTCCTCTCCCCAGAGGATTAGCAAGGCTGTAATAGCACTAAATAAATTCACTAATGGCAGATTCTCAAGACACTTTGTCTGGAAAACTTGTTTATAACTTACAGGATGCAGTCTGCAAATTTGGCTTTAATATCCAGTGACAGGGCTGAAGGGAGCTGCTCCCAAACAGGGCGATTGGATCTGAACAAGATGTGTCCTAGATCATTAACGAGGCAATGAGGTAATTAAACACCTGCCTGGAAAGGCAACCTTCACACACATGGCACAGCTGGAGCAGCAACCCATGGAATCAGGGTGGGAGGTCAGACTTTTTGGGGTGTTTCCTTCCTGTCTCCAAAAGAAGCTGCTTTGCCCAAACGGGAGTGCCCTGGAGAAGGAACCATCCCCTGCAAATGCTGGGATAAAGCACCAGGCAACCAAGCCATGTTGGGATGATGGAAAGCTAAACATGAGAGCAGGTTTGCTCCCCACACTCAGGTGCAAGGCAAAGGCCCTGGAATGTGCAAAAATACCTGCAGGATGGTGTGTGGCAGGCGGTGGCCAACTGAAACACGTGTCCTGGAACAGCTCACAGATGTTCCTGATGGGAGAACAACTTCTGGCCCCAGAACAAAGAGCTGACTGAAGGAACAGGCATTCAGGAAAGAGGGAGTCCAGGCTGGAGCACCCCATCTGACAAGACCTGAAAGACCCTTCAGGAGGATGGTCACACCAGCTAGGAAGGGTCACGCTTTCAGACACCCCCCAAAACAAACCAAGCTCCTGGAAGGGCTCTGTTTACACCACAGGGCTATCAGAGAGAGGAGACAAAGCTCTCCTGGGTGACTAAGGCAGGGGACAGACAGTGACGGCCCCTACACACCACTTCCCAGCCCCTCTGAGGGGGCAGAGGGTGCAGCAGCCAAGAACCTTTGAGACAAGGCGGCTCATTCCTCAAATTGCAGCTTCCAGCCCAGAGCCCTGAATACTTTTCAATCACACTTGGACCTCCTGCAAAGCTCCATTTTTGAGCTGCTATTGCCTGATTCAGCAGCAAGTGCTTCTGTGTCACAGGCAGGGACCAGAGCAGGATGAATGTGTCTGCCACAGGTAATTCTGCATGGCCAGACCTCACCTTCCCCAGCTTAATTTGATGCTCTGAGAAAATTAGACGTTCTCCTGCTTCTGTGAAAAAAGGCAAGCACTGAAGGTAATTCAGAGGCTTTGATGCTGCTCTTTAGTCATTCGGGCACCACAGCCCCGGCATCGCTCCCTGGACTGACCATGGGCTGGGATGGGAGTCACTAATCCTCATGCACAGCGTGTGAGCCTGGGGCAAAGTGCCGTGTCTGTGCCATGCACGGCCAGCAACGTCCTGCAGCCCAGCCAGGCAGGGACAACAGTATTTCCAGAGCAAGAGTTTTGACTTTAATAACCCCAACACCTCGGGTGCCCGGCGCTGGAGGGGTTTGACAAAGATCCCAGTGTGGCAGTGCCTGGAAATGCCAAGTGCACGCTGAGACCTGGGCCTGGATTTGAATGCGTGGCACTGGGGAACATGAAAGCTGCGCCCAGGGCCGCCCGCGCACAACAGACATGTAAATGATACCCTTTGCAAGTGGTTTTAAACCTCCCCTCTGAGCCATTTCTGCTTTTTAGGCCAGAGGTGGGAAGGTTTTCACCCCGGGGTCCCTCGCAGCAGCTGCCTCCCTTCCACACGGAGTCTGCACTTGGGCTCGGCTGTAACCCCAACGCTGTAATCCAGCACTGGGCAAGGTGCTGTCGATCGCTCTGCAGTGCACAAAGTAAATCCGCAATGCAAACAAACACAGTGGGTGAGGACACTCCGGGGTTGGCTGCTCCAGAGCAAGGACTCCCCTCCTCTATCCCCACCCAAATCCCACCGTGATCCACTTCCACACAGGACAAGCGACAGCGGCTGCGGGGGCTTTGCAGGACCGAGCCTCTGCTCAGACACAAAGCAGCACACTCAGGCTCAGGAGACCTCACCCAAAGGGTGGGCAGGGAGCGGCTGCATTTCTCAAACTTGCTCACCCTCGGTGTGGTTTGGGTGAGCCCCAGACGCCAGAGCCCAGCAGGAACCTCGGCTGTAGGTGCGTCCCCCGAGCTCTACGGGATCAGCTCCCGGTGCCGTCATCCCGCACGGAACCCTGCGAGTGCCAGGGATGACGGGGTGGAGGGGCAGGTCCCAGGAAGAAGAGGGACTTGAGCAGTGATCCCGGTTTCTGAGCCGGGCTGGACGGGCAGCTGCAGTCCCAGCACTTCCTCAACCCGGAGCAGGGGAGGGAGGAGAAGGCAGAGCAGCCGGGAGAGCTGGAGCTGCTCCGGCCGCAGCCCCGGGACAGCCCGGAGCACAGCGGCTGCTCCCAGCCCACCTCTGCCGGGATCCCCACCGTGCATCCCTCCCACCCGGCTCACAAAGGGCTTTTCTTTGGCAGGAAAAGCGACCTCCAGCTGTTCTTGTTTGAAAACAGCGATCCCACCCTAAAGAAAAAGAGGAGCAGCCACAGAGAGTATCACATCACATCACTTTAAAAAGTGAGCAAACCCCTCATTTACACCCCAGCTGCAGCCCACGGGGTACCTGTGCTGACGGGGTGGTTCGCAGGGGCTGTGTGAAAGCACAGAAATCCCTCAGCAGATCAATCTTCTCCCAAGAACGAGTCCTACTCCCACTGCAGTTGGACAGGGACTTCCCACACCCAAATTCAGGGAACTGTAGCCCTGCCAGCTGAACCTCAGGAGACACAGCCACAAGCCCCAGAGAACTCCTGACAGTGCCCACCTGGGATGCCCCATAGCTGGAGCAGCTTGGATTAGGCAACAACTTTCTCTACCAACACAATCCCTTCAGTTTGAAATACCCTCAACTCCTTATTTTAAAGGAGGCAGAGACTGTTATTTGGGAGCTCCCAGACCAGACTGTTACAATCCCAAATGCCACCCTCCAGTTCTTTCACTGCCCAGTTTGCCTCATCCTCATCACTTCTGTGTCCCATTAGTCCCTCAAGACCCATCCACTGTCACTGAGACGCCGTGGAGTGCACGACCCAAAATGAACATTGCACAGGACACAGGCACATCACTGGTGGTGGGGCCAAGGGCCCCACGATGAACACCTAATTCCTGTTTTAACAGATGCAGTGGTAACAGGCATGGCCAGCTCAGCCTGTAATTAAAATTCCAGTGCTAATCCCAAAGATACTCCATAGGAAAAGTTGATTGAAAGCAATCCACTTGACCATTCTGCTGGAGTTTCCTGTTTTGAGGGCAATCATGTGGCCTACTTGCCAATTAATTCATGGAAAGAGAGCAAACCCTAAACGAACAGGATGAAAGGGAAGCACAGTAAGGAAGCAGGTTTCCAAGGGAGGTTTCCAAGCCCCACAAGCCAGGGCTCTGCACCTTGCCCTGGCTGTTCCAAGCCCAACATCCACCTGGGCAGGTCCAGGGGAATTGGTTTGTTCTGCACATCAGACACTTCACCTGCCTGAGCCTCACCTGTGCCAGCCCAGGCTCCACTCAGGGCTAAAAGCCTCAATATTCTCTGTCACTCTGGTCTGATTTTTTTTTTTTGGTCCTTTTTTACATTTTTAGGTTTTTCCTAGTGCCTCATCACCACCTTCCATATGATTAAAGCCACACCACTGCTCACAAACCTCACTCCACTCAATTAACATTACAGCATAACAAACAAGCCAAGTCACCTCCAAGTGGTGTTATCTGAGCCTTGGGGCAGAAGATCCTCCTCCAGAGCTAAGTGGCCATTCTCCAGGGGTTCAGTAGCCCCAGGTGATGGTGTGACCTCAATCCTCTGAGCGCTTGGGAGGCAAAGAGTGCTCGGTGTTCCCAACACAAACTACACGCCTCAGAGGTCAGGAATAAAACTTTATTGTTTTCAAATTTCTTATCTGCGTTCAACTCATCAGTTATCTGTCAAAAGATGTTTGGCATAAAGAGGCCAATTGCTCTTAGGTTTCTGTAACAGTAACCAGAGAGTGGCCGCAGTACAAGTTTCCCTGGAATCAATCCAGGCACCACACGGATCCATGGAAGGAAGGAAGAGTTTGGTGCAAACCAAACAGGATAACAGTTTTTGGTGCTTTGATCCAAAAGCTGAGAAGGAAAGAGCAGCTCAGCTGGACAGACACGGGCAGAGGAGCTGTGACACAGTGACCAGGTGAGGCCTGGTTCTTGTGAGCCTTTCCTTGCCTAAAAGGAAATGGGCTTTATGGGGAAGACCAAGTTTCCTAGAAATTGCCATCTGATGAATAAAGTCTTCAACGTTTCCTTCAGCTCTACACTTTCCCTTTCTCCTGTAAAATGCCCCTGGAATCCAGAGGCAAAGGGAATTGGCTGGAACACCAGAAATTCCCATTTTGTTTCCATGTTGCAAAAATTAAAAACAAGAAGTTCCTCCTCCTCCTCCTCTTGCCTTTTTCTGAGCACAGAGTCCTCTTGAAAGTACAGACTCCTTCTGTACTTTGAGAACTCAGAAATCAGATCAACTTGGAACAAAGTGAACATTCATATTAAAATAATGGGAATTGTTAATTCCCCCCATTCATCTGACATGCACCTTGCAAGGAAAATTCCCATTACAACAAAAACCCAATCATTTAAAACAATGCTTGTTTCCAACCTTAACTGCAATGTCTAAAAAAGGAGAAACAACACGAAGTCCAGACAACCAGAACAAACTGTTGCTTCACCTTCAGGCTACAGGCTGAGTGAAAACCCACACAGTGCTGGTGGAAACTTCCAAATACTTTATTTAGGAACAGTTCTGCCCATGTGCTGTGGGGTTTTATCCTGTTTCAGTGATCACAATTATGAAATTATCTGCACTTTCCAAGTGCCCATCACGGTGGCACCTGGGTGCTTTATAAAAAAAGCTGTCTGGCACGACAGAGGTGATTTATCACTCACAAACCTACTGGTCTGCTGTTCCTTACCCCTCATTTCAGGTGTAGCTACTGACCAAGGATGAGGAACACAGCAACAGATGAACTCCAGAAAAAGATCATCTTGTTTTCAGGTAAGGTTTAGATCAGAGACAAAATGGACATCAAGAGACCCAACTTCCCAAGAAGAGCAAGTAGCTATTTCTAAAGCCACCCATGAAGCTAGTTTCCCAGGAAAATCCTTTTAGGAATAGGTTCTATGCTGTATTTAGGTATTTAACGAAGTGTGTGTATGAATAAAGAAGGATGCTATTGGCCCAGAGTACAAATTCACCCACCACAGCAGGGGTAACCATCAGCACTTGGTATTTGCCATCCTTAGGGATCAGGAAAGAGGCTCTATTTTGTTATTTCTGAATGTTACATTCTTTAAAAATAGAGACTTCTGGGAGTTGTAAGGGAAGAAGTAGCCCCTTTGGCCACTGTTCCATAGCCATTGTGTGGGAGCCTCACCTTGCTGGTTCTGCATCTACTTTTGCCTCTGCTTCCCAATTACACCCCAATTTCTAGACCAAAATACCAAATTATAGTGTCAATGGGGCAGAGGGAGGAATCAAATTTTATCTATGCCCTGGTCCATGGCAAGTCGATGTGTCCCAGCCCTGAACAGGCCACTGGTCAAAAAACTTCTTCAAGGAGAATGGAATTTCTCTGTGCTCCAGGTTATTTTCAGCTATTTATAGTGTATGTTTGTTTCTGAGTAATGGTTTGTCTTTAATACACTGGGAGAGAATGTGAGTGCACAAACATAAACACAGGACACAGGAGAAGATGGCAAAACTTCCCTCTGTTGGTTTCAGGTGCAGGTATTTGTGTCCTAGAACCTCTTGGAGCTTTTCCTTCAATACAGAATAAAACCTCTGTCCCTCTGGGGGTCCTGGTTAACTTTTGAATCCAAAAATGCCCTTTATATATCCCGTGAGGCCACTCTTGGCCTTCTGCTCCACCTTGTCCTCCAGAGGTGGGAAAGCAACATGATTAAGGGCCAGGTCAAAGAACAAGGGTTTGCATGGAATGGGCTGGAATCCTGGTGGGAAGTGCACGAGGCTGACTTGCTTGCTGACAAGAGAAGGATCCAGGCAGAAAGTCTCAAACCGTTCTGAGAGTGGCTGCAAGAGACCGAGGCAGAAGACAAATTAAACACGAGTTACACCGAACGGGTCAGCGAGCAAAGGGGACTGAGCAGCACCTCAGACAGCACAAGCTCATCTTCCCTTGTGTGGCCTCTGGGGACCTCGAAAATGATTCAAACCCCTGTCAAAGCACAGCTGCAGGATCTCTGGAAAACCTTCCCATGTGCAGAGAAAGCTAAATAAAGTTACCACACTGAAAGCTGCAAACAGCCACCCAGCTCCTACCCCACTGAGTCAGGTACCTTCAGCATGAGCAGAAGGAAAACAAGCCTCATGAAATCTCCTAAATACACCAGTCATGACCAAATCCTGACATTTCTTGAGTTGTCAGAGACACTCGGGTGACAGGATAAAGGAGATGTACATTAAGAGCACTACTGGAATCTGCCTGAGCTCTTGGCTCTTACCTTGCCATCCTTGACCTGAGATGGAGACTCAGTCTCATGAGGATCATTTGCATCTGCAAAATTGAAGAAAAGGTGGTAAGAGTAACAGACTTGACCTGGTGTAAAGTAAGATTGTGCTCCAAATCTGGCTTTGATCCTTGCTCTCTGGGATGCACAAGACAGTATTTGCAGTAGAATCAACTTGATTTCCAGATTAAGAGGATCACACACACTCATCTACAGCAAACACAGCCCTGCAATGTGCAGAGCTTCTTCTTCCCAATGTCATGAGAAGCTCTGGAAAGCAGCACAGACTGAGTTAAGCACAGCAGAAGATGATGAGAACACCCTAGAGGGGTCTGTTAGAGCAACATCAAGGCAATAAAAGGAGACAACCCATTCTTTGTCCGGGGTTTCCAGCAGCAGGTACAGCAAAAACAGCAGCCCAAGAATCACAAAGTTCATGCATCCCCGAAAGTTCTGTTAACCAGGCTGACACTGACAAAGAGAGAACATCTCTGCTCTCCCCCTTCTCAGTAGTTCTCCCAGCCAGGCAAAACTGGGATGAGTAAGACCAATGTGTCTGCAGCAAAAAAATTAAACACTAAACTGTTCTGTGCAGGTTCCCAAAAGAGGTGCACATCCCCATGAAGGGTTTTCACATCCCTGGGCAGGGAGCAGGATGCCAAGTGTCCAGTCACTGCCTGCCCACCTACCTGCACTACACACAGCTAGAAGCAGCTAGACCTGGGGGGAAAAGTAGTTTTCCAGAGCCTGTGTGAATCAGAGTGAAATGGAAAAACATTTGGAACTTTGGAAATTAAATAAAAGGAATGAAATAGCTGCAGGGGCATTAGTCAAGATACATTAGAGCAGAGCTCTAGTATAGCTGTGCTACTCACCTAATATAGCTGCTGCTTGCAAGGAGTATTTCTCTGCATTGACTTGAGTGATCAGATCTTGAACATCAGGCAGCTCCTAGGGCATTAAAAAAAATTATTTGAGAGCCTGAAATGTGCCACTCTAAGAGTCAGAGTAAAGGTAAAACCAGACAAAGTAAGAACTAACAAATTAACTCCTAATGTTGGTAAGCTTTCCCAAAAGGGAAAAAGCTACAGTATCGTACTTCAGGCTCTACAGACATTATGTAAGAGAAAATTCACAGGGAAGAAAAAGTGGTAAATTGTTTTGGAGTTGGTGCAGCAAGTCTGTCCCTCCTCCGAGCAAGCGGCCAGGTGAAAGTTCCCAAGTCACTAGAAAGTCTCTGCTGTAATGACTATTATCCTTCTCCCTGCTTAAAGATCAGCCTTGAATTGTTATGGCCTGACATCTAATTAATAACAAATACTGGGACAGAGCCTCTTCATAAACTTCAGCTTGAGGACTGTGTTCCTACCTTCAAGCTGTTCCTGTGAGCTCCGGCTCCTGACTGAACCTCGCGGGCGTATTTCAGCACCCTCTCGTACAACACAAGAGCTTCACTCCACTTCTTCACCAGGACATAGGACTGGGCAATGAAGAAACACCTGCAACAGTCAAGAGTGGATTCCTGACACATTTTTCTCCATACCTTTTGCCAACTCAAATGACTGAAAACAGGAGATACCCTTAAGTAGCACTGGGAAGTTTCCCTTTAGGAACCAGTCTCCATTTCACAAAAGGGCAGAGGAAACTGCATCCAAGGCCTGTACAGCACACACAGCTTTGGAATGACAACCTTTGAAGGTGTCATGTGCTAAAGAAAATCTGGCTGTTTCTCAGTCACCTGTAAGCTTTGTACACGAGTGTCTTCAATCCAATCTCTTTTTGGAAGTTCTTGTCCTCTTCTAGGCCAGGAAGCTGTGTCAGTTCCACAAGGTTCTGTTCAAAAGAGAGTCAGAATAACAAATGCAGACACTGCTTTCCTCTGGAATCCACTGGACTAAGAGAAAGCTGCCCCTTTTGACAAGTCAACAGTACACTCCCAGGGAAATAGTTTCCAGTTTTCTAATTATCAGTTTTCTAACCTTGTGAAGGACTCTCATTGAAACTTGTGCAAGTTGCCCTCAGGACAGACTTCCTGACACAAACAGGAATTAGGACAAAGACTCCTTAGATTTCATATGAACTAGTTCTTTCATAAGGCATTTCCCTCTCCCATTCATAACTGCTTCAGCCACAGGCTCCCACAGTTAACTGAAAAATTATGGGAGAAACTGAGAAGCGGCTTATGAAGAACAAGTATTTTTAGCTGCTACTTTCCCTGGCCAGCAGAAACTAAGGCAGCTCTGAGGGTGCTGCATAGAACAGACAGAAAAACTATTTTAAAACTGTATTAGAGTGCACAACCAAGGACACCCTTCAAGCAGCACGTTCTGCTCACAACCAGAAGAGTTTTTTGTGTTTCATGCAGTGTTGACTATCTTCAAGGTTCCTGTAGGCACTCAGCTGGCTCTTCAGACTTCACACACAGCTCACTTGCACTGCAGTATTTTCTACCATAACCTTTTGCACCGAAGTTCTCTGGTGGGACTGAAGAACTGGACTTGTTCTCCCAGCATCACCTGCAGAATGATGTCGTAGAGGCGGATGAGGTCCTGCGGCCGCGGCGAGCGCTTGCCATCCTCGTCGGAGCGCTGCTGCTGCAGCAGGGCCTTCTGCAGGGACTTGGCCATGCTCTCGTTGCGCTTGATGGCCGTGGACAGCTTGATGTAGGTCAGGTAACTGCCCAGAAAAAAAGAGAAAATGCCATCAGCACTGTCAGAGCTACTCAAGACGTTACTCTGTGTTCTGACAAACTCCCCCGCCCAGACTAAGCTGGGACTGGTGGCGGAAGAAACACCTGGAAGGTCAACTGGAGGCTTGAGTAAAATATTTACAACGCTGCACAAATCACATCCTTATCTGTACAGTCATCCTTTGAGATCTGGGAGGCCCAGAACACAAACCCCCATAAAATAAAACCAAACAAAAATAAAATCTTCACATAAGAACATGGCTTCTTCACCCTAGCACTGGTAGCAGTGTTTGCCTGTTACCTGTGTAAGTACTGGATGTTGGACACCTTCCCAGAATCATTTTCCAGAGAGTGTTCTCGCTGCTTCTGTGGACATTGGAGACAAAACACTGCATGATTTACTTAAAACTGGCAGCCAAGGGAAGAAAAACACAGAAACAACTCAAGGTCTGGGTAAACCATAGAAGCTGTAACAGATATCCAGGTAAAAGAGAGAGGGCTTCTCCACTGCTATTCCCTGACTCCAGTTCTGAAGAGTATAAATTCAAAGGGACTTCTTTACAGCTCATTATTAAAGAAATCCTAGCAGTTTTTACTGTTAAGTAAGTTTAACACTAACAAATCAGCCCCAAAGAAACACTGTGTGGTTGGAGGTAGAAACTGGTGTTTGCTGCTTACCTGGTCTGGTTTCAATTCTTCCCGAACTGCCTGAATGGCATCTCTGCACTCACTGAGTAAAGACTCAAACAAACGTTCCTTTGTCTCCTCATTTTCTGCCTAAGAGCAAAGGAGGTTCAAGACAGATTAGAAATCAGAAATTTCTGTATGATGCATGAATTAACTGAGGAAATTAAACAAAGTTTCTCCCAAATTATATCTTTAAAATCCATAGGTAGTTAAAACTCCAATCTGCCCCTGTCTGCAACATATTTTTTGGGGTAAACTGCCAGAAATCATGGGGAACATAGTCAGTGCTGGGAATTTAGTAGCACTGAAGGCCTAGCTCACATAGCCCATGGTCTCATCCCTGCACCAGCTACCTGCATTCCCAGCAACTCCCTTCCCTTCCAGGATGGCACCTGCACTGCTCCCTGAGCTGAGGCTGGACTGCACTGTGGGAAAGGCCCAGCAACAGAAGAGCTGAGCAGTACTGAGCTGGCAAACTACCAATGCAGACAGCTCTTGTTATGCTGATTTAATTTTTCCCATGTGGTAAGAACATGCAGATGATTATCTTTCCTCCACTCCCACTCTAGCAATGCTCACAGAGGCAATAACTTGCTTGTTTGAAGCATTTTTTACAGTAACCCTGTATTTTAGCAGCAGGAGTGACCAAGCGCTGTTTTGCTGTCGCCATAAGTTTTCTTAAAAAAAAAGAAGCAGCTTTTGGCCTTCTGCCCCAAAACCAGAACTTGAAAACAACTTTTAAAAAACAAGTTGAAGCCTGATCTCTGCCTAATTTACGGGCATATCATGTACCCAATTAAACAAGCTCCCAACCCCAAACTCAGCTTTCATTCAGATGCTGAGAAGGTAACCAGGTGGGGATTGCAAGACTCTCACTGATTCATTGAAGAAAAAACTGCTCAGAAACAAATCTCACTCTCAGTGATTGAAAGAGGCTTCAAGAGCCCCAGCACTGTGTTCTACCATGTCCCTATCATGTAACAGCATAGGTGAGCTTTGCTGTAATAAATTTGCAATTGTCCAAATGAATAAAAAACTAAAACTACACTCACTTGTTTACCTTCTGTAGAGCTCTACAGCCTCTGCCTCTCCACTTCCCACGTTTGCAAACCCAATAAGGAATGTTATTTTCACTCCCTCACAAAGCCTCAGGTATCCTGAGATGAAGGTGCTTTTTTGGGGTTTTTTTTTGTTTTGTCTTTAATTTAAGATTTGCTGCAAGAATTTTTAAGGTGGGACTGACTACTGAGAATAACCAGAGACAAGTCTGACTGCATTCTCAACCTCACCCAGAGCAGCAGAGCAATTTCACTGTAAGCATAAAAATGAAAACAGACACGGCCAGATCATCACTCAGGCACAAAGAGGGCAAGGGCTGGGCCCTGCAATGAAACAAAGGCTTTCCTTTCGAAGCAAAAACTCCTTATGCTGATTCTATGCATAAATACACATGTTCTGATTGGGGAGATATCATAAAACTTAGATACAAGTGCTACAGCTGGTGATTTGTGTCCTGACAGAACAGCACAAGAAACCAGTCCCACTGAACCCAATTCCAAAAGTGTGGAGTGCTCAGCTGTCAGTTTTTGTTTGTTCCAAACCACTGTGTAACACCTCTGACAGTTACTACCACCCATTTTTGCTGCAATCTAGAGATGAGCACAGAATCCTTGAGGCAATACCAGGTAGGAGCACACTTGTGTCACACTGCCCTGCAGCTTTGTCACTTGTACCTGGGTAGAGCCAATGGGCCCTCCAAGTCAGGCCTTCCCGTCCACAAAAGGGATGGCATAAGCAATTTTGAACTTGGATTCCTATTTCAGTTTGGCTTATTTGTTCTGTTTCTCCCATTACCAATAAGACACCGAAGGCAATAGTATAATTGCACTGGGAAACTCCACTTTTATACAAAGCAGACTGGTTTTACTTCTAATTAAACCCTGCAGAGCACTGCTGCTATGTCAGGGTTTCAACTCAGTGAAGATGAGGAGAAAGGTGCCAAAAACTCCAGCAACCACAGTTCATTCAGCTGAAGCTGGACTGCCCATCACAGCTGACACAACTACAGAACTGCAGCCAAAAAGGCAAGTTTTAGCCCTCTGGGAATGTAAACAGTGCTGCTGCATGCTCAGCTCTCACCAGTCCACTAAACTCCTCTGTTTAGTCAGAGATTCCAAGGAATGCAAAGCAGGATGAGAACAAATTCAGACCCTTCTGCCACTGCTTTAGAGGGCAACTAAACTGAAAAAGCCCAACTGTCAGCCTGGCAGGACGGAAGTTAAATGAGGGAACACTGAACTCTGAGCTGCACTTCCACCTGCTGGCCACACTTATGTGCTTCCTAAAACCAAATACATTCAGCAGCATCCAATTCATAACACTATGGCAAGAGTGGGTAACACTCAGGTTTCCTCTCCAGCCACATCCTGCTTATCCTACTCATGCTCTTCTTACCACTATCTCCTGCTCTGGCCTTATTCCTTTGTAGGGTATTTGTTTTATCATTTATATTTTTATCATCATTATTTTTGCGGTGATAAAAAGTCTTTCATGTGCAAAAATCCCTTCATTAGTGGCAACAGTTGTTACTGAAGATCCTTTCACTGTCTTTTTGAACTCTAAGTGTGTATGCAGCCACTGAAATGGCCATCTGGTCACCATTTCCAAGGAAAAAGCCATATGTGGAAAACTTGACGATAAAAGACATGCCACTGCAAGGTCCAGTGAGTTGGACTTCAATGACCCTTGTGGGTCCTTTCCAACTCAGGATATTCTGTGATTCTATGAAGTGTTTTGGAACCATTACATGTGAAATTGATTTACATCCTGACATTTATTAATCCACTTCCTGCCTTTGAGGATTTCTGTAAGTCAGTAAGAGAATGGCATAAATCTCACGGCACCTGCTGCAGCTGGCAAAAGGCTGTTTGCTGCTGAAGAACTTGTGGGCAATATGTATCTTCTTTCTTTTGGCTGCTCTGAAGTTGCAGCATTTAAGCAAGATGTTTAAAGAAATGAGAACAGTAATTAAAATCCAGTTACTCTTAAAAACGTAACCTTCATTTCCAAGTGATGGTTATGTAACAGTGGTTATCACCCTGCTGCTGAAAGGCAGCACAGAGTATTCCAAAGAGCAGGAATACTCAGAACAGAACTCCACTAAGCAGACTGTGAGAGAGAGGTATTCCCAGTTGACACTTCAGCTTTGGGTTATAATCAGTATTCCCACTTTAACTTTCAGCCTTCCAAACCCAAGTTTGAAAACAAAAAGATCATTCAAAAGCTTTTAGTCCAGGTACCAGGTATAGAACAGAAGGAAAGAGGGTGGTGGGAAGGGCAGTGCTGCAGAGGGCTGCTGGGTTACCTGAGCGATCGCTGCCTCGTTGTCGGCCAGCCCCAGCAGGAAGATCCTCACTTTGTCAATCTTCACTGGAACAGTTCTCCCTCTCCACTCCACCTCGCTCATGGTGGCCGCCTGCTTTGCCCGAGTCTGGGTGATCAGTGCCTGCAGAGGACACAGTGAGCTTAGGAGCCTGAACTTACAGGGATCCGAAACTGAACCTCCTGAATTCACATTAGACTTGACTGTTTTAAAATCAAAGGGCTTTTTGGGAAAGTGTTGTTTCCCACAGAGCCCAGGCTTGCCTGATCACTTCTTTTCTATTCTGGCTCTTGAATGGTTTGCTGCAGCAATATTCATGCTCAGCACAGTGGTAATGAATACTTCAAGTTGAAGCGTGCAAGTAAGTTACCTCCAATTTTTCTGCAAGAAGACCTTCAGTGCCACCAGACCTCAGTCTCATCTGCATCAACTCATTCATGGCAGAGTGGTCACCTGAGAGAAACAACAAACTCAGATCACATTTCCATTCAATTTCAAAAATTACTTTCATATACAAAAGCTAATCATTAGATTTTACACTGGCAGTTTGGAGACAAAGGAGATAAACCTGCAATTTCATTCTGACTTCATCAGCAAATTACCACAAACTGCTCTTCTGTCTTTCTACACAAAACCACAGGCACTGTTGCAAAATGAGGCCATTTTTCCACTGCTAAACTGTCCCAGAACATGTGCAGAATTTGCCCAAGATATTATGGCCTCAAAGTCACTTAGACCAGGATCTAACTAACTCAGTATTTCTTTCCTGTGAACAGAGGAGCCCCCCGCTTCCCTCACCAATGTTGTAGGCACAGTAGCGGATGTTGGGCGAGATCTCTTCCACACGCTGGTTATACAGCACAGCTTGTTCTTCTGTGAAGGCATTGGCCAGCTTCTCATAGATGGTCCTACAGCAAAGAACAGACATTAACACTGCAGTGTGTGTCATCTGAGAGGGGCTATCCTAAGGGAACAGTTTGCGTCTGTGCTTCGGAGGATGCCATTTCTTCAGGAGCACCTCCCAGTTAAGCACAATTAACTGAACAATTCACAGTGTTGCTGCACATTCCATACAAAAACTTACTACACTGATCCAACGGTATTTACTAAACGAAGCTGGTGAAGTGGGGGGACTCACTTGCATTTGTTGAAAGCCTCCATTGCTGCCTTCCACTCCTGGTGCTCGAAGCGAAGCATCCCGGTGAGATAAGCCATGTACGCCTGCACACAGAGCAAGGGCAAGGTCATTTCTCCAAGATCAGCAGCCTAATTAGTGCCACCTTTAGCATGAATGCTGCTGTGACACCTGCAGTGAGTGACTAAGCCTTGCCCTTTTCATTTGGGCTTCCCACAGAAGACAACTGATTTGGATGACAGGGTACAGCTACCCACCTTTTCTCCTTTAATTGACACCGCTACATTTCTAAGGAATCATAGAATGGAATCACAGAATGGCCTGGGTTGGAAGGAACCTTAAAGGTCATCTAGTTCCAACCCCCTTGCCATGGACAGGGACACCTTCCACTAGATAAGACTGATCAGAAATGAAAGCAAAGATGTTTCTTGCTTGTTCTGCAGTGGCCCACTGATGTCACACAACTTTATGTCCCAACAATATGCTATAAAATGGCAGTTTAATTGAGTGCAGCACTG
Source organism: Atrichornis clamosus (assembly GCA_013400975.1). NCBI lineage: Eukaryota > Metazoa > Chordata > Aves > Passeriformes > Menuridae > Atrichornis > Atrichornis clamosus. The sequence continues at coordinate 3,884 of WBMZ01012566.1, read as the reverse complement.
CAGCGCCTTGTTCAAAGAGGCCAGCATCACAACACGGTTGCTTTCTGTTTTCCAGAACTGAAACCTCAAATCCTGTGTTCTAGGTGGCTCCTTCAGTACATTTAACAAAAAGATAACTCAGTTTCTTAGGCTGTGTTGCACCATCTTAGTTGCCCTCAATTCTTTGTACTTTTTTTGGTTACCTATAGCTAGGTAAGAATTACCTCCTCACCCCAAATCCAATTCTTGTTCAGCCTTTGCTGCAGAACAAGACCAAAGTATCAGTGGTTACCTGAGCTTCCAGCTTTGTCTTGGCATCCACCCTGTTGCTCTCACAGAGCCTCTCCAGCTCCTCGGCGTGTTTCACGGCTTTGCGCAGCCGCGACAGCAGGTGGAAGCGCTTGCGGGGCTCCGTGTTGGCCTCCTGCTTCAGCTGCATGGCATAGCTCCAGGCCCTCTCTGCATCCATCAGGATCAACAGCAAATACCTACAGGCCACAGGAGGAGTCATGAGAAAATAATGACACTCAAGAGTTACATCACCACCAGTTCTTTGCCGTTTGGTCTGCAAAGTTCAGTAGCAGAAGTTCAGCTTGGTTAAATAGAGGCAGATGCTTTTATTTCTTAATGTCTTATCCTTTCTAACTGGTTTCTGCTGTATTTCTCACTCAGAAATTTAATTATCCTTCTGAGGGAGAGAATTTGGTATCATTCTGTAGCACCACAGACACTGTAAAGACAAGGAATTTCTCATTTTAGGTCGCCCTTCAGACTGGTTCAATATGTTCTTAACAACACAGGTGAATGCAGCATCACGTGTTCTTTTCCCACATAAAATGATGAAACAGGAGACATTTCAAGTGTTCCTAGAAGATAGGAAGTGAGCCCAAAATCCTGGCTATTCTCCACATATTCTGTTCAATAAGCATTCTGCTGAATTTAGAAAATCTCAGTCAAACTTGCAATGCAGTATTTCTGTTCAACAGGAATGGACTGTATCCCCAGCCACAACCTTGCTGGATACACCATTTACATTCCCAGCATTCCCATGGATACCCTGCAACAGATCTGAACAAGCATTTCCTCTTTAATGTCACAGGAATTAACTGATTGGGAAAAGAATCTATTTTAGCAACTATGAGGGAAGAGAAGGAACAGGCTATTGCTGATCCCTCTTCTCACACTGGTTGAAACTGGATCTGAGCAGTGTCTTTTGCACCTGCACTGCAGCCCAAACTTTCACCTTTTATTAATATCAACAAAATACAGCTCTGAAAAGAAATGTTTCGGAGAATATTGCACAGAATAGTTTTCCACCTGTACCAGAAATTACTGAAATGAAGCTCTTCAGTAAAACACTGAATTCTCAATTCTATCCAGGCCCTTTACCTGTTGTCTGAGAGAATCTCTTCAGTTACTTTCTTCCCAGTGAACTTGTGCCTGTTGCCCATCTTGAAGTTGAGAGTTTTTCGGAGCCGCCTGAGCCTGCGGGAGCAATAACCCCTAAAGAAAAGACAGCCACAGTCAGTTTGGCCAAAGGACTACTTTGCTTCTGTTTATTGCTCTATCCAAACAGAAAAAAAAGACTAAAGGCTGTGCCAATGTTTTAAAAACTCAGAACTACATATGTTACATAAGCTAAGAGGTAGCTCAAAAACGACCTGTAAATAGAAACCAAGGTAAGAAGGCACACAGTAATTTCTGATCTTGAAAAAGCAGAATGGTGTTCTCCTTACTAACTGCTTTACATGTGTTTATTGAACACTGAGTTCTGGAGGAATATACTGATTGTTAGGGAGGGGTTAACACAAACTCTTATGGGCAATGAAGATACAAGAGCCAGTCTGCACAGCCACAGCACGGTACAGCCCAGGGAGGTCAGCAGACATCACCTCAGGTGGAACAGCCTGCCAGGGGTGTTCACCTGGCAGATGGGTTTTGTTGCCTGCTACAGGGGGGTTACATTGTAAATAAGGTGAAGCCAAGCCCCAGGAGCAGCTCCCAACACTCACCTGTACCTCTGGAAGTCCCCATGGCGCAGCCCGTGCTGCTGCTGCGACTCCTTCACGATCTGCAGGACTGCGACTCGCGTTAAGGCACACTCAGCACAGCCTGGCACCACCTTCTCCTTCCACCCCAAAGCAACAGAGGGAACCCCACAGGTTCCACTAAACCAATGCACTTCGAACAGAGGGGCACCCCAAAACCTCCTAGAAACACAGAGCTGAGGGAGCTGATGGTTCTAAAGCACCTCATCAGTCCTCAACTGGCTCCCGAGTTCCTGATTGTCAGCAGGAACTAAGACAAACCTCAAGCACCTCCTCCTTCAGATATCCATGGGAATGTTGCTGGCACCAGAGTTCATTCTGGGATAAAAGCTTTGCCAACAGACCCATCCAGGATAATACAACTGACTGCCCCAGCCTAGCTACACAGCCTCCCCAGACATGCTTGCGACACAGTTTTGTTGGCAAAGCTAAGGTAGAGAGAAGCTTTTCTGCCCTTAAACACCACATCTCCCAGGAAAGGAAAAACAAGGCCCTGAACAGAATCACTGCGGCCTCCCCAGCACTGCTTCCACACACAAAGTGCCTTCTGAACACAAAGCCTCCTCAAAAGAGCTTTGGAAAGAACTCAGGGGGCTGATTTTCTCCTCAATTTTCCAACCCATTTCTAGTCTTGCTGCACATTGCTATAACGAGTACCTGTGACACAAAGCACTGCCCTGTGACCTGGGACACCATCACTCCATCATCTCCATCCAGTCTCTGCATCCTTCAGTGTATCTGCAGAGCTCCTGCACTTCCTTTACTCCCTCAGTTACGCCACCAAATAAAATCAAGCCGTATTCTATTAAATCTGATGTTTTGCTTTCAGTTTACAAGGCAGATTATTTTATGAAATAAAATCTCCACCATAAACAAGAAATCTCTGTGCTATTCATGTCCTAAAATTTCCCTTTTAAGCTTTACCAAGAAGCCTTTAAAAAAACCCACAACACAAAACCACTAACACAACACAAAACCCCAACAAAAAAACCACTATTACTATACCTAAAGAAACCACCAAACTTGGAACTACACCTAAAAGAAAGTCTCAACTATGGAAAATCTGTACCAGTAATTATTACACTGAAATATTTTGCATTTGCAGGACAAACAAGTCAAACTGCAGTGTCTCAACAGAACGTTCCTCATCCTTGCTGTCTACACAAGATTTTTTTTCAGACTCTTTTATCCTGCCCAGTTACTTGCTGAATTCACATCGTGTGAATTTTTCACTTTTTCATTGAATTTGACATTCCCAACGCTACCAAGGCAATTGCTATGTCTGCATCTTACTCAACAGTTTCTGACTACACAACACCTGCCACATGCCACGTGGAAAACTGCAACCTTATTTCCCTCGGGTTCTCCTCTGACCCAGAAGATAAACTCAGCTCTATCACAGCTGTGCAGTCGGAATGGTTTCACATCGAAGTTTCACATACAAAAACTCCACGAGCTTTACACGCCGAGATTTTAGAATCACTAAATCTGCAGTCTGCCATCTCAGCGCACCTGTTAAGATTTTTTTAATATATTACTGACCACTTCAAGCAGCTCACGGGTGACCTGCTCCTATCCTAAAGCACACAGCCTACCGCACAACTCCGCTGTGGAGGCTTACGCCAGCTGTCACGCGGTTCGGAAGGAGCTGTAGCACAGGTAGAGCACAATTCCATAACTCAGGAATGCCAGGCTGACCCGTTTTATCCAAACCAAACCCTCACGCAGGCCCAGGCTAGCACTGCCCCCACGGAGGCCGAGACCGGGTCAAGGGAGTCCCCGCCGCCCGCAGCCCCTGTCCCGCGGGGCCGCAGCCTCGGCCGTGCCCGCCCGGGCCCTGCGAGCCCCGCGCTGCCG
>WBMZ01012565.1:0-57841 GCA_013400975.1 Atrichornis clamosus | reverse complement strand
TGTATGTATGTGTGTGTGTATATGTAAACATGGTTCCATCCAGTATATAGCTTTAGACATTCTGAGTATTTCCTTTTTGAAGGGATTCTGCCTGTAAATATGCTACTGTCAGTACCAGCCATGTGGAAACACGCGGCATGGTGCTATGTTCCAGTGTAACAGCAGTTGGAATCTGCAGTGTCTGCAGGTCATCTCGGTGCATATATCTGTGGATGTTACAGGCCTGGGTGCAGAGAGATCTCAGTTTCCTGACAGGCGTCTGTGTGAAAGCAAGGTTTTCTCAAGGACGCTGCAGGAAAACAATTTAAAAATATTGTAAACTATGGTCTTGTTGTGAGACCAAAGAAGAAAATATATGAGGTAAGAGTTACTGGGTCCAGCCAATCCCTCTGGGGGGTGGCTGGTCAGTTAACCAATAACCTTATGTCAGTCCAGCACGCTAAGGTATATAAGCACCTTTGTAAATTAATAAAGTGTTGGTCTTTTCATCTACATAAAGCCGTCCGTGTCGTTACTCACTGGATATCTGCTCACTAGCGACATACATCTGTGTGGGCAGTTGCTCCTAAAGAGCCTATATCTCTCCATTGCAGCTCTCCAGTCATGTGAGTTATCCCATCACATCCCTGTAATCCCAGTAACATCCCCACAAGTTGCAAAGTAGCCCTGTAACTACTCACAGATATCTAATTCCTTCTGTTTATTCCCCATCCTGTGCATATTGTCTTATGGACACTTCAGAGAGCAGCATGCTAATATCCAAGAAAGGGTCTGGGTGTTTTTCCCATAAAGATGCCTCATAGGTTTGGCCTTGCTTACATGCAAATTATTGAGGTCACTCTGTTTAAGACCTTTTTTCTTGATTGTATGATACATGTGCATCATGCCAGTCCATATATTTGGACATCCCTTTATCCTATTAGCAGAGAGTAGAACTATTTACCATTTCTTCACCACATGACAAATGGAGACAATTGACAGCAGATGGTAGGTTTGGGATATTCTGATCAGATATTTGGGCCTTCTGTGAAACTTCTTCCATTGTATGTACTGGAACCTGCTCAGATATAAAGTGTTAATAGCCTGGGGAAAAAAGTGGTTTTTTCATCACTGAGACAGAGAGGCCCAGATTTTTTTTTCTCCATTCACCAGAAGAGAATGTCATCACTCTACTATCATCACATCTGCCTACTGCCCAAAAGATATGCTCAGTAAGAAGACTTTGAATAGAAACATAATGTATATTTCGACAGTTTATTCTTTCTCAAAGTCTCAAAGTACTTCACACTAATTTTTCCAAATTAGATAATTTGTCCATTAAATAATTTTTGTGCATTTTCACTGAAAACAAAACTGTCTCAGACATGGAATGTGACATCAAGACTATAGAGCAATCTTAAGCAGGAATGGGGAATGCCATATTAATTCTATTAGTAAGTGAAATTTTGGTTTGTGTTCCCCCAAGAAGTTCAGTAGGAAATGTCAGAGACGTTAGTGATACCTTACTAATATCCTTGGAGTAGACTTTGTATTTTCTGGAAGCATTAAGTATTTAACTGAAGCTCTTTTTTATTTTAAAACCAGCTGCAGACTGGCAGCAGTATGAACAGTAAGGCTAAAATCTCACAGGACTATATGGTCTGGAAGATGGCATGATGCTAGAAAAGTTTTTGTCTTTAAAATTCACAGTGTGCACACTGTAATAGAAGCACATAATATGTGAGGAAGTGTTAGAGAATCCTGGAGAGAAACAGAAGTAATAGTGCTATTTTTCAGGCTCAAGTCTTAGAATGAAAATTTTTTGCCTGCGTTCTTGCATGCATCATACCTTTGTTAAAAAGAGAGGAAAGAGAAAAGCAGCAAGGAAGAAAGGGAGGGAGAAGGGAAGAGAGACAAGGAGAAGGGAGGAAGGGAGTCAAAAGGATAGGAGAGAAAAAAATCCAGTATTTAATAATGTCCCTAATTTTCTGTCTCTTAGAACTTTCACACTTAGACTATTTACCAGTTTTTCCAATTAACACAAAATTTTAAACAATCAAGCCTACCTTATTAAAATTCCATATCTTCTCTTTAGAGACATTGGAAGTGAAATCTGAAACAAGAGTTTATCAGGAATCTACATCTATAGAGAAACCAAATTCTTCTGCTGTATTTCCTATCTCCGCACCATGTCTGTTATGGGGGGAGAAAGGTTTAATCCAATTGTAGTAACTCTTAGGCAAAGCTAAGTCTACAAAAATGGCTTTACATTTGCAATGAGTGTTGACCCACTCATTATTGATGGTAAAAAAATATTTTTATCATACTTGATAACATGCAAAGTGATTTAGCTCTATTGCTCATAGATTGGCCTTTTCATATCTAAATATGAAGAAGTAATACTGTCTACACAAAATGGATTATCACTTAGTCCAGTAATTATGAAGAGCTTATCATTTTTTTCAATTTGTTAAGATACATCAGTGTTAAAATAAACATATTGTCTCTGATCTATTATACTGTGTTCAGTATTGGGCCCTTCACTACACAAAAGACCTTGAGGCACTGGAACAAGTCCAGAGAAGAGTAATGAAGCTGGGATAGGGTCTGGAGCACAAGTCTTGTGAAGAATGGCTGAGGGAGTTGGAATTATTTAGCCTGTAGAAAAGCAGGCTCAAGGGAGGCCTTATCACTTTCTCCAACTACTTGAAAGGAGGCTGTAGCGAGGTGAGTCTGCTGTAGCGAGGTTGGTCTCTTCTCCCAGACAAATAACATGACAAGAAGAAATGGCTACAAACTGCACCAGGGAGGGTTCAGGTTGGACATTAGGAGTAACTTCTTCCCAGTAGGTTGATNGTCTGCTGTAGCGAGGTTGGTCTCTTCTCCCAGACAAATAACATGACAAGAAGAAATGGCTACAAACTGCACCAGGGAGGGTTCAGGTTGGACATTAGGAGTAACTTCTTCCCAGTAGGTTGATTAAACATTGGAACGGACTGCCCAGGGAGGTGGTGGAGTCACCATCCCTAGAAGTATTTAAGAAATACTGGACATGGCACTTGGTGCCATGGCCTAGTTGATGTGGTGGTTTGATGGAGTTGATGATCTCAGAGGTCTTTTGCAATCTAATTGATGATGTGATTCCTTACAACTCTTCTGCAAGTTTACTAGGATTTGTGGTACAGCAGAAAGTTTAAATCAGTGATGCTTGCAAATCTATTCACTTGTTACATAAAAATGGTACTGTGATTATCAGAAAGTGGATAATCCACTCAGTGTCTATTGCTTGCCTGTTCTGTGGATTGTATTGACACCTGAAGTGGAATGAGAATTTTATGCATGAATTCATGGACTCAGTCATGAAATATTCCAGTGTCCTTAAAAAAAACTATTTTGCAGATGCAGAGGTACAATGCTGAGTGATCTGTGAGTCCTCAGATTCTTCTTGATTTGGAATCAGAGCATCAAGAAATATTTGAAGAAGTATCTTTATAAAATGTGATTTCCTAAAAAGTGCCAAAATAGTGTCAGAAATCTCACTATAGTGGATTGATTAATTAATTAATTAATTAATAGAAAGTATACAGGGAAAAAAAAATACTATCATCACTCTCTATCTGTCTTTGTGGCTCTAGTTTAAGAATTTACTGTGGATTTTTTAGCCTGATCTCTTTGCTTCCTAGTTCATCATGAGTTCAAGAAGCTGTGTAGTCTCAGTCATCAGGCATTTCTGTGCAATGACATATATCTGTCAGACCATACCCACAGTCACTTTAGTGAAATCTCTGTGTCTGCTTGTTATCTCAGTCACTGTCTTTCCACATCCAGAATTCAATGAGTAACCTGCAGCAATAGTTTATCTTTACTATAACCTATGATTTAGCATACAGCATACAGCAAAATATCAAGCAAATTTTTAGCTCAAGGCTTTCCTTTACCATGTCTTACCTTTTATAACCTGACTCATCTAGTAAACCAGAGAGAATAAAGACCTTTTTTTCCCCAGACTATTTTCTAAAGTGCTGATGACCCTCTTACATAACTATTCCACAAATGCTAACAATTAAAAAAATTAGTGTTTGTGCATGTGAAATTAGTGTTTGTGCATGTGATTTACATGTGTCATAGACCACAGCCCAGAATCTTTAGGCCTGAACAGGAAATTGCTTATTAAAATCAGATTAACAAAACAATTAGACATGTTGCAGAAATATAGAGTACTACCTTGACCTTCAGGGATTTACTGTTGCTCCTATCTGTTACTCTCCAGTGTTTGCTTTCATTTATAAGAAATAAAATAATATTTTTGTGACTACTATGGAGGAAGGAATATAAAATAAGCTTTAAGAACAGTATTTTAACTTTCCAGTCAAATGAATCATCTCTCTCTCTCTGTGTCTTTGTCTGAACATTGATCAGTGGTGAAAGAGAGGTGTTGATAGTTAAAATTAGTGTAACCATGGAGACAGCATATATCCAAATCCACATGGAGAGTCTTACAAACTGTTATAATCTAACAGAAAAATAAAAAGAAATAATAATTAAAAATTTTTAATTGGTTGCCTTATGAAATGCAATTTAAAATTACATGGCTTGCCGCATTTCCACGCAATTTGGTTTTGTAAAATTTGTAGCTCATTGATTGATGTTGTTCCAACCAGCATTGTAATTCTGATTCTGTGGCAGATAGGACTAGCAGCAGTGCACAGTAAATTTGTATACTAGCAAGATGGAAGAAAAGGTATACATGGATCTCTCATTCTCCTCATGGAGAGAATATAAATATAAAATATATGTATGCATGTGTATTTGCATATGAAAGTTATCATGGAACTTGGAAACTGATAAGCCTCTGAACTTCTGAATTACACTTCAGTCACTATAGAAGATATAAAGATTTTTTTTCCTAAAAATTACTTATCAAAAAGCACAGGCAAAACCAAAGCAAATACTCTCTGAGTAAAATACTTTAAGAGTGCTAGGAGAGTGAAAATAGAAGAAAGTAAAAGGAAATTCTTAAGAATATCAGGTAAGTACAACTGACATCACCAAACCATAAAATGGCAATGTTTTTATTTGATATGACCTATCACTGTATTAGTCAATACATTCCTTTATATGTTGTTGAGTGTCTTTTTCTGTCTTATGTTCTCAGTTCAGTATATTCAGAGTATCAAAAAGAGAAAAGAAACAAATATAATTAAACTGTACATTATTTTATGTTTGGCTATGGTAAAACTAGTAGTACACTAGATTTTTATTACTGAAAATGTGTAGATATAAATGACAGAGAAATAAACACTGGAGGAAGCATGCTGGTTGTTTTTCCAACCACTAAAATTCTGTCTTGGGTTTACATATGCAAACTCCCTCTTTTTTCTTAGAAGGTGGCTTTTCTTAAAGGTTGTTTATATTCTTTATTGCTATTAATATCCATAGACTCTTCCTATTGAAGTATATAGTGAAGTCAAGGCAGCTACTTAAATATCGTCACGGACACGCAGGTCTCCGTTAATACAAAAAAAAGTGTGTTTCGCCTGATCTTGTCTGGTGCTTTTTACATAAGAAAACCCCAACTGAACAAAAACAAACAAAAAACCCATCTCAACAACTTTTCTTGCCCTTTTATCTTTGGAATGACTCATAAGGAGAAAAGAAACTGCAGTCAAGTTGTTAAGGGGGCACACATGATAGCCCTGGGTGTTAGAGAAGAATGGAATTGCAAACACTGAATTTTGTTTCTGATCTTGTGCCAGACTGTTTGTTGGCCTGTTTGTATACCACATATGATGCTGCCCACTAAGTGAAGTGGATCTTGAGAAAGATGTTTTCTTTAAAAGTACGTCAGTAAATTCATATGGAATAAGCTCCTGGGAAGAGGATAGGGAAATATAGGGAGCACAGATCAAGCAAGTGTATAGAGCCTGCAGCAACAGCTACTGGGAGACTCTAGTAAACAGGGTAGCAAACAGACACAGAAAAGGAAGTGGAATAGGCAGAATGTGTGAATTTTTCTGCCAGCCAAGGAAAATATAATGTTGCTAGACTTGCTAAAAGCAAGATCAGAGGGAAAATCAACGTTGCAAGCATTTAACTGGCAGAGGGGAGGCTTGTTTTCAGATTTGTACTTCCAACCTGTCTCACTCATCAGATCTGAATTTTCTATTGTATGAAAGATTACCATTCTCTTATTTACTTCTATGGTGTGTGGCTTTTGAAATCTTCTGAATTTTTTAACTGTGCTTGCTTGAAAAAGCCAAACCAACCAACCAACCAACCAAAACACTCAAAATCCACAAACTAACAAAAAACCAAAACCAAAACCCACCAGCAAACAATGAAACAAGAAAAAAGAAAGTGCTTTATTTGAAATTTCTGGAAAAGTTGAGATCCCATTCAGCATCAAACAGTAGGAGGCCCATTACCTGTGGTTCACCTGTGAGGTTGAGCACCAGATCAATTTTCTGCTTTCAACAGATATGCCTTAAAAAGGGATATGCTATTAGAAAATGTGAATGAAATGCAGTTTGACCCAGCACTACCACTGCAGTGGCAGTATATTTCCTTCACTGAAAATATTCTTCAATGCTCTGTTGACATCTTCCATAGTAGTATATGTCTTAAGGTAACAAGAATGACCATGTCAGGCCTTTGTAAAGGTCCATTTCTCCATTGTTGTGCCTCCATCAGCATACAAGAAGAAAAGTGGAGTCAAATCTGTCCATTTTTTGTTATTTGGTGGACAGGTACTACTGGACAGGTACTGCTGTCCACAGGGGAAGGAATTTCTGGAGCTCTTTCATGAGAAAATGCCCTTACACACTTCTGTCTAGCAGAACTTCTATAATTGAGAAATAAATGCAGGAGCTTATAACATTTTACTGTCTTTTATTAATTAGGATGGAAATTTATGTGTACAATTTTTTTTTTCTCCACAAACAACAGATAATAGGATAATACAATATTTTCCTACAAAAGTACATGCTCAAAGGTACAATTTGGTTAAACCATATTCTTGGCCTCATACTAGCATAGCAATCAATATTTTATTGTTCTTGTTACGTCATGCATTATTCTTTTTGATTTCTTTTAGTATATGAAACAGACTTGTATACTGTGAAGACTGTGAAGTTTTACATGAAGTTATTATCTGGTTGGGCTTTTTATTTACAGTCATAATATCCAAGTTAGCTGATGACACAGTTCTTTAAAAAAAAAAAAAGAATGAGGAGAGAAAGCTTCATGTGATATGGAAGGGAAAAAATGAAAATGTAGAAAAAAAATCAGTCAGCACTATATCCACAGTAATGTTTAATTAAAATATGCTACTATTCTCCATCCATTTAGTCCTTGTTTTTTCATTCGTAGTTAGAATCTTAAATATAGAGAAAATAGAAAACTATTAGAAAAGACATCAGCAAGTATGCCCATCAATAGTCAGATATTAAGTGCAAGATAATTGTGTTTTGTGTCAGCTACAGAGAAGCTGATGAAAAAAATAGAATATGTAACATGATGTCTCTTTCATCTATAAAAATATCAGCTCAGAGGTTATGCTTCATTAACTTCAAATGTAGTATGAATAATCAAGGAAGAAGGCACGGCATTCCTTTGATACATTGTGTGAAAGCTTATCATTCCCTCTTTCAAGTGACAGTTTATTAAATAAAGTGAATAATAGAAAATATCCAGACAGTCGAAATCATAGTCTGACACTCTCTGCCAGATTACAAAGTATATATAACAGCTCTGCACCTCCATTTAATGAGATTAGGAAATAAATGGGATAAGATGTAAAGAGCTCCCTGCAGTGAGCTCACTCAAATATTTTCTGCATAAAAACATTAATTGAATCAGAAAAGAAAATGTTAAAAACAATACCTTGGCAAAAGACACAAGGAATATTCATTTCCTGCTTGTTGGACACAAGGAAACATATGGAGTGTAAAGAATAAATATCTACACTATCTTATGAGGTTTTACAAGCCCTTTGCAATGTCATAATATATATGCCACTCCAGGGAGGTTTCATAGCCTCTACGAATTGCAATGTGTTTGCCTAAATTTCAGTGGATTAAATGTGCCAAATACTGTAAAAAAGAGCTGCTAGTTAAGATCACTTGTGAACCACATCCATTCTTAGACATAGCTGAAATTTCATTGAAAATTTCTGTGTCTAGGTAAGTGGAAACAGTAGTGTTTCATCAGTTTTTCTTCAGAATCCATGTAATGATTCTCTTTAGAAAGACATAGTCATATCCAAAAGAAAGCTGGAAACAATTTCAAAAATCTCTTTGCATCACTGTTTAGTCAACACTAAGGTGGGAGGTTTGGAGTTCCCAAATTTTTCTAATAATCAATACTGCTGTGAGAACAAAAGGAAAAAAAAAGAAAATAAACTCTCCCACAATCTTCTTCAAAAGCACAAGAAGTTCTCATGCTTTTTTTATATATAACTCTCTGCTCCCATCATCCAGGAAAAATGCAATTTGAGTTTAAAACTGCAAGCAGATATCAAGGAAAATATTGAGAAAAGACATTGAATAATACAATATTTCAAGTGTTTATTGGATAAGAAACACTATACAGAGAGCTCTGTGTCCTAGCAAGTCACGTTTTTCAATTAATGAAGAAGAATTGATGTTTAGATCCATGGAAAGGAATTAAATATAAAGTGTCTTAGATTTTTTTTTCTTAAAATATTAAAAAATAAATGATCAGGAAAATGAGAAATTAAACTCTCTCTTTTTAGAAAACAGGATAGCAAAAAGGAAAGTTAAACTCTGTAGCTTTATCTATGAACAATTTGAAATATTAAAGCGTGCTTGATGAAGTTTTGCTAATTATTTTCTTATTTATTTTAAAATATTTCCATACAAGATCTTGAAATGCAATAAAGAGGAAAAAGGAAGAAATAAAAAAAACCCCATTCAAATAAAAGCTGTGTACAGTGGTAATTTAATTTTATTTATTGACAAAACAGGTGAAATGAAAAATAAATTTTCAAATTTGAAGAAAATAACATATTTGGAACAAAGATACATAAGATATATTCCCTAATATGAAAACACATTGCTTTTTCCAAACTTGTGAATTAAAACAACTTCATATTTCATGTTGCAACCAGCTCATGTCTGCAGGTGTTTAAATAATTGCAAATAAAGAGAAATATGGCCCTTGAAAGTCAATATGAACAAAATTTGGCAGCTCTATTACTAAAAAGAGATTTTCTGTTTGTTTGTTTTCAGTAGGCTTCACAAAAAAGACTAAGCCCATTTTGTTTCTGAAGTTTGCAACAGGCATATGATTAATATATGAGTTAAGTAAACATAATGAAATTATGGATTATGATGTTAATGCTGGTGCAACTACAACAGGAGTAGATCACTTCTGGATATCTGTGTAGGTGCCAGCACCCTCACATGCCAACACATATGGGACTTGTTCAGGACCAGGACTGAGTAAGTTTTTTTCTTCAGCTGCTGAAGGGCACTAGCTAGTGCTCGCTGCAATTGCATGTGATTTGGATGGTTTTTTTCTTTTCCACTAAGGCTAATTCAAAAGTTTTATGTAAAATCACATTTAAACTCACAAATATTAAAATGCTGATTTAACATTTGAAATATACTCCTAAAAATGTGAAAATTGTCCACTAAGGAATAGATAAACTGTAATAAGACTGACAGGTGCACTCTTTGCTGAGTCAAGAACTGGCTGAACAGCTGAGCCCAGAGAGTGGTGGTGAACAGTGCTGCATCCAGCTGGTGGCCAGTCACCAGTGTTGTCCCCCAGGGATCAGTACTGGGGCCAGTCCTGTTTAACATCTTCAATGATGATCTGGATGAGGGGATTGAGTCCACCATCAGTAAGTTTGCAGATGACACCAAGCTGGGAGCATGTGTTGATCTGCTGGAGGGTAGAAGGGCTCTGCAAAGGGACATGGACAGGCTGGATCGATGTGCCGAGTCCAACAACATGAAGTTTAACAAGTCTAAGAGCCAAGTCCTGCGCTTTGGCCACAACAACCCTCTACAGCACTATAGGCTGGGGACAGAGTGGCTGGACAGTGGCCAGGCAGAAAGGGATCTGGGAGTACTGGTTGACAGCTGACTGAACAGGAGCCAGCAATGTGCCCAGGTGGCCAAGAAGGCCAATGACATCCTGGCCTGTATCAGGAATAGTGTGGCCAGCAGGACCAGGGAAGTCATTGTTCCCCTATACTTGGCACTGGTGAGGCCACACCTTGAGCGCTGTGTCCAGTTCTGGGCCTTTCAGTTTAAGAAGGACGTTGAGACACTCAAATGCATCCAGAGTAGGGCAACAAGACTGGTGAAGGGCCTGGAACACAAGCCCTGTGAAGAACGGCTGAGGGAGCTGGGCTTGTTTAGCCCGGAAAAAAGGAGGCTCAGAGGAGACCTTATCACTCTCTACAACTACCTGGAAGGTGGTTGTAGCCAGGTGGGGGTCGGTCTCTTCTCCCAGGCAAACACTGACAGAACGAGAGGACACAGTCTTAAGCTGTGCCAGGGGAAGTTTAGGTTAGACATCAGAAAAAAATTATTCACTGAAAGAGTGATTAGGCACTGGAATCGTCTGCCCAGGGAGGCAGTGGAGTCACCGTTCCCGGCCGTGTTCAAAAACAGACTGGATGTGGCACTCAGTGACATGGTTTAGTTGATGAGGAGGTGGTAGGTCATAGGTTGGACTCGATGTTTTGTCCAGAAGTTTTATCCAGCCTAGTTAATTCTGTGATTCTGTGATCAGTCATTATAAATCTGTATAAATATTATTGGTTGAATAATAAATGCATATGAATAATATTACAGGTAATGGTACCTAATGAAGACATCATTAGTATTAGAACATACAAACAAAAGAATTAATTTATAAACCATTCAGAGACAAATAGTAATACATCAAGAGGGAAAACTATGTATTTCATGAGCAGAATAAAAGGCAAAATGTGTTAACAGTTGTTTTAAAAGTCTTACTTGACTCTAGTTTGTAGTGCTTAGTACTCAATGCCTTAGGTATTTCCATCTGGGAATACAATTGTCTGAAAAGAGTAATGCTGCTCAAAGACTGAAAATAATTTCTTTATGTTACAGATTTTTTTAGTGTTTCATTATCTGAGAACTATATCACTTTTCCACTTATCAATAAGCAGTAGTTACGTCTAGTTGTCTTAAAGCTTTAATCTGTTGGGTAAGGTTTTGATACATGATCATCAGGTTCTGCCTCACAATATGACATTATGAAAATTCAGCTTTCTAGGCTTGAAACTACATTTTATTTTCATGTATAAAATAAATAATTTCATAAACCCCAAAATACTCTTCTACTATATTTCCATACAACTTCAGGGCAAACAATTTGCTCCAGTCACTGAGGCATCTGAGCAACCTGATAAGAGTATAATGAGATATTTGCAAGGCAATTTTGACAGTTTTTCTATTATTCTAAGGTTGAATTAAGTATCAATAAGATAATATCAACAATAATTGCAATATCTCACAACTTGAAAATATACTGCATATGCCTTGGATTTTATTTTAGATAAATAATGGATCCTATTGAATATATAGGCCTCCATTTTAATTTGTGTAAAGTTGAAATAGGATGATAAGGCCTTTCAGAATGATGCAAATGGTCTGCCACCTGAACACCAGTTGAGCTGCCTAACTTATATTAACATAGCAGGAAAGCACGGCTGAACTACAGTTTGAGTCCACACAGTATTCTGTGTAGTGGTTTATATGCAAGCTGAGGAAGAACAAAAATGCCATCTGTTGCCTCACTTATATTACAAGACAGGTAAAATTTTATTTCCTTCTTTTGTTCAGGTTTAAACAACTTCTATTTTTGATGTAAGTGTAGCAATTAATGTGATTTGCTAGTGTTCTACCTTGTTTTAGAAAAATACCTGCAAACAGTAGAAGGTAGTAGGAAATTAGACTCACTGTTTTTATTTTTATATTTGCTGTTGCCACATATCCATTAGTATTGATTCAAATTTGCAAAAGAAATTGTTAAATAACGGTTTACTACTACAAATTGATTTTGTGCCCAATGAGAATCCATTCTTTATAGACATGCAAAGTCCTTAACATGAAAAAGATAATTTCTTTTTTTGTCATGTTATTGAGAATAAAGGGCAGTATAAAGCAGAACACAAACTGCTTTATTCATTTTCCAAATTAGACCTTTCAGGATGTGTTCTGGATTTTGCTCCTCAGACATCTCTGGTTAATAATGAAATAAATAATTGGTTGGAGGTTTTTTTTAGTTAATATAAAAGAGACTCTGTCCCTTGAAAGAATATGCATCTTTTCTGGTCACCATGCCAGTGACAAGTATATGAATTATTTTGTTTTCTTATTGTTTTTCACACATCATATGAAAAACACACCAGTACTTTGAGATTATTAAATTCGGGTATATGCATAACAACTGTTACAGTATTATTTAATCAGCAGTCAGGACTGGGAAGATGAAAAATATACCATATGATTTAAATTTGCTAAAGAGGAGAAAGGTTTTGTTGGAGTGCAGTGAGGGGAATGTACTCTGCATTTCTTGTTCCATCAGGCTTGAAATCTAGTTGGAATTTAAAGCACAGCATTCTTCTTGTTCTGAATCTACTAGGCTGATAAAACACATGACTTTTATCCTTCTCTGCTTTCAGACTTGGAGGCTAGATTTGTTCCAATTTCTATACTGTTGCCTTTTGTTGTGATATTCCAGATTACTTGTGGTGGCCGAACAATTTAAAAAATATCTAAATTGTCATCTAGACTGGCTGATATGAACCATAAGTGCTAAGGCAAGGCCGGGAGAGAAATGTAGTGTTGTATGGCTCACTGCACTAAGGAATTGTGTCCTGCAGGGATGAAGGAACTCCTTGTACACACATATGCATGAATGCGCAGTTAGCTGAAGACTCATTTTCCACAGTCTAGGTCTTCCTGTTTCAAAAAGTGAGATTCAATAATCAATGACCCTCTGTTTATGACCTCATAAAATTTATGGCCAGCGAATTTATAACAGCTGGTGCAAGCCACATTTTAGTTCTCTTTTCATGTTTTCATAAGTTTGCTAAGCAACAATACTCTTTAATGAGTACTAATACAGTACTAATGAGTACTCTTTTATTCAAGTGTTCTTGAATACCTGTTCACTTTTGTAGTTCCTTTAAGCAATAAATTAAATACATTTCTTTGATATGCTGAAGAACAGACACTTGAGCACAAATTTGACATCATGAGTGAGATATTCTTTATTTTAGTCTGAGGAAGCCTCCCATTAATTTCAAAAGTTCTAGAATATCTTTTGATTAACTTATTTCTGTTCATTTGAGGACCATAGCTATAAACATGCACACAGAATAGTTTCAATTATATATTTCCTCTAAAGAGTTCTGTTTCAAAATAGTTATCATGATAATTGACTGCTGAAAATATTCTTTTTGTACAGTATAATCAGGATTCTACCCTTGGCTGCAAAATTGATTAATGTATGGGACTTGGACTTCAAACAAAAACAGTGTTCACAAATAACTTCTCATTTTTAGCAAAATAATTTTTTTAATTTAAGCAAGTAAAGAATAAATTTGCTAAGCTGACAGCTTGGTGCAGATTCATCTGGGGTGTAATAGTTTTAAAGTGATGGTAGTATCCAAATGGGGATATCATATAGGCTTGCAAATAATAGCTGCTAATTAAACATTTTTTTTTCATGTTGCCTTCTGTCTGGTCTGTTTTGTTGCCTTTTATCTTTAGTGTAGTCAACACATACTGCAAAGACCTGATTAACATAAGAAGAAATTATGAGTAGGGAAACAGGGTTACCCAGAGGATTTTCTCCTCATTTCAGAAAATGCTTTTTAATCAAAGAGTAATGCCCAGTCTTCAAGAGGGCTAATTAAAGTCAGGAAGATTAAACAGTGAATTCATTAATGTTGTATATGTTTCTGTTATTTAGCTAAGTAGTATATGGGTAGGCCATTGAAGAGGATGCTAGGATATTATTGAAAGATTTTTTTCTCAGAGAGTAGGGTAGGCTAACTAACGATGATATTTTTATTGAAAAGCAGCAGGTTTAATGCATCAGCTGATGAAACAGCTGAATTAGAATACAGAAGGGTCCAGACTGAATCATGATCAAGGTAATTTCTTCTATGTTTTTCACCTTACACAATGCACACACACACTGACACGCATACACTCACTGATGTGCACACATAAATGAGTTAGCAATTGCTTTTGTAAATTGCAAAAGGATTTTCCAGGATGCATTTAGTCTTACTTTTTCCTTCACTCTCTCTCTAACCACTATCATACTGTTCTGAATTTTTCCACAAAAAGTGAAGTGGAAAGAAACCCCTCTCAACCATCTGAACAGAACATATATATTTACTGCAATTGCTTCTGCCTTTCTTTGTTCATCTATAATTTTGTGTAGTATTAAATTGCCTTGTTCAAGGCGTTGTGCTGACTCTGAGTTTCCTTCAATGATAAGGTCTTTTCATAGTTTCTAAATCTGCTGAAAAGAAAAAAAAAAAGAGCTGTGCATATTTTCATGATCTTTTGTCTGGGGCATTGAGTTTTGTTTGATCCACAAGATTTTCACTGTGAAAAAGAATACCAGAGAATTTAAAACACTGTGACAATCTCAGGCTACTTCAAATTGTCTATCACAGTCTATTAGGAAGATTATTAAAGTGAGTCTCTTTTATTTCTGTGTGATTCATCACAAATACTTTTATTCTTAAAGGCAATTATTCAGAATATCTAAGTACAAAAATGTTTTTAAATGGAATGATGGAAATGTTTGAGTGTAAGACTGCTATTAATCCCCTATTCACCTTAAAAATGATATCGAAATACCTGAAATTGTTGCTGTAACTTTCCTCCTAACGATTTTCTATGTGCAAGGAAACAGACAAACACCGGGCAAATGAGTGAAGTTTTTGTGAACCTTTCTTTAATACCAACCAGGTGAAAGACTGTGTACATATGCAAATGTTATCACAACAGATAATCCTCAATCTAAAGTACAGATGCAAATGTTAGCTCTGTTTTAAATTAATAATATTTAGGGGTTTTTCCCAGCTGGGCAACACATTTTGTGAAACATATTCAGCTGTAATCAATGTTGTCTAAAATGATCACCAAAAAATGTGATCATTTGCGATACCACAAATGATATTTTAATTCCAAGAAAGAGATGTTCCTTAGTAACATATTTATTTGCATTTGGACATTTTCTACAATCTCAGAACATTAACATGGAAAAACCAAAAAAGAGAAGGCAAAAAGAAATTTATCTTCAAATACCCAGCTATCTCACTCATTCAATGTTATCAAAAACTACAAGGCTCTTATCAGCCTTACAGGACCCATTTTTCACCATCTTACACTAACATCCTACATTTACCGAAAGAGAGGTATGTCAGATGTTACCATTTACAATGTTAATTACTGCCCTTGAAAATGTTGGCCAAAATGAGAAGTGATTTTTTTAACTTGCTGTACGTCTTAGCCTTATGACAACTGTCATCTTCCAGGAAAGTAACAAAACGGTATGTTGTAAAGGTTTCTACACAAAATTAAAGTCTTTATCACCCCTGGGATTTCAACACCTGTTTAGTTATTATCAGAATCATATAGCATTAATATCTTATGAATAATTTGTAATAATAATGCACATATATTTTTACTTCTATTATTGCCATCATCATCATCATCATCATAATTTCAAATTATTAAATCTGTCCTTATCCCAACCCATGGGTGTTTCCTTTTTTGGTTCTCCTCTTTATCCCAGTGGAAGTGAGGAATGAGTGATCAATTTAACAAGTAGTGCCTCAGCACTGCAGTAGTTTCCCTGTACTCACAAAATATTCTGTATCTCTAATTAAATTTAAATTGATATCCCCACCAAAAAATACGGAAAAAACATAAATAACACAAATGTGTGCTGTTTAAATGTCATCTCCAGCTGTGAGGTCTCAGTACATAGATACTTCCAAGGTGCTGAGCTTCTTCTCTGCTGGGACATCTCTCCAGTGGTGCAGAGTGTGACATACCAGCTGTGCTGGAACCTTGGCCCAGGTCTCCCATGCTTTGGCTCAGGAGCTGTACCTGAGCACATGCATGGCCTGCCTAAGCTGTGCTGTCGACATGCTCAGCCATTCCAGCCCTGACCTCACATGTCCGGATGGAATACTTAGCTGGACCTCTCACTTTTTCAGATTCACAGGAGGACTGTTGACTGGCCCTGGTCACTGTCAAGGACCTGGCCTGTTTGACACACCATGCTACTACAAACCTGCTGGGGTCCTGCTCAGCCTTGCTGCCCTGGGGAACAGCGATCTCCTTCCTTGACGTGTCCTTGCTAAGATGGCCACTTAAATTAGGAACATGAAGCTCTTCATGTTGAGTGGCTTAAAACATTCAAAGCACAGTAACAGCCATCACTCCAGCAAGATACTTATCTGTGGTGTTATGGAAACAAGAGAACTGCTAGAAATGAAGGTGGCAAGAATTAAGAAGGACCTCAGACAAGGCAAGCTGTATTTCCACGTGAAATAATCCTAAACAATTCACATGTTAAAACTGAAAATAAAGAGAAAATGAAAGGAGTCTGTTAATTAGAGTGGTTGTCAAGGGATAAAAATGAGGAAAAAATAACCTGGCTACCAAAAAAAATAGATTTATCATTCAAACATTCTGCAAGCTCTACACTACTAAGGTCAAATATACTCTACAACCTCAGAAAATCACTATCTTATGTCATATGTCCACACTAGCACTTCATTATAAATTTTTCTCATTCACTCCTTTTCCTTCCACTCTGTTTTTTTTTTTTAAGTACTAGATAGGCAAGAGATAGCATATATTACAGTTGATTTGAAGCTACATATGTGCTATTTGGCTGATTGGTAAGTGAGGCCAGCTGGTGGGCCAAACAGTCTCTTGAATTCATATTGTGGCTTTTTGCATTCTTGAGGATATTAATATATATGCCCTGACTCCTAAGCGACCAGTACTCTTCTTAACAGCTACAGAATCTTGCTGGTTTTTAGATTATGCCTCTCCATTTTTATACAGTTGAAATTGGCCAAGAATCAAAATTTTATGCTGACAGAGTAATAGTCTGATAAAACAACTAAATAAGCCTTATTTTGTTAAGAAGTCTGGTTTAAAAATTAAAAGTGCCTGTGAGAAACTTTTTCATGATGTATTTACATGAGTACTAAGAGAAGACTACAAAGAATAGTTAACTTTGAATAAAAATAGATGAAATAAAACCCCAACAAAACCTCAACAAAATACAGGTAGTAACACACAAAAATGGGAAAAAGTAAAGTGACCTAATGCAGATTTCGGAAAAAAAGCATTTTCCAGTGAGGGTTTTGACTTTTCAGGTATTACAGCTCATCCTGAGAAATGCCAAATCAAAGAATAAGAAAGAAGCCAGTTGATTTATAGGCTAGCTAACAGTCTTTTTGAGCTATTGTGGCGTTGTAACAGTCAGAGATCTAAGATCAAGCATTTGAAAGAGTGAAAGGAATCACAAGTAGAGCACTATATCTAAAGTCTCTCAACCTTCGGAGCAGCTCAAGCTGCAACAGTGCCTCAGGAGAATGGCCAGTACAGGTGAAAGACAGAAACCCATATTTATATTAAAAGTCTAGACAGCACACAAAGATGGATATTTTCACCCTGAAAAAAAGCTGCTGGTTGTGCTGCTTGCAATGATACAATCCCAACCTCCTTGCAGACAGGAGGGGGTTGGGAAACCTGATTCAAGTCATTCAAAGAAACATAAATAAATCTTTCCTGAGTACATGCTTAGGTGCCCAAGCATACCTTGTTGGGAAAAATATGCCTTTCCCAAGGAGGATATAAGCCCACTGAGTGACAGGCATGTAGAACAGGCAGCCTCTGTTTTATGATACTGAGTGATATTTGTGGGAGATCAATAATGGGACATCACGGACGACCAATATGATCGAGTGAAGCCGTTTATTTCAAAGCACAGTGTCTTATTATACTTTTTTCGCTCAAAGCTTATCTACCCATTGTCACGTACACACATTTCTCACATTCCCTAGATGATAACAGTATTACTAATCACACAAACTTTCCCAAGTAGTGCCTTCTTTGTACCTCTGGGAGTTGTTTTTCTTCTTGGCATACTTCTCTTTCTCTGACCTTGGCAATAACGTACTGTTTGGAACACTGGGGCTACTTGCCAGAGAATGCTGGATTGCTCCCATGCCCTCTATCCTTGAGAAATTCCTCTACAGATTTCCATTCCAGTTTCTGGAGCAGGGCACATAAAGATTCAGGAGAAATCAACACAATATCAATAATTTGTTGCAACAGGAGAGGTAAAGATAGGTAGAGATTTCATTTTACTGGCTTCTGCTATGAAATAATGCACAAAACAAACCTAACACTCTACCAACTTGAATACAGTGATCAATGAAGAGAAATGAAAAGTCACAATTGTAGTTAGGGAACACAGCCTAATGAGATTAAGGAAACAAATTACAGTTATGGTATTACAAAGGATGTAAAAAACTACAACACTACTCAAACATTTTTGAAAATATCACTGCTGTCCTTTTTTGTAATAACATAGCTACACTAGCTTTCTACCTTGTCCACAGTATCTATAATAACTTGGGTTCTAATAATGCTGAAACTACTAAAAGAAGTTTCCTTCAAGAAGCTCTAGATAAAGAAAAAAATAATTTCCAATTGTCTTTATGTATGTATGCATTTAATTTAAAGAAAGACACTAAACAGTTTGACCTCACGCTCTGGTAGTCTCATATTTTCACTGGAAATTGAAAGGTCTGTCATAACAACTTTGTTTCTTTATTCAAACTCATAAGCGTAGGAAAAAACTAAAAAACAGTCAGTAAAGAACAGAAACCTGAAGTTTTACAAATACTTTGAAACTAGAGAATGTGTTTATGTTAGGTATGAAGCTCGTGTATTCTGTGAAGACATGGAGTAGTGTATTACATTTGTATGGTGAAATTGATATGGGCAGGATGGAATATTTTGGCCACAAATAAACATACCCCATTTTGACACAATGTCTTTTGTGTGCAGTGATGTATCATGGCTCTTGTTTACTGTGGCTTAGGTCTGTAAATGCAAATTTGATGCGCAGAAAGAGTAAATAGGCAGAGATGCCACAGAGGTCATATTATTGTCCTGATGTACCTTAGCTGAAGATGTTTGTTCTGTCAGTTTCTTCTGAAGAACTTATGAACATTTAATTGTGGTGGAGTTTCAGTTTTTTCTGCAGACAATGGGGGGTTGAAAAGGTTTCACCTCAATGTTAAACCTTCTGCTACTCCTATCCCTCTTTCCATCTCTTTTGGCCTTGGTGCAGAAGAAGGTTTTTGGTTTTGGTTTTCATTTTTGTTTCAGAAAGATTCTATTAAGTAATCTTCCTCCAAGATCAGCTCACGCTCATTGGTGTGTTCTATTGATTTTGTGCCAATTCATTGATGAGAAACCAACATACGCATGGATGAAAGGAGTAGTTACCCTGGGACTACACTGGTTGTATGCATATGATTTGCAGAAAACAGGCAAAGTGAATTTAATGTTAAGGTTTTTCTTATTGTTTACTGCTTCTTTTCATTGCAAACCACTCTGCCAAAAGCAGTAACCATGTTCTCATGCTGTTTCCCAGGTTTTGAAACTGTGACTTATACCAAACACAAAATATTCCTTATTTTATTTTCAGTTTTCACAGCAGTATCTGTTAATATTTATGTCAACTGCTTTTTCTAGTGCTCATTATAGGTTACTTATGCTGTCTTGTTTGGGGTCTCATGTCTTTTGCAGAAACTCTGTAAATTTACATTGACAAAATGATTTGCCTGTCTGTTATTAACATGGTTTTATTTCTCTGCAAAACTTACTCCTCTTCCTCATGCTAATTTCTTCACAATATACTTCTTCAGGCTATGGATTTGTTTTCAATTTACCTATGTTATTTGTATTGATGGTTTTGGCTACTTACTGGCACTTTTACTATGAAGGCAGAGTTTTAGTGATATGGAACATGCTAATTTATAATGATATCCTAATTTTGGTCTAGTAGCAAGAGTGACAAAAGTATTACTAGTGGTGCAATTACTTCCCTACAGGAAGTAACAGTGAAGAATCTATTCTTAATATATTTTAGCAATTTAAATATATATTTAATATATTTAAGTTATTTATTTCCATTATTTCCATAATTAAATTATTATGAGTTAAGTAGTAAACTATCCAAAGGCTAATCATTTTCTTAACTTGCAAGAACAATATATTGGAGAAACCCAGAGCAGTATTTATTTTTCAAATTTTATTTTTTTTGTTTCATAAAAGAAGAATAACAAAAATTGGAATAAGGCAGCACGTGCATGTGACTGAGAAAGCCATGTAGAAGAACTGCAAATTCTTACAATGAATAGTGTCTTAGCTCTGGCATAGGAAAAATAGACACTGCACCAGGTTTGCAAGTTGCAGACTCATTATCTCATTCTAAAATGGTCTATCTATTCAGAATCACTGGGAGCAATGACTCTAAAGATTTGTAGGAGCCATTTGTAGGGTTATTTACTGCTGACCTGGTATTTATAGGTTTATATAAATGTTTTAATCCAAAGAGAGATTTCAATTTTGCTATAAATCTTTCTAAAACTATTTTGTTATTGCTATAAAAAATTTTTTCATGTCTTTTAAAGTATTTTGTCAGATCAGTATGGAGGTTTAGACCTTTGTCCTTCTGTTCCAGCTTCTGTACAGAGAAACAGGGCAGTCCAGAAACATTATTCAGGGTAATATAACTAAGTAATTTTCAGTGAACTCTTTATCTCTTTTCTATTTTCTTTTTTTTTTTTGAAATATTTTTCATTGGCTGTTGGTATGCTTTTTCAATGATTTCTGCAAAATGATACAAAAGTTAGAAAGGAAAAAAGTCTTGGAGTTCAGGCTATTTTTGACAATTCATCATACTAAGGCATGAACTTTCTTACCGTATGTTTTATACTGACCAATCAAATAAATATTTTCACTCTTGTGGTATGGAAGTGGAAGAGGAGGAGAAAATCATTATTTTTGCAGTAAATCTATGTTCATGACCTATGCAAAATCATATCTGTGGACACTTACTGTTACAAAAATTTGCTTTAAACATTCTTTGGAAGCTCTTGCATTTTACATGTTTTGTTTTTCACAGATAACTTGTGTTTTATTGCTGTAACAAGTTTCTATCCTTAGGAATATGTGGAGGCTGCAAGGCCGATCACTTCAACCACACTTGCCCCTCGGAGGGAAGCCTCCTAGTTCACCTCCCCAGTTAGGGTGAGGAAAGGTGCCTCTCCTAGGACCAGAACCTTCTCCTCTCCCTGTCCCTCCATTTGCCCTTATCTTGTAGTCCCTCCCTTGGGGTTCCTTCATTGATCCCCTGGCCCTCACATCACCTCTGTACTGCCCCTGCGCCCTCACCCCATTGGCCCCGATGCTCTCTCCACCCCCGTATTTCACCTTGAGCCCTGCGTGCTCTCCCCGTCTTTTCCTCTGGACCCTTCGTGCGGCTGCTGGCAATAAAGCCCTCCCTGCGGAACCCACGAGAAGACCTCTGCCTCATTCCTTTACCACCGACTGGCCTTAAGAAAATCCTGTGAGCGTGTGTGCGCGCGAGCGCGTGCCTCGGGGAAGTGGCCTCCAGAGTGATCCCGACTCAGCCAGGGACGCTTTCAGATGGTCGCGGGTCCTGACCACCTTGCCCCTGCCACTACAGGAATATACACGTAGATTATTCACTAAAAAATAAACTTCTCTTTCAGAAAGTTTTTAATTTGTTTTGTTTGTTTGTTTATTGTTTTTTGGTTGGTTGTTTTTGGTTCTGTTTGTTTTTAAATATATTATTTTTTATTTAGTTTCATCTCAGTTCTATTCAGTTCATTCCCTGCAGAGAATGTAAAATAAAGTGGAGCAATTTGTTAAGCAATATTCCTCTAGAAGGAAACAAAAGAGAACCAACATGCAAACATGTTTAAAACTTCATTTAGAGAAGGAAAACCATATAAGGTTATTCAAGAAATTCAAGTGAGGCCTGAGGATTCCATTTGCAGTCAAAAGCAGTCACTTCAAGAGCACATCAGACAGAGCCAGCAGAGTATATGCTTATCCATCATAAGGTGTGCACAAAAGTAGAAGCAGTGGTTTGATGCTCACATGAAAATGAAATGTGCAGTTACAAATATGTAGCTTCTTTCCTCAAGGGAGCCCAAGGACACAACAAGTGACCCTGCGTGGCAGTGTGGTTCCTAAATCTTCCTTTGGAGTGAGAGAGTTCCATGCTAACACTGACACAAAGGGTGCTACTTGCTGGGAAACACAACACTGTCTTCCTGGAGCACAAGGGTGATAATAATAATATTCTCATTTGCAGGCCTGATGAAGT
Organism: Atrichornis clamosus; assembly: GCA_013400975.1. Lineage (NCBI taxonomy): Eukaryota > Metazoa > Chordata > Aves > Passeriformes > Menuridae > Atrichornis > Atrichornis clamosus. The sequence continues at coordinate 35,374 of WBMZ01012565.1, read as the reverse complement.
TGTCTGTCAGTCTGTTTTCAATCTGTGCTAAATCTAAGTGAAAAGTTTGTACCAAGCCCTGGCAGTATGAGTACTCAGAAGCCAGAATTCAAAGGGTTTTGTCATTAAATTATATACACATGCAGTGGTTTGAGTAGGGAATAAAGAAAAGTGCGCTGCAACCTAGGGGGTTGGGTTTTTTTTCTTTTTCTGTTTCTTGCTACTGAATGTCAACATCCTGCTGTGTTTTGCGGGGGGACTAATCACATGCAGAATTCCACTGCAACTTGGCAAAAGCCTGTCAAAATGTATTGATTGAATAATTGGTGTCATCTGTGTGAGCAAGTGGCCTCCCCAGCTCACAGGTCATATCAGTTTCCAAGCTTAGCAGGAGCTTGGAATGAAAACAATATATTTTCTTTTCATGTCCCTTGTTTTCCATCTTACATCTTAATTTTTCTGCTTCAATTAATCAATTTCAAATACTTTTAGGATTTTGAGTTACCATGAATATTTTCAGTTCTTTACTGTTATGAATCTAAATTTGTAAAAGGTCTTATACTTTTCAAGTACATAGATTTTCCATTACAGCTAAAAATCTATGTACTTTAATACCAAGTTCTGATAACAAAACTTTGTGATTATGGAAAATGTTGGTTTTATAAAGGCAAACCTCTATTAAATATTTAATGCTGGTCCAAAATATAAGATGATTTTGCTCTCGGTAGCAGCTTTCCCCTTGAAACTTGCCTATGTATATTCATAGTAAATTGAGTACTCAGGAAATACTGGACTGCTGATGTAGATTCCCTCTAGGCAGGATCTTATCAAGCAAAATACTGTATTTTTCTGAAAAGAAGCCCACAGATAATGCACACAGATTTGGAGATTACAATAAGGAATAAGAAACAAAAGAGATGAAGGGCATGAAGACATTGTCAGGTGAACTTCCTTTGTTCTACTCACATGTGTGGAACTATTGATGTTGTTGAATTGTAAAGCTACTTCGCTGATGATTTACAGATCACGCTAAATTAAAATACAGTGTTTTTTCAGGAACTGTTTTATGCTATACCTTTATCATATTACATTATCCTCAGTAAAGGATGAATGTAAATAAAATAGAATGCTGCAATTCCTTTGTGATGCCTAGTCAAAACATAGTAGGGAGATCACAGAAAGCAATCGGGATCTTTTAAAAACAATGTACAAACTACAACTGATTAGAATTCTGCTTCTTATCTCACATTCTCCTCTATTATCTGACAACTCTATGAGCTTCTTGTAGATGAAGCCTTGATATACGTCACCATTAAGCAGCAGGATATAAACATGAATGATTATGTGCTGCTGTGGCATTAGAATACTCACTTGTTAGCCAAGATTTGTATCTTCCCCATTCACTGCAATGTTTAGCATTACTTCAAATATATCTGTCATGTCTTCCTCTATGCAGGCAAATTGAACAAATGGAGTACTGTGCTTCCACAAGCTGATTAGGCAGGAGCCTCAGCACGAATAGTCTGCATAGACAGAATTGGACACTTGAATGACATGTGCACAGCTGGAACAGGTTGAGTAGAGTGTGTGGAGTAAACAGCACTGCCTATTTATATCTGCTGAAGCCTGTGTCTCTTTTCTTTGGCAATTATAATTTTTTTCTTTCTAGGCTTTTCCAACCTCAACAGATGACTAATGTGGCTAGAATTTTGCTGTGAGTCTTGTAAATTCTTGGAAAAAAGGACAAATCTTCTGTATGAAGCACATTTCTGTATAGCAGAGGATATGACTGTCCCCAGTATTTTTTTAAACACTATTATCTTGGTTTTCTTTAATATATTTCCTTTTTCTCTGTCTCTTCTACATTTTCTTGCCGTGCTGAGGAGTTTAGTAAAGGGTAGTACTTCACTGCTTTCTTTTAAATAATGGGACACAGACACTGCAGAGCATAGGCAGCACTCTCTCCATAATCCCTGACCAAATCTAACAGCATAGTAATGACTAGAAGTGAATTAAAACCACAAGTAATTCTATAACATCTAGTTAAATTTTCAACACTGTAAAAGACACTATACTTTCAAACCCTGAAGGACAGGAATTCTGCAGCCAAGAAACACAGGCACTAGTATGTCAGGTTAAAAGGCCCAGACCTTTTACTTGTACAAGTCTTGTGCTGATATCTGTGAACTAAAGCAAGAGCCATGAATTTCAGACTTTGCACAAACTTCTGCTTTTTATAGAAGCTCAATTTATAAGTTACCCAAAATTAGGGTTACTGAAAATTAGGGTAAATGGTTACAGTAAGAGATTATATTATGAAACAAAATGTTAATCAACCAATTCATTAAAAATGAAAAAGTATAATGAGACACATTGAGTCTAAATAACATATATAACTACTGATTTTGTAAAACCTGAAGATTATTTGTGTAATTACTGAACGTTATGGTAAATAATGGTATCATCTTACCTGGAGGTCATAACTGTTAATAATGTGTGCTTCTACAGAACATATTTACCTTAACACAATTTCATTTTAGTTAGCCTTTTATATAACACCTCATTTGAAGGGGAATCTAGAACAAAATGACACACCTCCAAACAATCATAATTATGACAGATTTGCCCTAGATGTTATTAAATGTTGGTGCAATAATAAATGTTTTTTGTCTAATGCTGAATATATTTAGATGCTATACCACTGCGATTCTTTGGAGCTGATTGAGCAGAAAGCTGACTGTCTTGTATCCACTATACATTTGCAAATGTTTTTACAGTGTAGTAAATACAACAAAGATCAGCATCCTTTGTATTGGCCATCTGGAAAAAAAAAGAAGCAAACACAATCTCATAGAAAAGTTATTCTCTAAAGATGAAAAATGAAACAAAGGATGTTGCTCTGAATTGAATTAAACAAAGCATATTTCACATTAGGCTTTAAAAAAAAAATCTTAACGAGACACTGCATGTTGGTTACTATGATAAAGAAATCATTACGCAGAATCATTTAAAGAAACAATAAAGAAATCAACATGTAGGCAAGACAATCTGGAAGTCATTCTTAGCTGACATGTCAGTCCATTATCATATAGTGTTCCAGATCTGATATAATGCTTGTGACCCATGCCAGTCAGAGCTAAGGGGATGAAAAATAAGTAGCCTTCATCTTTCCAACAGAAAGGACAATTTACATAAACTTAGGAAGAAAGACTAGAAGAGGCCAGCAACTTGTAGAGTTAAAAGAGTAAGTAGTCGATTTTCTGATTTAGGGGATAGCAAGCTAGATCAAATGAAGAGTTCTGTACAGAAGCAGCAAATAGCCTTATAAGGCAGTTGCAAAACAACCCAAAACCAAAATGCAAAATAAAACAAAACAAAACAGCAACACCAACCAAAAGAAACATTTGGTGATCAGGAACTAATCACTAGGACAGTGAAAGGGATGGTTTATAATGATGCCGTCTTGAAAACATGACTGATATACCATTGTAAGATTAAAAATATGAAAAATCACTACCAACTAAGATGACAATGTCAGACTCAAAATCTCTCATGAATAATCTATCGGTATAAACACACAGATAGCACTCTAGAAAGCAAGGCCTATTAGAAGTAGATATTAAACATTCCTTTTATGCTAGATTATGTGTTAGACGTAAACTAGATTATTGCTGAAACTGGTACTTGTGTTCCTGTGAAAAATCTCATTTTGTGTGAAGAACCATTTTAAAATAAGCTAATGTGTTGCTGGTTGCATGTTGCTTAGCTTATGGCCCAAGTGATGCCTTTTTGGATGGTCACTGGTCTTGTGTGCTCACTGTGATCCAGTTACTGAACCTGTGCTCTGGTATCCATATACAGGGTTTTCCTAAGTTTCCCTATAGTTTGATTTTTAAGACATCTTCATTTTCCATGTTTAAATGAGTTGTTCTTGTAATCAATAAATTTTATTAAAAAAAAGGAAAAGACAAAAAGAAACAAGAAAAAAGAGAAAGAAGAAAATGCTAGACAGCATTAAACATGATTTAAAGGAGGTGGAAGCTTTTATGCTGTTGCCATGAATAATAGAAATCCAGAGTGCTTGCACACTGCACAAACGCTCTTCCAGAAGATTTTCTAAACTGCAACCATATGCTTGCATTGCAAAAATATCACAGGGAGTACTGTCTTACTTATTACAGCAAAAACAGTGGCTTTTAGATCTTCTTAGTTAGGCACGATGTAATGTAGTTAAGAAAGCAAAGCATTCCCTAGAATATAACATCCTTGTAAAATTAAATAGCTGCATTATTCTCTGACAACTCTGATGTATATTTTCCCTAGTAACAGGGACCAAAAGAGGTTCCAATGGAGAATAAGTGCTTAAAGAGAAAATCTGAAGCAACAGAAAAATGTGAAAAAAAGCTTTCTCTTTCCTGATCTTAAAGTGATGACAAGAGAAAAACAAGCAAGAATTGTTCGCATGATTTTAAATACATAAAATTATGAAAGACTTGTGTGCAGAGCAAGTCAGGAGATTATCGGAGAATTGTACAGTGACAGCTGTTTCAGCTTTATTATACAGCAGCAGTAAACCTGTTGGTTTGTGAAATGGCCCCTTTTGTATTTCTAGCACTAACTATCAGCAATTACAGTATGATACTAGAACATATGGCAGTGTAATTGAAGGTGTGGCAAAAAATCAGATTTAGGCACTCAGGGCCATATGTTCCTCTCCACTAAGCAGAGTGGAGGAAAGCAGATGGGCTCAAGTTAAAGTGAGACACAAAGGGCTGGCATAGTCCACCCTGAAGGCAAAGGCAACTAAGTCACACTTTGGTGTGTGTCGAAGTGGTGAGCCTTTAGAAATGAGCCTGAATCAATCTCTGAACAAAAGAAAGTTAGTTGAGTGAAAATGGGTAGCTGATGCACCACAGCGTATTTCTAGAGACTATTTTCCTAGACTAGCATGGGGTAAATAAGTTGGGAAAAATGCTGACAAGGCAGCAAGTTGTCAGGAAAACTGTAACAGTTAGAGGCCACAAGTCCCTCTTTCCCTACCCTGACATCAGACTGCTATTTTCAACCAATTGTTCAGATTTCTGGTTTCTGTTCATTTACTTGTCTTCCTTCTTCTTGTCTAAGGAGATATTGCATCATTATTTAAATCCAGCCATTTTCAGGATGGTTTTGGCAGCAGTTTCTCAATTTTGAAATTGAGCTAAACCAGAACATGTTCCACTTAACAATTATCTTCCTTCTTCATTTATTTCTAAAATGGACATAAAGCCTATTTTCAAATCATAATGGTAGAAACTTACATCAAACTTACATGAAACTTTTAACTAAACACATGAGACGTGTGGGATAGCTAATTCAAAATTATTTATGTTGTTATTTCAGAGTGTTATTAAAATAGAAGTGAAAGAAAGAAGAATAAAAATGAAATCTGCTAATATTTTACTTTATAACCTCTTTCCTCCAAGAATAATGTTTGTTTGGGAGTACTCAGTATTTGAGCAATAAGTCACTTTTCAATCAGCAATTGATTTTAGATTACCTCTATCCAGTATTACCAGTTATCAGTGCCTTCAGAAAATCAATAGCACAATAACTGTCTCCAGTATATTACTCACTATTATATACACTATATAGAATGCTATACTAAGTATTAATTATTATGATTAACAATGGAAACAGTATGCTGATTTTTTTCATAGTAAAATCTAATCTGCCTTCTGCGGGCAAATCAAAATTATTATTTTACTTTGTCACTGAAGTAAACAAAATACAATAAGAACATGATTTCAATGCTAAAATCTGAATTTCAACATTACCTGTAACATGCAGCTACAGAAACCAGGCTATACTTTACCATTAACCAGCCTTGCAAATAAGTAGTTAAGTATTAATAAGACATTTAAGAATGCACAAGCCCAAGAAAAAAAGTTAAATTCATACATACTACTGTTGAATGATCTGTTTGGGTTTTTTTCACATTTCAGCTCTACCTTGTTTCATTTAGTGTTAGACATAAAGGACAGTGAGCTCGTTATACTCAGCAGGGGGCAGCATGGTATGCAGTTTGCCACTCCATGGCCAGGCTTGAGGTATTAACAACGTGATTTACTAATTAGCATGGATCTTTGCTGGTTACAGACTGTTGTGTAAACTCCATTCCTATCAAAACCGGCACAGAAGTGCTAGTTCCTTGAACAATCTGCATGACTTGGCATAGATGTAAGACATCACTAAAGTATCAAAGAGGAAAAAATTAACCAATATTCAAAAAGCTTGTGGTATGTAGTGTAGGTTAGAACCTAATTTTTTAATCAGTCCTCAGCCAGCATAAGTGCTTCAGATGATAAACATCAGATTATTGCTAGTCTCCTTGATGTGCTGCAGACCTGAGGCTGACGTGATGATAAAATGACACCATTCTCTGCTTGCAAAGCTGTTCCAGGGTCTTTATTTGTACAGTTTCCAGATGAAATGCTCACACTGAAATCAGTTTTGCTGAAGAATGATGCATCATTAAGCATTGAGTCTGAATACATGGTTTTGTACTAGATATTGGTCCAATTGGGAAGATTTATATTTGGAATTGGTCCTCTGGAGGTCAAAAATGAACATAATTAACCCAAAAGCCCTTTTTTTATAGATGTGCCTGTAGGATCAATACATTTGTTATGAAGGTGTGCTGGGCTCTTGCAGCATGCTGCATAATTGATTATTCAGTTGATTTAAAGTGTTCTGATCCTAGGGTTTTTTTACATTTTGGTACTCCATGAATGAGTGGATTTCCAGGTAGTGCTTAAGAATCTGTTTTACCATGTAATTTCCCTGCCATTTGAAATAGACTATTTTGTCCTTATTACAGTATAAATTAAGGACAGCAGAAAGAAATTTGATTATTAATTTCCCTTGAAGCAGGAGACCAGAATTAATGAGATCACAGCTTTCTGATGAGGCTGGGTAGTTTCTTAAACAAAATAGAAAAATAGCTCTAACTGTTAATCAATTACACCTGGATTAGGAGGTATTACTAGCAATTAATGGCCATGTAGCATCAAAATCAATGGGGCTTGCCAAAGAATTAATGAGGCCCATAGCATTTCCACTGTGCAGTTATTGTAACTTCAAATTATTGGATCAAAGAAGAAAGTCCCTTATGGAAAGTGAGGAAGTATAATTGCATGCTGAAAAATATTAGTCTAGGATACCCTGAAGAGAGAATGGCCCAAACATTCTTGAGTTCTACAGATTAATTAAGAAAGTGCTTCTGCACAATTTTCATATTACAAGGGGAAAGAAATATCCATTTTTCTTTTCGTTAATTAATTGTATTGAAAGTGGGTCATATTGTGATTTCACATGATGTGAAATATGCAGATTGTCAAGATTTCAACGTTAAACCAGGTGATACTGAGCAATTTTGCTTTGAGAATCTGAGTTTGTTCTAACTTGAAACTCCAAGCAAAAGTTGAGGGGGTGGGGATGAAGAGTGTATGTTACAAATCTGCATGGATAAAACTGAATAAAATATTTGTGCAGACTTTACAAAAGCCAAACATTAAGTTTTGCTGTGACCTAGTAACAGAAAAAAGCATAAAGTTAAGCAGTTATGTTCTTGCTTAAGACATTACAAAAGCGAAGTAATTGGAGGATCTATGGGTATTTATTTCAATGTTCTCCATCTTTGAAAAGAAGTCTTCTTGTACAGTAATCATCTACCTAACTATTGGTTTTCTGCATGGCTGGTGTATTTAGGGTTGTCAGTGTTGTCTGTTTCCTTTTCTGAAAATGGGTGCTATCAGGAGAGATTTCACTCACAATGGTCACACATGTCAACAAAAATTGCAGCTCAAGTTTGTGAAAAATGGCAAAGCATTTGCAGAGGTGAAGGCATATATATTTGCATGCAGGGTCTGCGTGCATGTGCTTTATTAATTTCTATCTGCAATCCCCTGGTCATATGACAAGGATGCCATGGCAAGTTAGATGTTTAAGTAAAAACAACTAGGAGGACATTGCAGAGAAAAGCTCAAGTGAATGACCCACTGAGAGTTACAAATGTTGTGGATGAAAGCCACAGCAAAACCACATAGAAATCTGCAGGACTAGGATACGAGATGCTGAACACAAAATTAAAGAGTCCTTTGGCCTAGTACTTAGCTATTCTCCAATAGATGGCATCCATTTCAGAGTGTGGATACGAAAACCAGCAGTGGGTAAAAATAAATGCACTGGCATACGAATAGATGAAGAAATAATACTATGATAAACTAACACTTCTTGGTGTGATTAAATCTTCCTGGGAAAATATTCAAACTCTCCATGTTCTATGGCTATAATGTCTAACACTTAAAATACTTTTCGCTGTTTATCTCTACGTTCATAGAACATTAAATGCAAGATTTCTTTAAAATTAATTGCATTTTTAAAACCAGTTTTCAAGGAGAACATATGTTATGGTGTTACATTTTATTACATACTGCAGAAAAAATTAAAATGCTTTATTTGTTCTCTGAGCAGGATTTTCTTTGGTCTTGCAGAGCCACTTATATATTGCACGGGTTTTATTTTTTCCAGAAGTTAAAAGAAAGAAAAGAAAGTACGAGTCAGAAAATGCAAGAGTTAAGTCTGACCTTTGTATGATTACAACACCAGGGAAGCCAGGTATGTGTGAGCAGGAATAACTGAAATGTCCCATATGTATCAACACTAAGAATCTTTTCTGAAATTTTTTGAAGCCAAAGAAACTATGAAACTCACAGTTCCTGAATTAATTCTTAGCTCAGTTGCACCTCTTCTCTCTTTACTAACAAAGTAATTGGTTCTCAGTACACTTTTAGTAAATTTTTTCAACTAGAAATCATTATTTGAGGGGGAGGAAATGTGGGTGAGGAAGAATGTGTACATCTATTACCAAAGAAATTTTGTCTCCTGTAGCTGTTGCATTTTATTCACCTTTCCAATTCAGTGCATACAGATGGATACACAGATCATATCTGGAAACTTATAGGTCTGAAAGTATATTGTATCTGGCTATAATACAGATACCCTAACAATCTCTACTTGAACCATGGTAGGGAAAAGAGGAAAAGAATGGTCTTGGAAATTCAATGACTTGTAGTTACCTCTTTTGAGCCTGAGTTTTCTCTTGTTCAGCAACCCCAATTACATAAACCTCACATTAGGAAGTCTCAGGATTAACCTGTGATTCTGTGAGGGTCAGCAAAAACATCCAGACATCCATGAACACTGTGAAGTGGGTTTTTACCTCCACTTTCTTTCCTTATGAGTTACTGTGTCTTAAAAAATAACATTTGTTTGTTCATTAAGTGAAAATTTTGCTTAGATTTTCCCATGGTATAGAAACCAGGTGACTTTTTTGGATACTTTTACCTACTAGTGTAATATGCTGTTTTGGAAGGACAAAATTAATGCTTCTGCTCCACTCTAGTTTCCATATTCATCTCCTATACTGGCCAATTTTTTTTCCTCTAAATATTTGCTAAATGAAATCAGATTTTTCAAAGTGACTTAAAACACAAGAACTAATAGATTACCTATCAGGGGAAACACTAGAGAAGACCTTAGAGTCAGTGCAAATTTTTCATCTTGCACCACTGCAGGACTATGTTTAAATTTTCCCTTACAAAATGCACTGGAAATATATCTATGAACAAAAATGTTCTCAAACATTTTAATTTTGCAAGACAACAGAGATACACCCTAATATGTTGTCTTCCCTGTCTGTTCTCGTTATCCTTTTGCATCCTGTCACATCTGTGTAGAATTTTTCAGAGGTTTTCTAAGGCAGCTTGCAGGATCTCCATCTAGTGCTACATCCAGAATTTTAAAGGCTTATTCTTAATTTTTCTTTTTAAATTTTCTTTAATTTTCTCTGTCTATGGCTTCAAACAAAGACACATGTCCAGTGCCTAACATCATGTCTTTGTAAAAGTTTAATTCATTATTTGTATGTAAAATTCTTAAGGGGAGCCAGGATAACCAGGGAAACACTTCACAGATGGAGGCTGAAGCATCCATGACATTGTAATATACCTAGTATATTACAATGTACAGTACCAAAATATGTAATGAGTTGTCTAAAGCAGCAGCTCCTTGTTGCAAAATATTTTGTATTTAGATCTTGTAATATGCCATACATATGCCATTTCATTAGGTTTCCAATCTTCTTTTCAATTCTATTCTGCTTCAGAATAGCACATGAATAGGCAGCAATTTTTGCCCAGAGATTGGTCTTCTGCTTAGTTCGGGAAGAGTACCTTGTCTTCATCACCGCTTTTTTTTAATCAAAACTTATTTAAAGAAAAGTTAATAGTGTATTTCACTTTGATTTCATAGCATCTACATCTCATTCCTTTCACCTTTTTTTTTTCTTTCATTATTGCATAGTTGATTTTTGTGTCTTTATGTCCATTAGGGGACTTGTAGTTCACTTATCAATATTTTGAGCACAAATCAAATGGTGGCAAAGGCTCTCTTACTTACATCCATCAGTTCAGAAGCTGACATACGAGACTGTGTCCTATGCAGCACTCTGACTTTGTTAGACAGCTTTGAGATAATTTCAGTGTGTTTTAGTTTATTAGAGAACTGTTCAGTTTTCCAGTCAGTTTGACAACTGTGTTCTTCCACACATATTGGGAAAAGGGTGTACACAAAGGGCAAATCTTTATGCACAGATTGAGATGCCTATCCTAAATTCCCAGTACACTGTTCTCCAAAGGAGTAATTGATAAAATGCTTTAATTGACTCTCCACTGACTGTAAACTGGATGTGCAATAGACAAAATGCATCTCACTCTACAAAATCTGAGGAAAACAATGTTGAAAAAGTCACCCATAATGAATAATAGTAAATAAGAGTAAAAGTAAAAACAATTTCTTGTAATCCTGAGCCAATTCTTTCTTTGAAGGACAAATTATGATTGAATCCATTGACTCAAACAAATTCGCTTTCTCTTTGTTGCTGAAGACAAGTTAGCAAGTCTTCAGCAAGTCTATTAGTAAGTTATTGTTCAAAGAAATATACAGCATTCATCAATTATTGGTGTTATGTACACCAATGTACATAATGCGTATAATCAAAATTAAAGATATTAAAGTGTGAAAAATTAGTACATTAGAAACCATAATATGTTGCCATACATATGTGGCATTGAGAAGGCACACAGTGTATTCTTTACAAAATACTTTAGTGGGACATTTCAAATCTTCAAAATTTTTGAATCTCACATGTTAAAATTTGTCTTCTTTTTGTTTGTTTATCTGCTTTATTTTTTTATTTTTATTTTGCCAGTATACACAGGTAACAGTGATGTCCTGAGTTTTCTTCTGAAATTATTTCTTTTTTTACCTCCTTTCTTTCTCTTTAGATCTGTAATATTCTCAGGTTTTCCGAACATCACTGTTTAGAGGCTAGGAAGTTTGAAAGTTTCTGGAATAGAGAAATGGCAATTGAAAAACACTAAAAAGATTCATAGAAGTAAAACATATACATGAATGTAGATTTCATTCTGCCAGACTGGTGCTAAAATCAAAAGAGTAGAAAGAGAAAAAAAGGAATCAAAAATGGTATTTTCAAAACTAGCTGCTTTCATAAATTCTAAAATAAATACAAACAAGCAAGCAAAAACTCCACATCAAACTAATGGAAAAATGTCAACATTTCCAGCAATTGTTTTTAACAGAACAGAAATCTCGTGACTTGTTGAATAGAACTCCCAGCTGGTAGGTCAGCTTCATTATCTGCCAGGTATAGAAGTAGTTAATATTACATTTACCACTCTAGCTCCTCTTGAAGCATGTAGGCATTGTTAAGTTAAATTTAATGCACCTTGTTTCCATCATACTCCAGCAGCAGACCAAAATGACATTTATTTTCATATTATCAATAAGGTTAAAGAATATGTTCATTTAGTCTACCAATTTGCATAAATTCCCAAGTAATCTCTGCATTGAGTAAAACAATTTTTGTTTGAATGAGATCTCTTTCAGAGAAACACCCTTTCAAAGAGTTCAAGCATTGGTGATCCTACCTTTTATGGTGAACTATTCTAATGGCTAATTATTCCCACTGTTAAAATTTGCACTTTTTTCCTCTTTTCATTGCTCAAGATTCTGCTTGTTCAAGTTGCTATGCCTTTGTTTGGTAGATTAAAGATTGCTTGGGTTCTTTGTTGTTTGTGTACTTGATGTGGGCTCCTGAGGGTGACATTCACAGCTTCTCTGAAATTTCCCCACCTTGTGATCTACACCTACCTACTAAGCAAAGTCAAAGTGATATTAAAATTAAAGGGGAAAATGAAGGAAAGCCTGTATTCTCAACTAAATAAGGCTTCCTTATTTCATAGACCGGTATTCTTTTTCTCTCTTTAGTGGTCTTTCCCAGAAAGTCCATTAAAAATCTTTCTTATGTTCTACTTCCTTCCTATATTTCAAAAAAGGTCTTTTATCATTATCTTAATCTTAAAAATTTACAGACATAGAAATTTGTTGCCTCTCAGTGTGTTGTGAGTAATGATGGTGTGTTCTAATCACAAGTAAAGGAAGAGAGAGTCAAAGCATATCTGATTAAAAAAATAACAGAATGACAGGCTGTGTGATGTTTTTCAAACCTTTTGACCAAGGTTTCTCTCTATAGGAACCATGCATGCTCTGTCAATGACTGTCAAAATTGATGATGAATGAAAGAAATTCAGAAGCCATCAAAGTAAAGCAGATAACCTTCATTATTTTGTTTTCCGAGGACACTGTTTAGTAAGAATAGAGTGTTGTGGTGAAGTTTACCATTATATTTTCAACAGCTATGATGTAAATGTTCTTACAGAAATACATGCTCCTGCTAAGATTTCATATGGTCATTTCAAAAATTGATTTATTTTTGCTTGGTGGTATATGGTGACAAGTGGCAGATGATTGCAGGAGCAAATACATTCAGTTGAAAATTTTGGGCAGATAATGAAATTAGGCCATTTAAGTGACTGGTCAAGATGTTTATCAACAGTCCATGGTGGTGGGTGTGTCTCCCTGGCACAACTCAAGTTGCACAGAGATAGCCAGTGAGATAGCCCGGAGAACAACAGTAGAAAAATTACTGAAGTGCATCACTCTTTATATGCTAAGAAAACCTGCCTCTTGCTTCTGTACTGTACACATGAACTCGGTGTTTCCAAAGTCTCAGACTAAGAGTCTGCTTCACAGTGTTTTTAAAGAGATAGCCACACTCTTATCTCAGAAGTTGCCAACAAGGGCTATACCACTAAGACAGAGAAACTGAAAAATTGTTTCCATCTAAAGTGTTTGACAGAACTGCACAGTAATGCAAAGGTAGTAGCGAAATTACTTGAAAGTTAAAATTCTTTTTTATCTTACATAAGAAAAACTAAAATCACCCAGCACAGAGATCTTTTTTATTGTTAATTGTTTCTTATCCCAAGGGGCTCTAAATTTGCATCATTAGTATCATTTGGGTTTATTCAACCAATGCAGCTACACACTCCATCTCTATCCACCTTGTGAAGAGTGTTTCCTTCATGTTTCTAAGGAGATTGTAAAACATGTGGGATTCTCTGAGATTTCTTAATCATTTCCCTCACTCTTTCTGAGAAACAAACTTTTCTTTGGAGAGACTGTTTCTCCCTAGGAAACTTTGTCCTACTTCTTGGCATAATATAATGGCTTAGAAGGTTTTCACAAAAGAACTATCCTTTCAGAAGAAAAATGTATGACACTGAGATATTTTTGTGTACTGCAACTCATTTCTTTATGCTAGCTTGCAAATGAAATTAAAGGAAAACCTCTCTAATCTTCTTCTAATCATAATTTTGTAAATCCTGTCATTTGTACAACATATATAGCAAGTTAATCATCTTGCAGTGCTTAGGAATGACATAATATAAAATGTAACTAAATGTTGGACCCCACAAAAAGTGTTTAATAAACATAGCTGTGTGAATGACATAATTCTAAATAGCCAGATTAGACAAAATATCTTGGCCTCAGATGAAAAACTGCACTACAATGTTGTAGAAGGTTTGTCAGAAAATTTGATTCTCTGAAAACTGGAAGGAGTGAACCATTATATGGTTTTTTTAAAGAAAAAAAAGGAGAAGGAATTTGTATACCAGAAAACTACAGTATGCAATAGTCTGGAGACATGCATGGAGGACAGAATGATCACACTTCTGAGAACATCATGTTTTCTGCAATATAAAGCACATTTCTAATAGGTAGGCATTATTGATCATCTACCTTTAGAATGAGAAGTGAACTGACTGTGAGTTTTTTCCATATTTTCTAAGAGCATTTATCACTGCATGAGTGGGTAAGCAGGGAAGCACCTTTTCTACATAATTTTACTAATGCTTTGAGTTTTACCATATCAAGTTGAAATGCATTTTTTTTTTGTATTAAAATCAACTACAGATAATGAAAGCTGACAGAAAGTCCTTTTCTGACAAATAAAATATTTTAATAATTATGCCTACTAAACACCTCATTAATGACTACCAATTTGAGCACAAAAGGTCTAATATAGAAGTCCTTTGTCTCAGTTCTCTAATGATGTAGAAACATCATTAAACAAAAAGTTGAAAGCCTTCTGTTTTCCAATTTCTGTAAGTTTTTTTCCTACAGGCCCTTGTTAATCTTTTTACATCTGAGTTTTGAACCCTGTTAAAAGGCAGGACATGCCTACTTGCTGATTCTGCAAATATTTTACTAGGTTTTAGATCAAATAAATTAAAAGCCAAGCTCTTAAATCTCCTAAATAAGATGTCCTAAATAAAGTCTTCCAATGAAGATAAATTTGATTGCAGTGCAGGCACTGCTGGATATTCATGCAATGATTGTAGCAACATCCATTGCTTTAAGGTTGTTGTGAGTATTTTCTGATATAATTCCATGAAACATGCTGTTTGCACTGAGGACTATCACTACATTATTAATTCTGTATATTTCTGAAGGTTAGTTTAGATATAATAAAATAATTACTCCTTTCTGACTATCTTTAAGTGTGGTTACAGATATGCTTTTCTGTCATTGTTGTGATTTGTTAGCACAGGCTGATAAAACCATAACATAAGGAGTCTATATGAAAATTAATTAAGCTCTTTTTTATGGAAGATTATGTGAGGAGATAAATGTTTCATGATAAATGAACTCTCAGGCCACAAATTGGAGCATGTATTGATTCACTGGCCATTTATCCTGGAATTTACTCCCCAGCAAAAAGAATATTGCTGTACACTTAAATAAAGGTTTTGAGTATTGCTGCCTTTTACCAGGCAGTAATAAGTGCCCTAACCAAACTAATTCTTCTTTGCTTCCCATTTAGTTTGTTGTTATCATCAGCATTATCATCCACTACAGAGGACCAGCAAGTTATAACGGGTTTATCTGGAATATAAATTTGTGAGATCCAACCTTCACACATTCTTTATATCCTCACGATGCCTAACAAAAAAAACTCAACAAATCTTACATTGATTCAGATATCTATATCCAAATAGAGTTTAAGTGGGGATCCCATTTCAGTTAGAAAAGCTACTATCTATTAGGCTTTTTGGAGTGTTTGTTAAAGCTTATTATATGGTATCAGATTCAGCTTTAATATTTGATGCATAGGCTGATTAAATATTAGTTCCTTCTATAGCTTCTAACATCTACATGCACAGTTAATACCCAGCATTTATGCTTATAAAACAGTTGAGACATAAGGAATTGTTTAAGCCTATGGGTGTTTTTGCCTTTGGCTAGTCTAGATGTAATTAATTATAGGGTTTAAATTCATTTGGGTTTTGTAAACCATTTAGGCACAAAAAGCAGAATAGTCACAGCAAGGATTCCATATGTCTTAATTGAGGATAGCACTTATTTTTTCTTCCTTGTTTTTTAAACTCCTCCCCTCCAGGCTCTTTCTAGAGTTATGAACGTAATTGCCTGAAATAAAATCTACTTTAAAAAAGAAAGAAAGTCATGGAGCTATTTATCATGAGAGAGTATCTGGTCTTTAAGCAGTGCATCCTTTAACATGGATTCACATGGAACATGTGCATGAAAGTCAAATATCATGTTTCAGACACCTGGGAAAAAAACAGCAGGCTCTCAGAGAATGCTGAAATAGAGGGGAAAGGATGGCATCAGACCTGTGATTTCTGGAATGGTGGTCAGTAGCCAGGCGAGCCACAGGTAATACTGGTGAGTGTTTCTTATATTTTTTCACTGATAGTGACCTTAGACACTAGTTTTAATTGCTAAGTGAATGATTTTCAAAAATTCTCTATATGGTCCTGCATGTCATAGCAGAAGCTAATGGAGAGAGATGGAAAAGAAACCTGACTTGATTGATATGGAAATTTGAGGGTTAGAAGAAAAAGGAGGAGAAGAACGATCTCTAATAAATTCTCTGAAATGGAGCAATATCAGTTGGTCTTAATGGCCCCAGAAAACCTGTCATTAATAGCACAGGAGGAAAAAGACATCTGACAGATGTTAAAGGCCCAAATCTTCTTTGAAGAATTTTGCGCAGGGGAAAATCTTGACCTTAAGGATGATGATACTTTTTGTAGAATAATTCTCTCACATACACTCTGTCCCAGTAAAGTACAATCGCTTTGACCTGCAACAAGTCTTTCTTCCCTGAAAGGCTTGCCTAAGGTCCCCTTCCAAAGCAAAAAAGAATACCAAAATCAGCTGAGCTCCAATACTGCTTATGGTGCATAGAACAAAGATTATACTACATGTAAAAATCAAAATGATCCAGTCACTGTGACACATCTTTTCTATTGGCTATTCTTGTCCTTACCCATTAGGTTTTAATGCCTATTAAAACCAAGAACTAACCATCATGATTAGTATTATATCATTATGTCAACCTGTGTAATTCTGGGACTGTCTGCAAATTCAGTGCTCAATTTAACCCAAAGGCTTGAATTCACTGATCTAGCCAGTAATGCCTGGTTGAACTAACAAGTCTAAAGTACACAGATTGGATATTTTCTTCAGCGCTGTATTTTAAGAGAGTAGTGTGCCTTAACCACATTGCTCTGAAAGACTTTTTTCTTTTGCTACTTTCTTTTAGCATTTTTTTTGCTACTATTGCTTAAGCAGTAGAGAATTACTGTGAACAGAGAGATAAAGTCCATTTTATTTAGGATGAATTTAAGAAAAATAAGATTTAAAGAAGTGATAACATTTATTTATTCTAGAAATGTCATGTAAGCCCCTCCTGTGTGTTCTACTCATAATGACTTTAAATCACCCTTTAGAAATTCAAATTAAAGGTGTGGACAACCAGATGTATAAATCATTTATTTAAATGGGTATTCATGCTTGAGATCCCACTTCAATAAAAAACAAGGATTCTTTCAGTTAGGGAATAGTCCCTTGGTCTCTATGCCCAGTAGTTCCACAGAATGTTTAATGGCAGAACCTTGGTCTTAATGGTTAAGTCTATATATTGTTCATTGAAAAGAGAACAGTTCCATTGAACATGCTGATGAATGTCAGTGGTGTGAAAATGCACAGTGGTGTAAAAATGGTGATTAGAGCATGCTGGGGAGAAATGGAGAGATTTATATCCTTGCAAGTACAGCTTGTTCTGAAGGTTAAAGTGTTTCTTGTTGCTTTCTCAGCTGTGCTTCCAAGTAGGTAAATGTGGTCTAGGTGTTATCTAGATGTCTAGATAAATGTGGTCTAGCTATGCAGATGAGGATCTGAGTTGTGTCAGAAAGGGAACTAGTTTATATAGAATCTTGAGGTTGGAGATAACCAAAGTAGGGCAGATCTAGAAAATCCCTGACATTTTTTTGCAACATTCAGAATTTTAATATAAAATTACTCTACAGGGTCATTATGTTATGAAACATCAATTTAAGACCCTCCAAATGGCCAACAATTTTTAAGATAATCCTGAGCTAGTAAGTAGGATGCATCTGTGTTTTTAACTTGTAAAATATACAGACAGAGGTCATAAGGAAGGATTTATACAAAATGTAACTACCAGAAGGGATATCTACCTTGTTCAGTCAAGTGTGCTTAAAAGACCCCAAAATGAATACAAATCAAACCCATACACTAAAATAAAAACAACAAATCTTTCCTTATAAATGAAATTGCATATCTAGTCTTGCCAGGGTCAATATCATGCCATTTGTATACCTGCAACGTAATTGCTAATGAGCAAGTGTAGACAGTTCAATTAACTTCTGTAACTGATTTGAAGCACTAGGTTTGTGTTTTAATGTATGTAAAATGTACTCATTTTTACTAGTGAAAGACTGTTCAGAGTTTTTGAATGATAAAATGTACTATTCAGACTAAGCACCAGCTGAAAGAAATTGAGAAGAGTAAGTATATATTCCTGAAACACATATTTAACCAATCAAATTGTTTAATAGAAAATAACTCTGAGAACTTAACAACGTATAGAAGTAAAACTCAATGAAAAGCTGAGACTAAAGATTAAAACAACTCAACAAAATGACAACAAACAACAACAACAAATTAAATAATAAAATTGTCTAGTTAGATAAAATCCTCACCTAATTCTTTAATTAAACTCCTGTCTCTTTAATGTCTTTCCACTGAAATTCCTTTAGGAGTCTGTGAGCTTTTGGCTGAATTAAGCAGTCAGCGTTATTCTTACAGAATGTCATAAAAAGCACTGAAGAAATAGTATTGAGAATAGTACCTACTGGAATTCTGCATATTTTAGAGAGACTAGAAAACCAGAGTAGTTTAAAAAGCTCATGTTTCACATGTAGAATGCCTCTAGAACTATGATTTAAGTAACTTGTTTGTTCAGAACAGTACCTGTTTCTTCATGATGTAGTCAGGATTATTACCTCATTATCTTCTACAGTAACTATCTTCTGTGCAAATTAAGTTCATGCATGAATTTCCTGCGGTATATTGCCAAATTTTGTGTATTATTACAATATTCTGATATGCATTGATACTTTTTTTCTTTGTCTTTTGACTGAAACTAAGGATCAAACTATCATTTCAACTCAAAATGGTTTTTTTGTTAAGTAAAATACTCTTGGTTAGATAATTGGAGATATTATCTCTATATATATTTGGAGTGGCTGTTGGTAGACATTCCTTTTTCTGTCTTAGGAAGAGAATGAAAGATTGTAGAGATATCCAAAATGTTAAGTGAATGTTTCAGCTATCTCTATATGAATCCCTCTCTCTTGACACTTAGAAATCTAGGGGGCTTTTAGCAAATAAAGATTCCAAACATAGCACCTCACAGTGAGGCTTCTATTTAACTTACTAACCTTGTAATGTTGTGGTTAATGGCATTAGACCCGAGTGAAAACTGCACATTCAACAGGAATCCTATTCTCCAAAAGACATAGGCACAGCCACCCAAAGACAGGAAAATGATGTTGTGATAGGAAAGCCAGTAAGCACAGAAACTCTCCCTAAGGTTAATGATCTGTTACAGAGCAGGTGGCCACATTCCCATCATTTTAGACGTACACTGAAAAATTAGAAGCATGACATACAATTGCAAGACAAGTAAACTACAAGGAGTGGGAAGGACTGTAGCTTTTGAAATCTGAAGCTCTGACTACAGTTTCAGACATATCTCTAAGAGACATTTTGTATATGAGATAAGATAGACTGATCTTGGATAAAGTATCCAGAAATCATATCCTCCGAGCACAGAGGACCAAGAAGGAAATAACATATTAATGAACTTTATGTAAACAGAAAAACAGGTAGAAGAAGCTGGAAAGACCAGTTCAGTTGCTTGAAAGGGAAATAATTACATTTCTGTCATCTTTTATAGATAAGTGTATCTTTAAAATTGCGGCAGTTCCCTTTTGACTAATTTGGTTTTTCTGGACTAGAATCCTCTCAGTGACTGAAATGCAACACTCTGCTCTCTAGCTCCACGAAAGAAAGCCCTGCTCTAAAGCTCTACTATCAACAGCAACTACAAGATTTTATCTTCTTTTTAAAATTTACTGCAGATACATACCAGTATGTATGGTATGTATGGTATGAAGAGAAAATGAGCTACTGAGGCTGTACTGAGGTGGTCATATTTGACCTGATCTAGTTGGGATAAATACCTTTGTGCTGTAAGTTTACTAACTGTTTGTGCTCTGACAACTTCCAGAGACCATTACCTGTGTCAGGGCTCCCTGATGTGATAAATTTTGAAGACACAGGAGTGTGTCCTTTCTCCAAGAATCTTACAGTATAATTTTAGACAAGACATGACCAGTGATTGTAATCTCAAATGAACAAAAAAGCCAAACCAAATCAAGCCAAACCTACAATAAAGACAAGCAACCAAAATGAAAAACATAGAAGAGGAAAGTGGGAACAAGGAGATTAATGACAAGAACAGCTGTCTTTATTACTCTGTTATGCTTAATTTGTGGGTAATCAGATCCTTAGGAGCTACAGAAAAAGAAGAACACATTAGACTGTGCTATAATTCTTTGTATCTCCATCATCTCGACCATGAGAACAAATCGATGCTCTGCCATTTCTTTTTGATTTTTACTATTTTGCATGAGCCTAAGATGCTAACATTTGAATAAGTCATGTGTTTAAGCCACAATACTGAAATGCTCTTTGACTTTTAGATCAATAGCCTGCCTGAGAATGGTCCCTGTATTCTTTTCCTGTTTACAAACTGCCTTGGCAATACAGCATTGAATTTGAATGTTTGCCAATCAAGGGATAAAATAATACAGGGCTGAATTTAGAAATCTATATGAAGTACTAAAAATTGTGGGGACTTACTCTAAAGAAAAGATATAGAATGGTTACATAAACCTAAATCCCTTTAAGCCAAAGTTTGAAAGATGAATAGAAAAGCTACCAGCCTGGAACATAATGAATTTAAATATGGAATTTATTGTTTTCAACCTCCATAGAGTTCAAATTATCTTCAAGGTTTTCCCTTCTCCTTATATCACCACGGGTATGTTTGCATTCTATTGCAGAAAGAAAGCAAAAAAACTAAGGCAGAGATACAATGAGATTTTACAGAGATTTTCCCTATGCAGTGAGTAAAATATTAACAGTTTAGTTTCAAAATTTCAAGACATTTCTGCACTGACTAGACATTTTAACTGCTGCCAAGTGACTTGGACACAGGCATGGGAGAATCTGTGTAGTTTTATTGTCAAATAATGAGAAGATAACTAAAACCATAAATGTTAATAAGGATGCTTCCTGAAACATATTGAAAAGAGTAAGAAATGCTGCATGAGTGACATTTTGTCTCTATTGAAACCAGGACAGCCTTGTCTTTAAAAAAATCTGCTTTGAATTAAGACTGCCAACATCAGAATCATAAGAATAATAGACTGATTGAGGCTGTAAGGAAACTCTGGATGTCACCTTGTCCAACAGTCCTGTTCAGGCAAGGTTACCTAGAGCTGATTGCCCAGGACTGTATTCAGATGGCTTTTGACTGTTTTCAAGGGTGGAGACTCCACAAGTAATCTGGGCAACCTGTGGCAGGACACTGTCATCCTCACCTTAAAAAATGCATGTCCCTATGTTCATATGGACACCCTGTGTTTCATTTTGTGCCCATTGTCTCTTGTCCTCTCACTGGACACCCCTGAAAACAGTCTGTCTCTGTCTGCCTTGCAGCATCCCTTTAGATATTAGTACTTATTGATGAGATTCCTTCTCCAGAACCTCACTCTTTCCTCATCTATGAGATACTCCAGTGGCCTAAACATTTTAGAAGCTTTGATGGTCTCTTTCCAGTAGCCTTGCATCTCTTTTGTGCTGGGAAATGTACAACAGGACCCAGAGCTCCAGTTCTCCAGTGCCTTCATCAGTGCCTAATAAAAGGAAGGACCAGGCCTTGCCCTACTGGCAGTGGTTTGTCTGATGCAGCCAAAAATGCTATCAGCTTTCTTTGTCACAAGGACACAATGCTTGTTCATGTTCAATATGGTGTCTACCAGGACCCCCAGGGCCTTCTCTGCCAAGCTGCTCTCCAGCAGGGCAGCCACTACCATGTACTGGCAATATTCCTCCCCAGGTACAGGCCTTCGCGTCAAACTTCATGTCAAACTTCATGAGGTTCCTGACAGCCCAATTCTTCAGCCTCAAGATCCTCTGAATGGAAGCAAAAATCTCTGGCATATCAGATGTTCTGTACTGTTCGCAAACCTACTGAGAGTATAGTCTGCCCTGACATGCAAATCATCAATGAAGTAGTATTCACCTCTGAAATATACCACTGGTTGCTGGCCTCCTCCAGCTAAACTTTGTTCCACTAATCAGAGCTTTCTTGGCCTTGCTATTCAACCAGTTTTCAGTTCAAACCTGTGAACAGGTTTATTTTCTCTGTGATGTCTCTCTGTCTGTCATCACAACTATCTAGAAAGCTTTTTAATTGCAAATATACTGAAGAATGCCTCACTGGAGACTCTGTGCTATTGCACTTCCTTCCTGTAGCCTTTTTGCCTCTTACTAGTATTTTGCACCAACTTCCAAATGGCACACACCTACCTTAAATGAGTTGTGGTGATGAGTAAATATCTAAGGGGGAATGTTATGAAGTGTGAAGTGAAGAAGAAAAAAGTTGGGAAACTTAAAATGCTAGAACTGTTAAAATATGTGTGTATGGGTAATAAAAAATTGCTTAAGAACATTGTAGCTACCCATATTTTATCTATTGTGCTAAAAACCTGTGGCATACTATTTTCTGAAATACCTCTCATGAGGTCAGTACTTTTCCTGATAGCATTGGAGGGTGTATAAGATTACTATAACATTCTTCTCAGTATTTGCCTGCCAACCTGGAGGAACCACTTAAAAGCACAAAATGTTCATTGAGGAGCTATGCCATGATTTTATTTTGAGTTTTTGACATGATTATTTGTTCCCTGGCATACATTTCTGGTTTTTCCACATGGCATTCCCATAAGCAATTTAAACTATTATAAAGTAATACTTTAGTCTCTATGAATGTTCACAAGAAATCTGCCCTGTACAACAAAAAGTGTTGAGTTTTATAGAAAAGGTGTTGAAAATTCTCCTGTTTGAGTTATGGTATCAACTTTTATATTTACATTGACTTTTAACATATAACTTTTGAAATAGCTTTAAATAATTCATCCTAATTTTTGGTTGTTTTGATTTGTTTTGGTTTAGTTGGGTTATTTTTTGTTCAGACAAACCCTAGCAGATGAGGTATGTTATTGCTTAGTAGAAATATTTATAACTAAAGTCCTCCCCCTTATAATCAGTCAGTGTAATTTTTTTGTATTATTTTTAATGTGTATCTTTCCATAGTTTTGTGTGAATACCGTATCTAACCTGCATAAACTAAAAATAACCAAAGATGATTAAAATAATTTTTAAACAGAACTCAGTTTCATTGAGATTGAGTGTACACTCCATAAACCCTCCCCCAACATTTTGCAGTAATATAGAAGCCATCAGTAAGCAAGAATACAATTCCACAATCAGTTAAACTTGCAATGTCAAAATGACTAAATGATACTTATATTGGAAAAATATGCGTAGCAGAAGAAAGATGGTACCAAAATTTTTATTTCTGTTCCCTTTCTCTCATTTTATGAAAGATGGTTCTAAATTAAAAAAAAAAAAAAGTAGTTACATCTATGTTTTCTTTTAGAATTTATCCTCTTTTCATATAACCAAATCCTTTAGTTTTGTAGGCTAGTGTAAACTACTGCTATAGTTTTTTAGCTTGGCAAATTCTTCAACCGCTCTGCAGCTTCATTCCATATCAGGTAGCTTCTGGAAATAGCAAGTCAAAACATTAGGATGTCATGCTTTGTCTTAGACACAAAACTAAAATATTAAATCACTGAAGATTAATTTTGAACCATTTCCCAGTTTGACTACGGGAAACACTCTATTTTGGTGATGTTACCTTGGAAAAATAATTTGGAATAAATTAAAGGGAAGGAATAATTCTTAGGACATAATCCCCTACTAGATCTCTGGATGACTGTATCTGTCTTGCCCATCTGTATATTTTAGTCTCAGTACAGCCATAATTGTAGGGCTGTTAGGGCCTCCATACAACTCTGTAACCAGTGAGCTTGTGAGTCTCATTTTAATGTGATCTTTGCAATCAGAAAAATCATCTGCAGTTGAGGTGACCAAATTGTGTTACTCCTATAAATTATTTCTTGACTGAAGTTGCCTCACCCACAAGTGCCTTCTCTGTTTTATCATATAAAGTTTTATAAAGTGATAAAGTCATATACAAAAAATAATAGTGTCAGATTTGCTCAGATTCTTTGATTTATATTAACTGTGTCTGTCTGTTAATTTTAAGTAGGTGGATGTTAACGTCAAAGACAGTGGGAAAACTGGTCCTAAAACACAAGATCTTCTGTAGTGAGCTGACCCTGGCTGGATGGCGGACACCCACCAAAGCTGCTCCATCACACCCCTCCACAGCTGGACAGGGGAGAGAAAATATAACAAAGGGTTCATGGGTTGAGAAAAACACAGAGAGAGATCACTGACCAAATACTGTCCTGGGCAAAACAGACTCAAATTAGAGATATTAATTTTTTACTAGNGCAAAACAGACTCAAATTAGAGATATTAATTGAATTTTTTACTAGCAAAATCAGAGCAGGATAATCAGAACTAAGATAAGACCTTAAACACACCTTCCCCCAACCCCTCCCCCCTTCCCAGCTCTACCTCCTCCCCCACAGTGGTGCAGGGAGATGAGGACTGGGGGTTATGGGCAGTTCATCACACGTTGGCCCTGGTGCCACTCAGGGAGAGGAGTCCTTCCCCTGCTCCAATGCAGGGTCCTTCCCATGGGACACAGTTCTCCACTGGAATTCTCTCCACAGTCCTCTGGTTGGAATTACATCTGCACAACAAGTTTTTTTCTTCTTCTTAAATATGTTAGCACTGAGGCATTATCATCAATTCTAAGCGTCTCAGCCTTGGCCAGCAGTGGGCCTATCTTGGAGCCACAAGGGACTTGCTCCGCTGGACACGGATGAAGCTTTGGGCAGCTTCTCACAAAAGCTACTGTAGCCTCCTGCACCAAAACCTGGCCACATAAACCCAATACAACTTCAATAAAGCAAAAAGCAAAGCAAGGTGCTCCACTGCATCCCTTAAACTTTACTCATTTACCTGACCAGCAATTTATCAGAATCAACATACATCAGAGGTGATGCCACCTTCTGCACCATCAGAGGGTGACATACTGCTCTCCCAAACTAGAACCCTTTGCAACAGCAGCAATGGAACTTGACAGCAGGATTACACAAGGGTTGAAGAGGCAATGTGGAGGAAGGAGTTACAGGATGAACCTCCAAACACAGAAAATAAATAGAGGAGAGTGAAGATACCAGTGTTAAGAGCCCTGTTTTTGTTAACAGCTTCAACTTAAGGGTTTTTTTTGATAAAAATCAAACCTCTCAGACAACAAAAAAGATGGTATCTTTGTCCTTAAAACACAATTAATAGTGTCTAATAGGGCAGAGATAAGTACTGCCAGAGAACAGTTTCACAGAATCTATTTCACAGGTGTAGCTGTTGTGGTTTTGTTCTTTAGAATATTCATTTCTCATTATTCGGAGAACTTCTGAGAATATCCCCCTTTGTAAAGAACACTGGAAAGAGAGTCAGGAAAGTAGCATCTTATTAGCTCACTGCTCTCAGAATTCATTTCCTTCTTTAAACTACACAGCAGCCCTGCTGGGCTTTAAAGCTCCATGTCCCATTTTATTGTTAAGAACAAGAGATTAAGAAAACCATATGTGTCTGTGGCCTCTAGGTATGCTTTTGAAAATGCAATTACCAGCGTCTTCATTCATTTTATAGTACTGAGTTTAACAAGTTTAGAAAGATGGAATCAGATATTTACTCACATGTAGCATATGTAAGATGAAATGCACATAACTCTAATTATCTACTGCGGGTTCAAATCAAAACAAAATTTTGCTGACTTCTTGATCTCTCTCCAATTCCACATGGTGAATCCTCTGACTGAATATATTCAAACTGATCGGTTTGATTAAAGGTCTTTAAAAAATCAATAGCATTTTTGAATTATATGTTCAGGTTCCCTCACTCTGCATCTACTGGAAGGAAAAAAAAAAAGTCCAAAGCAAAAAAATCAAACAATAACAACATACCCCTAGTAAACTAACCCCAAACTCTGCTGGGCTTAACTGTTTGTTGGCCGTTTATTTCTTTGTTAGCAGGGCAGACTGGAGCTGTGATGGACAGAACTCTAATGTGTCAGAAAGGACACCCTTGGAATTTTATTTTGCCTCTGTATTGACTTGAAAGATAACACTAAGCAGGTACACATAAGGAATTTAAAAAATTAAAGTTCTCTGTATCCATGAGAGGTCTTGTGCAGTCAGACCATTCCACAGAAAAATCATCAGACTATTTCAAGAGTTAATATTTTTCACAAATTTTACTGGGGTGTCATGGATTAACCCTACTCAGCAGCCAAGTCCCACACAGCTGCTCACTTCACTCCCCCACTAGCAGGATCAGGGAGAGAATTGGAAGGGGAAAAGTTAGAAAACTCATGGGTTGTTGCCTTCAGGTGAGGCGTGGCGACCTGGTTCAGGAACGGCACGGCGGCCGACCCCAGGCCGCTCGGGCCATCAACTCACAGACACCAATGTGGTGGATGGCAAATGGCGTTTATTGCTAGGGGGCACGGCCTTATATGACCTAGGTCCTACAAGGTCACTTCCGTCTGCTTACGTTAGCTGCTACTAAATTCGGGGGAGGGGTCCCTAGCTTCCCGTACAACGCGATATCTTCCGGCCGCCGGTCCCTAGCTACCTACAATGGGTTGAGATACAAGCATTTGATTCCAAAATCAAAAGCTGTGCACACAAGCAAAACAAGACAAGGGATTCATTCACTACTTCCCATGGGCAGGCAGGTGTTCAGCCATCTCCAGAGCAGGGCCACATCACACTGTTATCCTGCAGCTACGGAAACATCCACTGCTGCAGAGAAGATAGAACCTCTAGGAAGGTGAGGTTTGGAGATGGGAGGGGAAGAGTGAGAGAGAGGAGAGGAGGAGAGGGGAGGAGAGGGGAGGAGAGGGGAGGGGAGGGAGGGGAGGAAAGAGAAGAATCATCTCATGTATAAATGCCAAATGAGAGGAAATGTAGAGCAGAAAGTCCAACTGCTCTCAGAGGTCCCCAGCAACAGAACAAAGGCAACATACTTACCCCAAAATAAAGGCACTGGTATTTAAATTTAAGAAGAAAATAAAACAAAAGAAAAGTCTTTTTAGTGTGAGGATTGTCAAACACTGCTATGGGCTGTC
This sequence comes from Atrichornis clamosus, assembly GCA_013400975.1. Lineage (NCBI taxonomy): Eukaryota > Metazoa > Chordata > Aves > Passeriformes > Menuridae > Atrichornis > Atrichornis clamosus. Next base: position 8,073 of record WBMZ01012565.1, on the reverse strand, counting down.
CTGAGATGTTGTGGTCTCCACCTCTGTAGGTACACAAACACACCTGGACACGGTCCTGAGAAACCTTGTGTTGCTAACTCTGCTCTGAGAAGATGCTGGACTAACAGATCTCCAGAACTGCTGCACCATGTCAGCCACTCAATGATTCTGTGAGTTCTGCCTTATTTGAAGTATGCTGTATATATCAGCACTTCAAGATCTTCGTCTTTGTGTTATTATGACCCTCTCCTCCTTTTTTTCTTAAATATGTAATGTATTTTAAAAGTTATATGACCCTCATTGTATTCACTATGAAGCCCGTGGTAAAAATCTGTCTGCTTAAATATTTTATATATTTGATAATCAGATCTTGCTGGTTTATCATTGGTAGTTTAAAAAAAAATTGTTTTTAAACATTTGGGTGTAGTATTATATTTTCTTCCTTTTTTTGTCTCGTGGTGGTTTACCTCCTGATAGCTGTAATTTCGCTTGTTTGTCACTTCCTTTTTCTAGTTGTCTCATGGTTCTAATGTCAGCTGAACACTATTTATGTCATGAAGCCTCAAATTACACAAATAGTGACAGCAGGACCTGAATCTATAAATGCAAATTTCCTTTTGCTCCCATGGTACAGTTTGCCTCATTCTAATCTTAAGCTTTCTATGCAATGTGTTTTGTCTTAATAGACAGAACAGGTCATACCACAACCTGTTGGATTTCATGCACAGATAAGATAGAGAGTTGGTACGATAGTCATGGTGCAATTTACATTAATAGTGATTTTCACGACTGTACTCATTGTCACACACCACCACCCAAATGTGAATGTTACAGATGAAGCAAGAAGCAAAGCTCATTGATTTGCTCTACTGATAACATGTAACTAGACAAGAAGCAGGAATTAAGCTTAACTTCAACTTTGCAAATAGCTATTCATTTGTGGGGGCACCACCCTTGTGGCAGTAAAAGTAATTACTAGGAATCATATATGCTAGGAGAAAATCCATGCCCTTGATGCTGAAAGAAACTGAGAAGGAATTGTGCCTCAGAAAGGGAATTAGTGCAACTTGTTTTGCACGGTTGCTTCTAGCAACACTTGACTTGTTTCTCTTTTATGTCAGAACTTTCTCGCGGAACATCCCCGTGAGGGACATGTACCTGACTGCTTCTCCGTAAGGCAAACAGTACTACCTCAACTTGTTGTTCCTTGCCTATGCATAATGACTCTGTTATTACCTGTTCATGTTCTTGCATGATATTCATAATACATGAGAAGAACTTGGTGAGCTACATTGATAATTGAATATATCAAATATTTAGTGATAGTTGTGTACAACTGAATAATTCAGGACTAAATAATTGGTATATTCTAGGGAAGGGGTTATGCAATGTCTGTAATGCATCAGTTCTCTAAGGCTAACACTGTATTTTTAAACCCAAGAGCCACTCTGACTTCTTGTGTCCTATTGAATGTGTTGGACTCACAGACTCACCACATGGACACCTTCAGAGGGCCTCATCTGCTGGGAAATCTGTGCACATAGGTGGGCTGGGATCCAACTGAATAAGAGGCCTTGAACCCTGCACAGGGGGCATAAATACATACACAAATGAGATGCAATCTCATAGCCTTCACCTGCTCCTGAGCACCAGCCATATTAATATGTCTGCTGCAAACAAGTTACATTGGAAATGGGAAATTTGCTTTCATTATCTTTGTTTTTTTCCATAAACTTACAGTCTCCAAAGTCTGTATGAGAACAATTGCTTCTTTTTTTCTGCCCATGAATCTTCAGGAAATAATTATTTTATTGGATTAGTGGTTTTAAATTAGAGTTGGTAAGGAAAACTTGGATTAATTGCTTTTTTGAATGGAAAATACTTGTCAGTTAATTATGATACACATTATGAAACAGTAATATGATCCCCAACATTTTCTTTTGGGGAAACATAAAATTGTGTCCAAAGATATCAAATTCCAAGCCTCTACAAAGATCAAAATTAATATTATAAACTTTATTTTAAAAATTTGAAACAATTTCCTTGCATATGTTACTAATGCAAAAATTTTATTGTATGTTTGCTTCACTTCCCTGAATTCCTCTCCCTGCTCCACTGCAGAATGATCATAATGATGTATATTGCAAACCCTTTCCAAGCTGAATACCTAGACTGTAATTCAGATGAGGCGCTCTACTTTCATTCATAAATCACCTGAAGGCTGCTCTTGTGTCAGCAGAACCCTTCAGTTGAATCACATGCTTCTACTCAATCAAGAATCATCTATATCACATTATAAGGTGACAGAAATCACTCTGTGATAAGGCTATGAGATCTACATGGCATTACTTTTCAGAAGCTCGTGTCTCAATAACAGCAGCTTACTCTTAGTTCAAATTTGACACAGTTGATTATCACTGGTAGCTCCATAAAAATGCCTTCTACACTTATTAAATAGATCACTCTTCAAGTATACTCACATTTTAGGATTTGTTTCTCCTGGAACACCAAAGCTAATTCGGGAGTAGCTTAGATTTTTCGGAAGCACCTGGTCCCTATTCTAAGCGACCAAAAATTTCCAAAATATTTAGTTATTCTTTTAATGAGGGATAAATCAGATAGACAATATAATATTGAGTTTCAACTAACATTATATACTGTAATGATGCTCCTTTTAATCATGTTAATGACCCCCTTACTAAAATATTGCTGTTTGACCTCTCTCATTGAACTTGGATTTTATATTTTCCAGTTCTCACTTACAGTAACTTTCCAATATTATAAATTTGAAATATATGACTCTGATATAAACCAAATGCAAAGATAAACAGATAAACTGGTTTTACACAGATTTAAAAATTCTGGAAAAAGCCCTACCATCTGTTGTGAATAAGAGATTTATTTGGTAATGCTTTTAAAATTGAGATTTCTATTCCTCTACTCTTTCTCTGTCATATATGGTTAATGATAACCTAATTAAATTAAATTCAGGGCTTAAAATGAGAAAATCTGTCTACTCACTGTTTTAAAAGATTTCACATTGAATAAGCAATTTAATCAGTCCAGTCTCTTCATTATTTCTCATCATTGTATTTATATATCTTCCTAAACATATAGTTTCCTTCCCTGAACTTCAAGCCTTATCATTATACTTTGACATTGTAAGAAAATGCAGACTCTTTCGTACTCCTACATTAAAGGTAATTAGCTAACAAGCTAGCAATTGTTGCAGTGTAAGAACTTGCACAGGGCAAACCCCCACAGACAAATATCTCAAAATTGCAAGTGAGGAGGAGAGAGAAATGAGTGTAGGATAAAAACTAACAAACAAAATATAATTCTTGGTGTCCTAAGTAGCCTTTTAGACTCATTATGCCTACAGCCAGATCTTCTTCTCAGAGGAATGCTTCAAGAAAACCCAATCACTGATTATGCTGAACTCCTAGCACAGACAAAAAGCATGTGAATAATTCTGCCTTTTAGAGCATAGTCTGAATAGTGTTCAAAAAGGCAGGCACAGGCCTAAATGATAAAAATAGAGAAAATATATCAATAGATGCTTTGTAATGAGAACTATCTGCCTTAAACACTGAAGCCAAGAGTCCTCTGGTGCAAAGGATGTGTTATAGTTAGAGATTCTCATTAAATATGTATGTGAAGAGGACCTACAAAGGCAAATCTGAAACTAGAGTATCTAAGTTCTGAGTGTCTGATTTAGCATCTTAAATATTGTTTTATCATATATCATAGAATGGTAGGATATCTTGAGTGTGAAGGGAACCACAAGGATCATCGGGTCCAAGTGGCTATTTCTTGCACAACTACCTAAAATGAAACCGTATGACTAAGACCATCATCTAACTACTAGTGCCCACATCTAAAATAATTGAAAATAATTTCAAATAACATAATGTTGGCAGTTGTAAAAGATCGTTGTGTCCCACAGATTACCACACACACCCTCTCCCTTTCTGCTCTCTCTGATGATGCAATGTAGTTTGTCCTAAGATAAAAAGACCAGGTGGGTTTTGCAGGAAGAACTGTCTGGATGCTCAATAATAACTGTATTCCAGACATGATCGAACAGACATATTTGCAATTGACTGTGGTGCCAGCATAAGGATATAAAATGATGCTGCATATCTGACCAACTGGGCAAATTGAAGTCTCAATGTTGCAGGCAGCTTCTGGGTGGATTCCCCTTCTTCTCAGTAGGGATGCCTCACTCATTTTTGTCAGTCTGAATAAGAAGGACTAAGATCCAGTCAAATATGTAAATAAAATCCTAAAGTAGCTACATAGGACCTTTGTTGCTTGATAATTGTGAATTCTGCAAGGCCAAAGACTGCAAATATGTATGTTTCTAGCCAAACCCTTTAGACATAGCCTATTGACCAAATCTGAGACTAAGAGGCCCTAGCAACACCTAGACTTCTCTCAGAAATTTAGAAAGCAAGGAGATCTTACTGCAGCTTGGAACCACAACCTAATTATACTGTAATCCTTTGTAATAGATGATAGAGTTGTTATTTAGATACTGCATTGACTGTATTTAGATATTGTATTAGCAATAAATCTAATCATAATCATCCATATAATAACTCTGTCCTACTTCTTTTGCCTGGCTGAGAGTCTTCTCTTAACTACTCTGCCACAACAGTAAAAAGAGAGATGCAAAATTCCTAGCTGAGCTTGAGAAATAAACTGTATTCCTGAGTAATATGTAGATTGAGCTCCAGTCTAGGAAGGTGTTCTTAGTAATGAAAAACAAGGAGAAGCAGAAAAATTAAGTAAGTCATTTTGTTCTGTCAGCACTGTATAAATCAAAACCACAGTTATCCAAAGACAAATTACTGATATATGCAGCAAATTGAACTGCATAATAAACTTCAAAAGTGTCAAGTACCATTAATATTTAAAGCTATCTATTCTCTGAACTTAAAAGCATTAAAGCAGTAATCAACACACAGCTTAGTTATTACTTTATTTGGAGGGATTCTTTCTCACAATTTCATTGCTTTTCCCTTTAAGGAGTAGTTTTAGAAACAAGATAGTATCTTGTTGGTCTGGCTGACTGTGTAGGTCTTAAGGTCCTCCTTCACAACTGTATTCCTACCCTCTTGATTGGATACTCTTGACATAGTAAAGAACTATTAACAGGTACAGAATTTTAGAGAGAAAACTTGATTTGCTCTTAGTGTTCTTTCTTTCCAATTTGAAAAGGGCCAAACAACCAATACATGTGCATGACACCAAAGACACTGTGCGGACCTCAACAGGCCATTGTAAGAAGTCTTTTCGTGTGGAAGGATGCAGAATAGGAAAGACTATTACTGTTGCTCTGAAATTCACTCTAACACTTGTTATCTCAATGCCACAAATATTAACAGACAAGAAGAAGGACTTGGGAGAAAAAGTTCTAGTCCAGGTTTTGTCCTTTAGTAAGTAATTTCATCAGTCTTTATTAGTCTAGATAGAAAAGGGAAGATAAAGAGGATCATGCTCTTCATCAATTTCTTTAAGGTCTGCAAATGAAAAAGACTACACAATATTTTTTGGCTTTTCAAAGAAATATCAAAACTGCCCTGCTCCAGAACAGCAAGTGAACCAGAAACCGCATGACAACCTGTGAGTACCCCTCAATACCTGAATAAGGTGATCAGAGATGGCTGCGCTGCACAGAAGAATCATACCAAATAGCTGTCTCAGAGCACATGCAGCAGAACCCATAAAAATTTGAGTGTCTCCCATTTTTTAATTATAGATTTTTGGTTAGTTGGTTGTTGCCTGAGTAGACTTTTCTTGATAGTACACATAACACAGAAATAGTACAGTTATTATTAAAGCTGTTCAATATTTTTTATGAGATTATCTATTTGCTTTTAATACTAAATTCTACTACCACTGCATCACTCTCAGTACTATGAGACAATTTCTGTAAAATTCTGAAAATGCTACAATTTTGCAAGAAATCCAACATTTCACAGGTGTAGTAAGACAACAACAGAAGTGGACTTTCACAGCATGATGTGGTTGATTTCTCAAGATTATTGTGAAGTCCAGGAGGAAATGGACAAGGTAGAGTGAACAAAGTCTTCGAATGAACAATCTCTCCACTTGACTGCCTGAATGTTATGTTTTTGCTTCCTGCTTGGATACTTTAATGAAGTTTCACTGCATGGGAACAGACTTGCTGTGACTATGCTGATCAAAATTCGTTTCATTATACTAAGGCTATCTCTCTATATGTCACTTGCAATTGGTATATATTGATTACACTGACAATGGTAATAAAGATTGAATTGCATTATGTATCAGATGAAAATGTGTATGATTCATCATTCACCATTCTATCATATTTTCCTGTGGATGCAAATATAAAACACACATCTTAACAAACATACACACAAAATTTTTATCACACGTGATATTTTTTTGAGCACAGGTCCTTTCTGCTGACAGGCAAATTCAGAACCACGCTGTATTGTTTGCGTGGCCAGGTTTTGGTAGCAGGGGCCTACAGGGGTGGCTCTTGGAGAAGCTGCCATAAGCTTCCTTCATGTCTGGAAGAATTATAGCGAGCCAGCTCCAAGATGAATGTGCTAGACCGAGACTATCAGTGATAGTGGTAATCCCTCTGTGCTAGCATATTTAAGAAGAAGAAAAAAACTTATTGTGCAGATGTAATTCCAGCCAGAGAATAGTGGGGTGAGAATATGTGAAGGAACAGCTCTGCAGACACCAAGGTCAGTGAATAAGCACAGGGAGGAGTTGCTTCAGGCTCAGCTGGAGCTGGAAATTAATGCACTGGAGCCCATAGTGCAGAACATGATGAGGCAGCGATGTCCATGGAGGACCACAGGGATGCAGAGATCCACCTGCAGCCCATGGAGGAGACTCACACCAAAGCAGGTGGATGCCCAAGAGGAGGTTGTGACGCTGTGGGAGACCTATGCTGGAACAGGCTCCTGGTAGGGACCTGCAGACCCATGGAGAGAGGAGCCCATGCTGGGGCAGATTTGCTGGTAGGACTTGTAGCACTCTGAGGGAGCTGCACTGGAGCAGCTTGTCCTTGAGGGACTGCACCACATGGAGGAATGACCCATGTTGGTGCAGTCTGTAAAGAACTGTTGCCCTGGGATGGACTCACGTTGGAGCAGTTTGTGGAGAACTGTGTCCCGTGGGAAGGACCCTGCATTGGAGCAGGGGAAGGACTCCTCTCCCTGAGTGGCACCAGGGCCAACGTGTGATGAACTGCCCATAACCCCCAGTCCTCATCTCCCTGCACCACTGTGGGGGAGGAGGTAGAGCTGGGAAGGGGGGAGGGGTTGGGGGAAGGTGTGTTTAAGGTCTTATCTTAGTTCTGATTATCCTGCTCTGATTTTGCTAGTAAAAAATTCAATTAATATCTCTAATTTGAGTCTGTTTTGCCCAGGACAGTATTTGGTCAGTGATCTCTCTCTGTGTTTTTCTCAACCCATGAATCCTTTGTTATATTTTCTCTCCCCTGTCCAGCTGTGGAGGGGCGTGATGGAGCAGCTTTGGTGGGTGTCTGCCATCCAGCCAGGGTAAACCAACTACACACGCACACACAGACACACACACACACAGACAAGTATATATATATGCAGATCTATATGTGTGCACATGTATATATATCTGTATACACTTGTGTACAAATATGTACCTATGTGTTTGTGTTTCTGTGTCTACAAATGTATTTTTCAAAAAAATTAAACATCTTTATGACTTTGTCTTTACATTAGTTTAACTCAGCCCTTTTTTGTTTTGTTTTATTTTGTTGGGGTTTTTGTTTTGGTTCAGGGAGAGTTTTTTTCATTTGTTTTCAAATTGTGCACATCTATGTTTTCTACTTCATTGCCAAATCAGACCCTAATAGAAACTCTACATTCCAGAGTATTTTATAAGACTTTGTGTTTCTAAGACTCAGTTGCCTAATGCCATTTTTTGGTGCCATTTGTTCTCCCATTTACTTTTTTGCAGGATGAAAAAATTGAAAACACTTATATTTCTAGCAGCACACTGTTTCACAGTCATAATCTATGCCTGTGGAGGGAAAGGAGAGGGGAGGGA